>CM031371.1:35124621-35661021 GCA_018208015.1 Medicago ruthenica | reverse complement strand
TTTACTCTTCAATTTTAAAATATATTATTAAGTACAAAAATATATTAGATTTAGTACAAAAATATCTCAAATTGAGTACCAAAATATATCATATTCAATATAAAAATAGTATATTAGATTAATTCAAAAATATCTCAAATTGAGTACCAAAATATATCATATTCAAAATATATCATATTAGATTTTTTTTTCATAAATTTCTTTCAAAAAGAAAAGTTAGGGTTAGTCATTAGGGTTGTCAAGACTACCCTAATTCTCTAATGCTCTCCTCTATTTATAACCTTTAACTGAGCTAGGTTTCTCTCATAACTATTTAACGGGTTTACTCTTCAATTTTAAAATATATTATTAAGTACAAAAATATATTAGATTTAATACAAAAATATCTCAAATTGAGTACCAAAATATATCATATTCAATATAAAAAATAGTATATTAGATTTAATTCAAAAATATCTCAAATTGAGTACCAAAATATATCATATTCAATATAAAAATAGTATATTAGATTTAATTCAAAAATATCTCAAATTGAGTACCAAAATATATCATATTCAGTATAAAAATATATTATTGAGTATTAAAATATATTTCATATCACAAACCAAAATATATTAGATTGTGCATAAAAATATTTTAGCAAAACTTGGGGACTAAGAAATCACTTTCTAACATATTCAATATAAAAATAGTATATTAGATTTAATTCAAAAATATCTCAAATTGAGTACCAAAATATATCATATTCAGTATAAAAATATATTATTAAAACTTGGGGACTAAGAAATCACTTTCTAACATATTCAATATAAAAATAGTATATTAGATTTAATTCAAAAATATCTCAAATTGAGTACCAAAATATATCATATTTAGTATAAAAATATATTATTGAGTATTAAAATATATTTCATATCACAAACCAAAATATATTAGATTGTGCATAAAAATATTTTAGATTTAATTAAAACACTACTTAATTCCTTCATTCAAACCCCCCTTTTTATAATTGCCGTAGATATATATAAAATAAAAGCAATTATAAGTCACAAAAACCATTAGTGATCCAGTGGTTACAGCTGTGACCTATTAGAAGTTGGTCTGTGGTTCAACTCTCAGCAAGGATTTTTTTTCATAAATTTCTTTCAAAAGAAAAGTTAGGGAGAAATGTGTCATTTTGGGTGTTAGGGTTGCATTAGGGTTAGGGATTCATGTAATCAGACTACTTAACATTTATATGTAAGTGATAGGCATTTTATACCTACATAAAATCATACCATATTTATATATATAATAAATTAGAAACATTAACAATATATTATAATTTAAATTAAGAGTTAAATTAATTTTTTTATAAGAGTTAAATTAACAAATTGAATCATGCGAGCAATGACCTAGTGGTTGTGTTGTCATGGTGGAATGTTTTTTTTAATAAAAAATAAACTAAATTACAACTTTTTTGAACCAAAATAATGAACAACTTGAAGCATATACATTTAGTTAAAAAAGAATTGAAGCATACATAAATAATGTACCCACTTCAAAAAATAACAAGTGTACCAAAAAAAAAGCATAAATGAATAATAGAATGCAGAGTGAAAACGTCGCTTCTGCACTTGAATTTTTCAAATCTACTGCTATCAATATAAGAAAATTCATTACTACCAAATTTCCGTCATTACCCTTAATTAACTTAATCAAATCACTAATTTAATGGGCTTAATGGTCTTTTTTGTATTTTAATTATCATTGTGAGTTTTAGTCATTTAATGACTTCCACTCTTCCCAAATCTGACAAATATGTTTACTTCACTTTCCAATTCACACCAAATCAAATGACACAAGGTTTGTTGGAAACCAAAATAAATAAGAGAAATAATATGGGCATGATACATTCTTTAAAAAAACGGGGCATGCATAAATCAAATGACATAGTCACAAGGTTTGTTGGAGACAAAGTTTACCTCACTTCTCACTACAAGACTACCCTCTAGCCTAAATCAACAACACGCTAGGAAAAGAAGAAAATCAAATCCAAACAAATTCTTGCAAAGATCCTTTAAATCATATCAAAATATTTACTCAAAAATATTTATTTATTACTGATATACTCTATTGCTTCCTTTTTTTTTAAAAAAAAAAGGTAATACACTATATTGCTATATTACTAATTACTAATGACTATGACAATAATATCATAAAAGTAATGTCCACCAATTTTACTAAATATCCTCGACTAATTTTTGAAGCAATCTTAGAAAAATTCTTAACAAACTCATAAACTATTGTTACAGTTGTCTAAAATTATCAAATAAAGATTGAGTCTTAAAGCAATTTCAGGCAAATTTTTAACAAACTTTCAAACTATACTCCCTAAAAAAAAACTGACAAACTGTTGTTGCGGTTGTCTAAAATTATAAAATAAAAATTGTGTTTTAAAGTGTATGACACTTTGATAAATTATACACAATGCAATTAGTTTTGTTGTGGTTAATCACTCGAATAAATTATACACAATGCAATTAACATGTGTATACACATTTATTTATTTTTACAGTTTGACCAAACAAAAAAAAACTTATTAGTATATAAAGACTCAAAATATTCAACAAGTGTGGTGTAAATATTTAATTGAAATACTGCATTTAAAATAAAAAAATTAATCGAAATACTACCTTAATGTTAATATTTTGATAGCCATGATTTTTTAAAATTTTATCATATTGACTTTTTATATTGGTACATAAAAAGTTGCCTGCGCATGTATAAACACATAAAATCCACAATGAGTGCAGTGCAAAAATGTAACGGTATTTTGGATATAAAATAAAAAAATATTGAAACAGTATATTATGTTGATATCTACTAACAATATATAAAAATCGTACTCTAGCAAAATTTCATTATTGTCATTTTTTAAACTCGTGATTTTCTTAATTTCAGTGCCTAATCGTCATTTTGCAAAATATCTATTAACAATATACAAACTGTCGTTGCAGTTGTCTAAAATTATAAAATAAAAATTGTGTTTTAAAGTGCATGACACTTTGATAAACTATACACAATGCAATTATTTCAAACTAAAAAAAACTGGTCAAGAAAAATTCAATTTAGATAATAATAATTAACATATGTATATGGCAATTTCACAAAAATATGTGTATACAGATTTTATTTTTTTACGGTTTGACCAAACAAAAAAACTTATTAGTATATAAAGATTCAAAATATTCAATAAATGCGGTGTAAATATTTAATCGAAATACTTCATTTAAAATAAAAAAATATTTAATCGAAACGTTACATTAATGTTAATATTTTGATAGCCATGATTTTTTAAGATTTTATCATATTGACTTTTTATATTAAATCAAGCTTTACATAGTGCATTGAATCAATAATCTACTAACAATATATAAAAATCGAAATACAACAAAATTTTATAATCGTCCTTACTAAAACTTATGATCTCCTTAATTTTATGTGCATAATGGTCATTTTGCAAAATTTAATTTATTTGTTTTTTAAAAAACTAATTACGGATAATGTTCATCACAAGTGTAAACAATTTCCACGGATAACTATGAAACTAATTTATTTGTTTTTTAAATATAAAATAAAAATTTATTCAATAGACATACTACTTTAATGTTGATATTTTGAAAACAGTCATGTGTTTCCAAAATTTTATCATGTCGACTTTCTCATACATGTATATAAAAATTTGTTTATCTAGATATAAGTACATAAAATCTGCAATGGGTGCGGTGCAAACATTGAACAGTGTTTTGCATATAAAATAAAAAGTTATTTAATAGAAACATTGCATTAATTTTGATTTTGAAAATAGTCACGAGTTTTTAAAATTTTATCATATCGACTTTCTCATATATGTATATAAAAAATTGTTTATGTAGATATAAGTACAGCAAATCTGCAACGGGTGCGATGCAAACATTGAACAGTCTTTTTCATATAAAATAAAAAGTTATTTAATATAAACACTACATTAATTTTTATTTTGAAAATAGTCACGAGTTTTCAAAATTTTATGTACATAAGAATTTGTTTTCGCATATATAAGCAAATAAAATCCATAACTGGTGTGACTCAACTATTTAACAAATTTTTGTTTATATAAGAGAAAAAAGTAATAAAAACGTTACATTAATACTAATAATTTTTATTTAATATCTATAAATATTCTACAATATTAACAATCTAATTATTTTTTTATACAATTATCACAATGTTATATGACCCGTGCGAAAACACAGGAAGTATAATATAATCCTGATAAAAAGTAGAAATGATCTCAAAACTGCATTGTGGTGTATTGGTTAAAGCTTTTGCCTATGCCCGCGTGCTCAAGCTCCTCTCATGCTAAGTTTTAGATTTTTTTTTAAAAAATAGTTAGAAGCGTGGTCAAAGTGAATCATTGACTTGATCAGTTTGCACAAACCACCAGGTCTCCACCGGTTTTTACCAGGTTTGGTTGGTTCTCAGCAGTTTGACAACATAACTGATGAAGTAGTATTTAAATCAATAAAAGTAAGTATTTTCAATTATCGTCTCCACAGGGATTGGTGCGCTACTTCGAACCGTTCAACAATCGGTATTGTTCTGAGTTAAGGGTTTCTTTACTTGGTTGCATAAACTAATTGAACTTAAAAACAAAATTAAAACGACAAGTAATAGGGTATCAAAGTGTTGGAATCGGAGTTCATCAATCTTGCATCGAATATAATCTATAAATCATGCATATGAATTTTAGCGTTTTAGCGAAAATATCACGTATCGCTCGACAACGTCATTGATTTCCCAAATGACATCGTGAGATCGATCGTATCGTTTAATCGACGATTTCCCAATCAATCAAACGATCCGAAAGCATTACGATCCGAAACTTTGTGCGATTATCAAAACCCAAATCCATTTCTAGATTTTCTTATTTTGATAGAAGATTATTCTAAACATAGATTCAAAAGTATTTGTCAATAACAATTGAATCAAGCATGAGAATGATAATCAAGAATAACTTCAAAAACACATAAATTGCTAAAATCATATATTTACATAATCATGGATTACATCTAAGCTATAAAGAATACCTCCAATCCCAACAAAGGGAAGTTAGTTGTTCATTTTCATGACAACTATACAAAAGTTAAAAGAAAAGATGAAGATCATAACCTAAGTCTTGATTTCCCAAAGTCTTTGGCTGATTCCACAATCCAATCACTTTTGCTCCTTGAAGATCATAGCTTCTAGCCCTATTTATTAAGTCCTAAACTACTACTAAAGCAATCCTAAAAATGGAAGTAAAAATTCTCAAAGTTCTCTATCTGATTTTCCTGGAAAAATGAGCTAAAAAGCTTTTATAAAACTGATTTTTCACACGCTTGCTACAAGCGATGAGCTGGTCGCTGTAGCGAAGGCAGACTTCTTGGCCAATGGGAAAGCTCCACGTCAGCATAGAGCATTAAACCGCCCTTGGTCGCTTGAAGCGACCGATCCATCGCTTATAGCGATGGAACCTTCAAAATTCCCTGCCTAAGGTCGCTTGAAGCGACCGATCACTTTTGCTCTTTGAAGATCATAGCTTCTAGCCCTATTTATTAAGTCCTAAACTACTACTAAAGCAATCCTAAAAATGGAAGTAAAAATTCTCAAAGTTCTCTATCTGATTTTCCTGGAAAAATGAGCTAAAAAGCTTTTATAAAACTGATTTTTCACACGCTCGCTACAAGCGATGAGCTGGTCGCTGTAGCGACGGCAGACTTCTTGGCCAATGGGAAAGCTCCACGTCAGCATAGAGCATTAAACTGCCCTTGGTCGCTTGAAGCGACCGATCCATCGCTTATAGCGATGAAACCTTCAAAATTCCCTGCCTAAGGTCGCTTGAAGCGACCGATCCATCGCTTCTAGCGATGACCTTCTGATTTTTTCTGCCTACGCTCGCTTGTAGCGATGAAGCTTGCGCTTGTAGCGATGAAGCTTTTTCAAAACTTCAAGTTCTTTGCTCAATTCAGGTCCAAGCATGAAATTCCTGCATAAATAGATGGGGTAAGACATAGGATCACAAATTTGACATTTAATCATAAATGATGAGCTTATCCTATGATAACTTGTAAAACAAATAACATAAGTGCCTAAATTAAATGTGCATTTTAATCACTTTCTGGCACTTATCAATAACCGGTCTATTAAACAGTTTGAGTTGGTTCCTGATTGGACCGGTCTGATTTTTAAAACTATGATTATAATTGACGTGAAAAAGAAAAGGGCAGGTCATGAAAAAACATGAAACAAAATGAAGTTAACAATTTTTGTTTCGTAATTTTCCAAAACATGGTGGTTTCTTTATGCATCATTTATATAATTGTTTTCAATTTTCCAAAAACATGGTGTTTTTTTTTTATAATTTTTGTTTTGTAATTTTAATGGTTAAATATGTTTTTGATCTTTATAAATGTTTTAACTTTTTGTTTTAGTTTGTCTAATATTTTTCATCACCACCGTTGCTTTCTGCTTCTAAGTCAATTTATATGTACCATTCGAAATTCCTTTAAAAAAGATGTACCATTCAAAATTTAGATTTTTTTCGTAAGGTTTAAATGTCATTGGTCCCTGAAGCTTCACCATTTTTTGACTTTGGTCCCTGCACTTTTTTTGCTTGGCTTAATTCCCTGCACTTTGTAAAAAAATTAGTCATTGGTCCTTCTCTTAACTTCAAGTTTAAAAAAAAAACTAACGGTGTGCCATCTGGACCAGTTATTTCAGTAAAAGACAAAATTTTCAGAATTAAAATAAATAAAATAAAATAATTGTTTTTTAATAGTTTTTCTATTAATATTACTATTTAATTAGAAATAAAAAATTAAAAAGAAATCCCTCAAAAAATGATATCGGAAAGAAAGAAGAAATGAAACGCAGAAGCTTTGAGAAAATGGGGAAAATGGCTTGTAGTGTTTCAACTTGAACCAATTCGATCTGTTGCCTTGCCTTGCCTTACGTTTCGATTTCGACCTCCATCATCATTTATCAGTTCGATTTCGATTTCTGTTCACTGTGAGCTGCGTTTTCCGTTGGAAGCCGTTGTCTTTGTTTTGAGCTGGTTCAAGTTGAAACCGTAAAAGCCATTTTTCCCTTTCTCAAAGCTTATGCGTTTCATTTCTTTCTTTCTATATCTTTTCTTTTTAATTTGTTATTTCTAATTAAATAATAATAGTGATATAAAATCTATTTAAAAATCAATAATTTTATTTCATTTATTTTAATTCTGAAAATTGTCTTTTAGTGTGCCACATGACGTGAAATAACTAGTCCACATGTCACATCATTAGTTTTAACAATTTTTTTAACTTGAAGTTTACTGAAGGACCAATGACAAATTTTTTACAAAGTGCATGGACTTAAGCCAAACAAAAAAAAGTGCATGGACCAGAGCTAAAAAATGGTGAAACTGCAGGGATCAATGACATATTTAAGCCTTTTTGTAATCATTTTTAGTGCATTATATATTATCTCTTGTAAAAGTTTAAATGTTTTTAACAAGGGTCGAATTATATACGAAGTTTATATTGTTGGCGCTTAGAGAAACTTTTATAATATTTTAAGCATTTGAGTAAAAACTCATTTAAAAGTATGAAGAGTAAACATGATCTGACTTAAGGGCAAAGATTAATAGTGTGTATGGAAAACTTTTGAATGACTAAAATTCGAAGATTTTTATTACGGGGACCAAAAACATTTAATTGTGATTTATTGAGAAAAACTCAAGTCTCACATCGGATAGATAAGAATTTTGATACGAGTTTATAAAAAGGAGACACTCCTCACCTTACAAGCAAGTTTTTTAAGGATGAGTTAGGCCTCAAATTTCAACATGGTATCAGAGCTTGTCGAATTCAAGGGTCACCTACCTATCCACGCACCAAGCTGAAAGAGTGTTGGGCGTGAGGGGGTGTATTGGGAAAAATCCAAGTTCCACATCGGATATATAAGACTTTTGATAAGAGTTTATAAAGAGGAGACACTCCTCACCTTACAAGCCGATTTTTTAAGAAGGAGTTAGGCTCTAAATTTCAACACGATCTATTATACAACAAAATTTATAGATAAAATTATTTTTCTTTTTCTAACAAAATGATTTTTTAAAGAACATTAATTATAAATATATTGTTTTTTTTTTGTAATAAAAGATGGATGACACCCAAAAAACGAAAAAAGAACTACAAAGTTACGTGAATGTTTCTAGGCATGCTAGCCCCATAAATGTCATAAAAAAGGAGACTAGAGGCCTCACTAGGATGTGTCTCTATAACATGAATGTTAAAAGAATCCAGAGAAAAACTAAGATCAGCTAGCCAATCAACACTCCTATTTCCTTCTCGCCAGGCATGATTGAAATGCATCTGCCAATTCAACTTTAAGAGCTCCTGAATACGACGCACCAAGGTGGGCAGATTACAATTTATCTTGACTTTCCCTGAGATCATGTCAACCAGAGTTTGAGTCGCTTTCAACTTGAAGATAGTGGAAACCCTATCTCCAAGCAAACTGCATTTCAAAGTACATTTCCCATATTTCAGCACAAAACGCATCACATATTTCAATTTTGTGAGAGTACTCTTTAAGCCATCTACCATCTGAGTTCTGAAATAGACCACCACAAAACCAACTAGATCCAAGGAATCCTTGTATGCTCTGTCACAATTAAGCTTAACCCACCACTCCTGAGGTCTTTTCCAGCCAATGAAAACACTGTTGTATTAGTGAGTTTTAAAAGGATGGTTGGTGTAGTTGTCTATGTCTTCAACCATTTTGAGAATAGCATAAGTTGGGTTAGTCAGACGCCGAAAATCATCCTCAAAAATAGTTTTGTTCCTCCACATCTACATGTTCCAGCAAGCCACCAAAAAAACTGTTCTCCACTTTTTATTATGAATACCATGCAGCTGATGGTTGATATTCTTGAAGATCCAGTCCTACAGTAAAACGAAAAAAAATTAGAGATTTGATTTGAAGGGACTAATCTTATCCAAGTTTGGGTTGCTATGGGGAAATCTCGCAAAACATGAATAGTGGTTTCATTGTCTCTATCACATCCAAAGCATGTGGCGGAAATTCCGACACTCCATTTGCTCCTACGATAATTAGTGAGAAGCCGTTGATGAGCCGCCATCTACATAAAAGTTTGAATTCTATAAGGGTCTTTCCAACTCCACAGGGTCTTCCAATCTCCCTCAATAGACTGAGCTCTATTATTTGAGATTCATAGGCACTATAAATATATTGTTGATTATCTTGTAACAAATAATGGTAAGGAAGCATTCCTGATGGCTGATGTTGCGATTGTGTACTTACAAAACTAAAAAAGAAAGTATTAAAATGATTGTTCCTAACACTACTCTTGCCCACTTATTAATGATTACTAAGGTCTTAGATACCGATTATGTTAATTTTTTCTCCGCCTACATTTTGCAATGCAACAAATTTTAGTCAATGAAAATCAACAAAAGAATCTCATATATTTGATTTTGGGACAACCAAAATATTAATATGTTAACGGTTAATTTGTTCGAACCCAAAATCATTCATATAACCTCACTCTTTAACTCTACCATCGAGCCACAAAAATCTCGTATAATTAGCGCATATGAAGCCTGAGTATTTTAAACACGGCGACATATTCGTATCGAATACCGATACTACGTGGATAAGCACCTACGAAATATAAAAAATTAATTTTGTTATTTTTTAAAAATATTTTATCGGATATGATAATTCAATTATTAAAGATTACTAAGGTCTTAGACATCGGTTATGTTTTTACTCCACCTATATTTTGCAATGCAACAAATTTTAGTCAATGAAAATCAATAAAACAATCATAATATATTTGATTATTGAAACAACCAAAATATTAATATTAATATTAATATGTTAAAGTTAATCTGTTCAAACCCAAAATCACTCATATAACCCCACTCTTTAACTCTCCCACAAAACCACAAAAATCTCATATAATTAGTGCATGTGAAGTCCGAATATTTCAAACATGGTGACGTATCTGTATGGATTTGTATCAGATATTGATACTCTGCGAATTCACAACCACGAAGTATCAGAATTCTTTTTTTTTTAATTTTAAAAAATATTTTATCGGGTACTTATATGATATTTCACGTATACACGCGAATACTTATAAGATACTTAACTGATATGTATCATATAAAAGATGAAGCGTAAGAAAAATATGAGACAATGTTGTGAGAATTCTCTCTCAATAAACCATACTTAACGGTTATGTTTATTGTGGATGAATGTAATGAAATATGAGACTCAATCGATCGATCAACAGTAGACAAAACTTGTTTTAAGTTCTTTTAGTGATACTTTTGTTATTATCCTAGCATAGGAACGAAATTAGATTATGGTTTATACGAAAACTCTATACATTATATTTTGATCACAAGTATTATTTTTGTAAATTGTGAACTTTTTTGTATTTTACATGCATATAACTGTTATTATAAAAAATTTCTTATCATATCTTAGCCGTATTGTATCTTAAATTTTAAAAATGTGCTTATTCATATCATATGGTACTACTTATCTAGGCTTCATAGTGCCAAATTGACAATGTTTCGAAAATCTTTACCAATATTAAAATTAGGACTAAGGGATTAAGAATTAATTGACATAAATATGGAATTCCAAATTAAAACTTAGTAAGATGGCTATGTAAAGTTTTATAAAGTATTTGCTGTTAAGAGTCCCACATCGGATAAGAGATGGTCTGACATTGTGTTTATAAGTGGAGGCAATCCTCACCTCACAAGCCGGTTTTGTGAGGTTGTGTTAGGCCCAACCACGATTTCTAAGATGATATCAGAGCCTCTTCAAGATCCACTGGACCACCTGCTATCAGGTTTCCGCTATCGGGGCAATCCTCACCTCACAAGCCGGTTTTGTGAGGTTGTGTTAGGCCCAACCACGATTTCTAAGATTTGCGATTTCAATGTTTTTGCTTGGTTGCTAAGAAAATACCTCAAGGTGTGCTTCGAATTGTTTGTATTAGCAGCTTTCTCTTCCACTCTGAAAGATGTACAGGTTGTTTTTGCTGTTTGGCTAATAAGGTTGTGTAACTAGTTTACCTGTTTGTTTATTTGTTTTTTTTTTCTGTTCCTAAGGTTTATGTTTATTTTTAGAATTATTGTCTATTTTTTTACAAGATTTTTCGAATTATTGTTGTGCATAAACAAATAAATTATACATTTAAAAATTAAACCAATACTTGTTGCAATATTTTATTTTATTTTAGAAACATTGTTGCAAATTTAGCAGAATCTGTCTCTTGTTATTTCCCTATCTGATTCCTTTTTGTTTATTGTTGATTAAACTGAAATCTTTTAAAGGAAGTTTTCTATGCTTTAAATATGTAGAAATCTCTCTGGTTTAGCATCATATTAAAACACATTTTCTCTTTTGATTTTGCAGATTCTGTTTTGTAATAGAGAGATAAACAAAGAGTGATAAAACAAAAGTCATGTGCAACGGTTCGAATAGAAAACCTTGTCGAAGTGGTTTGATTAGGGAAAATGAACGTGGAAGACAAGAAGAACTTCATCATAAGATTTCAGCTTTGCTTGAGTTTTCAGCCAAAGATGATGTAATGGCGTTCATAGATGCTGTTGAGAAAGATGGTCATGATGTTGATGAGGTAGGGTTATGGTATGGAAGGAAGGTTGGATCAAATGAAATGGGATATGAAGAGAGGACACCTCTTATGGTTGCTGCTTTGTTTGGAAGTAAGGGTGTGTTGTCTTATATTCTTGGAACCGGTCGCATTGATGTTAACCAAGCGTGTGGCTCAGATAGGGCTACCGCTCTTCATTGTGCTATTTCCGGTTGTTCTTCTGTTTCTGCCGAGGTTGTCAAGCTTTTGCTTGATGCATCTGCAGATGTTAGTTCCGCTGATGCAAACGGTAACCGGTGCAGCGACTTGATTGTCTCGGTTTCTAAGAGTATCTTCGGTTCAAGGAAGAGGATACTACAAGGCATACTATTACTAGAAGGTGTGGATGATGTTGATGATGACGACGGCGATTTCCTTAAGGAAATAGGTTTCCAAATGGTGGAGCAGCAACAAGATGTAGGTACACCTCGAGCTGAGAAGAAAGATTATCCCATTGATCCATCCCTACCTGACATAAATAATGGAATATATAGTACAGATGAATTTAGGATGTTTACATTCAAAGTGAAGCCTTGTTCAAGGGCTTATTCTCATGATTGGACTGAGTGCCCCTTTGTTCATCCTGGGGAAAATGCAAGGCGCCGTGATCCGAGGAAATATCATTACACATGTGTCCCTTGCCCCGAGTTTCGGAAGGGATCATGCAACAAAGGGGATGCTTGTGAATATGCACATGGTATTTTTGAATGCTGGCTTCATCCTGCTCAATACAGAACAAGGCTTTGCAAGGACGAAACCAGATGCACGAGAAGGGTTTGCTTTTTCGCTCACAAGCCAGAGGAGCTTCGACCCTTGTATGCTTCTACCGGTTCTGCTCTACCTCCACCTACATCATATTCAAATTCACCAAGTGCTTCTTCAATGGATTCTTTCACATTGAGCTCTCCGTCTTCTTTGATACAATCTGCGTCTACGCCACCTTTGATTCCATCTGCGGCATCATCGCCTACGGCTGGAACCATGTGGCAAACTCAGATTCAGCTTCATGCTGCAGTCCCTACCCTTCAGATGCCGAGAAGCAGATTTAAAACTGCAATGAATGCTAGAAATAATGCTGAATTTCTCGAACTTGAAAATCGCCTTACAGGTCTTGCATCTCGTTCAAATAGGCTTGCAGGAGTGAATACTACTAACCTTGAAAACATTTTCAGGTCATCAATACAATCTCCGACATCAATACAAGTGCATCAGAACACAAACCAGCAACTTTGGGGCAATCCTATTGATCTTACCAATTCAAATGTGATTGGATCATCACATTTTAGAGTTGATGCCTTTTCGAAGCGGAGCGAAAGCTTTATTGAGCGCAGCAGCGTTGCGAGCTTTAATTCCGAGCTTCCTTCTGCTAGCTCAGTTGCCATGGAACCTTCTGCCTTCTCTGGTTGGGGCTCTCCTGATGGAAAATTAGACTGGTCCATCCGCGGCGATGAACTCAATAAAATGAGGAAATCTTATTCTTTCGGCTTTCGAAACAGAAGTAGCACTTCAACAATGGCTGCTGCATTAAGTGTTGATGATCCAGATATATTTTTAAGCCATGAATCTTGGGTTAATTCACTTGTGAATGATGGTCCAACAATGGAACTTGATAAACATTGAGTTGAAGATCAACTGCAATGCTATAATCCGGATGTGCTTCCGTCTTGGCCGGAGCAATTATGCATGAAGCATGAGCAGATGGTGGTGTAAATCTAATGTTAACTCTGACATTGGATCCTCTGTGCATCTCTAGACTAGTTTATTTAATGCAAAAGTTGGACAGAATGCAAGTATTTTGCATCATAACAACTTATTACTACTATTAGGGTATAGTATATGGTTCCATTTTCTTCTCCCTAAATCTTTGCTTTGTTATTAGTTATGTTCAAATTGAGTTGTAACTATCCAGCAACCAAGAGAACTGTGATTAATGTAATGAAAAATTGATGAATGCAGATGCTAGTAATTATACAAATTCCAATTTTTAATTTGGATAGCTCCTGTTTTTGGCTTTCATTTATCATATGTCACTTTTAATTTGAGCCATGCATATGCATACAATGTTTAACATGGTCCAATCCAGTTAAAAATTACATGTTTGTTTGCAAGTGTAGGACACTTGTGGTGTGGCACTTGTGTCTTCCTTCATATTTTAGCTTGATGCCTTTGATATTCTTGCATGATTTTTATATTAGATTGTTATATTATAAATAGATGATAAAAGGTTCAAAGCAATAAGAACAGGTAAGTTTCCATACTCGTATGGAAGGGAAATCAACATCAACAATGCAATCTTTGTGTGAACCGTTCTGTGTTCAAAGTTATAGGCTTTTTCGATATGGAAAAGGAACCTAAAATGTTAAATGAGGAAACAGTCCTTGAAGCTAAAAGATGTCAAACTGAGTTATCACTTGAACGTGCTTCTGAGGATGTCATGAGAAGCAGTAGCACAAATAAATGTGAAGGTTGTTGCAAAGAGGAAAGGAACATTTCTGAATAAATGAAAGTTCAAACCAAAAGTAGTGATTCCAATGAGAAAGTAACTAGCAAGACAATGAAACGTGTAAAAGAGGTATCACGGTCCCTATGCCTCTAGAGGAAGTTGAGGAGGAAATTGATTATGTTGATTGTGAAAATGAAACTTTAGTTCAAAACTATGAAGCATGGTTAAATGATATCCTTCATCAAATTGACGGGAAAATGGTTTCTGAGCAATTCAATTTTGATTTACCTGTTGAGAAAGTAATAGAATGCATTGACGAAAACATTTGGATCAGAATTTGTGCTACTCGAGCAAGCCATACTAAACAGAATAGCACAAAAATATTATTGTACAGACGAAATTTTGAGCAAAAAATGCTCAAATGTATATATTACATAAATTATAAGTAATAAGTCATTGTCTATACTTTAATCATTTAGTCAACTGCCATGTCTTGATTATTGAATTAGCTTACATAATACCCAAATGCAGGCAGCAAAATTTTGAATAGCCTATAAAAGCGTGATACCTTTTCTTAATAACAACTTGAATCATTACCTCAAAAATGATAATCAAAAGAAGGAGGTAGAATGAAAAGAAAACATTATGTAAAGTTGCTTACTGCTTCACCACTTGAGAAGTGCTTTGATCCCTTGCAGCAATAGCAGATAATATATTAAAAAATATGAAAATGCAACGGTTGTTTCATGTTTGTTCTATTCATTCAGTATCCCTGAAGCTTCCACTAGTTAGCCACAATTTCTTTTGGATAATAAAAACAACTTCATCACTATCCTGAACAGAGTCAGAACCCGAATCTGCAGTTGCAAATGCTTCCCAGTGCAAAGCAGTCAAGTACTTCTTCACAAAATCAATCATTGGCTGTTTATCACGGAAGATTACAAAACCGGTAGGTCTAAGCACGCGGTCCATCTCAATTAATAGATCCTCTGGACTGCAATCTTTCTTCGCTACGTCAGACAAGACAGTCCATGCATGGAGCAAGTCGTAAGTCCGAGGGTATGTTGAAAATGCTTCACACCTGTTTGAGATGCATTGTGTTAGTTAGGACTCAAACTTTGAATAAACTTTCTCATCATTCATTAGAACTACCAACAAGAACTGACATCGAAGAAAATGCATGAAAGATGCTGTTAAATAGTGGTGCCACGACACTATAGTGTAGCGGAATTCGAACAAATCATTATTGTTCTATGATACGTCATTTGGTATAAAATGTTGTCAAATAGCGATTGCAGTGGTGCTACAACACTATTGTGTAGCTAAATTTGAACAAACTACTATTTCTGTGATCGGCAATTAACAATATTGGAATGGAAAGATATCAATAAACTTATAATTGAAGTAAACTGGATTCAATACCAGTCATGAGTGGCGCCTATGAGGCCTCTGTCATATATAAGTTTAAGTGTGTTTGGTCCATCTTGAGGTACAACATTCATCACCCATACATCCTTGTCTTTAAGAGCAGCTCCAAATGAACCCATGTTAGCTTTCATATCCATAATATTCCTTATCGTATCTGATTTGATTTTTTTACTCATGAGACTCCAGTATTTATCAACTCTCTCTCGCCATAGTTCCTGTACCACAAGATAAAATGTAAGCCAACAGTTGGTTTATCTAAATGTATACTGTTATTACACAATTTCTATGCTAGAAATAAAAAATAAAAAAATTAAACTCATTAACAAGAGGTTCAATTGTAATTTTTAATTACCGTGTCCTTTTCGAACATTTCATTTGAATAGCCAAAATCAGCTAATCTAGGAGGTGGACTGGTCAATCTTGCAGGCCATGGAGCTAAGCCACTACCTTTAGCTTTGTTGTCATCTGATAAAATCAACATAAATTTCAGTAGGTAAGTTTCAAACTCACGGCTTGTTATTTATAACATAAAGGCTAAACCTCTAAAAAAAATGTTCAATAATTAAAAAATCCATTTAATACTCAATTCTCAGGGCCATTTTGTTTCCTTGATGGAAATGACACAATCCATTGCATTCAACGGATAATAAATCTTTAGCCAGAATGGACCATAGAAATCATAGAATACATATACATTGACAGATAAACCTAAAAGGAAAAACTAAAAGAACGTGCTACTAAAAAAGTATCTATGAACTGATATTATAGAGAAATCTTTATTTCCCCTATGAGCAATAGAATACAAAAAAGCCAACAAATAACAAAGAGAAAAAAGAGTACTCACGTTCACTGTAAGGTGTTATGCAAACTTCCATATTTACTCCAAAAACTGCATCAGGATCTGCGTCAGACTGGCATAGAGGAGGGCGAGTACCAGGCTCTCTTTTTTTATAGCAATCATTTGTCAAAGGTTTTTGCCAGATAACAGTTTGGTCCTTTTTTGAAGCTATTCTCCAACACATACGCCCCACAAGATCACTCATTTCTTTCCATATCCTTAGATTCTCTTCGTCCTGAGCATATGCTTCTGGGGATGAGTATGCGAAATAACCTCCTGGCCTAAGAACCCGGTCTAGTTCAAGAAGTAGTATTCCATCTCTCTGAAGCCAATCAATTCGACAACGAGAACAATGAGCAAGTTCAAAAGATCTGCTTGGGTATGGAAGTCTCTTAGTTCCCAACACACCAAGATATGCAGGAATTCCTCTTTCAAGGGCAAATTGGATTTGATTTTGATGCACATCATTTGGTGCCAAGGACATTGTAATGATATCAGATGAAAGAAGGTATCCTCCGAAACTTGCAACGCCACAGCCAACATCAAGCACTGTCCGCAATCTTCCTTCATTGTTTAGATTATTGTTCGAAAAGTTAAGCATCTGGGAATGCAAAGTTGAAACTGGATTGTTAATAAAATGATTTATCCATGAAATGCAAGCAAATCCAGATAAACAGAATACATAAAACAACCAGCATTGTCCAACATGATATGATAATGACTCATTTAAAGAAAATGACCATATCTAAATCTTCGAGGACAACATTTTGAAATGCTTGAGGTATTGAATGGAAACATACAATCCCTCATAGCATGAACAAGCAAAATGCATAGGCACATTTTTATGGAGTGAAAAAATATCATGTCTAGTAATTATGAATCAGGTATATTAAGCTACTAAGGTATGGACCAATTTTTCTAGAAGCTTAAGCTACAAGGTGGTTGCATATAAATGCACAGCTTATAATATATACATCTATATATAAAAGTGTATTAAAATGACATGGTTAGATGTGAGGGACGCATTAAAAATTCCAAAAAATGAAATAGTGATAAAAGAAAAAAGGGAGGAGAAAGAATAGGAGAGAAACAAATACAGTGGTGATAAAATATAAGGTGTAGTTATCTCAAATAAATTATTTATGTATCATTTTAAATTTACCAAATACACTTCAAACCATGTATGTTCCGTTAATGTACTAAAAACAGAATATGGATTATTTTGAACTTCTGGACCATCAAATGAAAATGGAAAACTGTGAAAACATTTTCATTTGAAGTAGAAGGAATATGTACGGACACTTGCATAACACAGATATTATCCCACAGAACTCCCATATCTGAAAACATTCTCAAGGGTAAAACCAGTAAAGCCAGATGCAGACTTACATTTGCCATTGATGCAATGTACTTATCAGCTCCATAATGAAAATGAGTCCCACCTCCAGGAAACACTATCTTTTCACCTTTTTCAACCATCCAGTTCTGGTCAGATTTTTCATGTGCAAGGTGAGTATGCGGGATATTTGCTTTCCACACCTCATCTCTGCTTTTTGGCCACTTAACAGGGACCTGCAATATTAGAGACATGGCAAATGCTCGGATTAAAATAATACATATGTATCAGAGGATACATTGAAAATCACATTTGCTGAAGTTATGGGTTTTAGTTAAAAGGAGGAAAGAGATAATAAGAACTTTGAATGTGAATAATAATAACATGATGCTAACTTAATGCAAAAGACTAAGCACTAACCCCTATTTATAGGAATACAACTACAAGACTCTTCATAAAATAAAATAAAAAACTACAAGACTCCTAATCCTGAATAAATAGGAACATAAGAAAAGAAACCATGATAATAATTAAGAAATATGTAAACTAGTTCTAGGAGATAATCTGGGATACTCTAAGATTAAAAATTGATCCTAGTGGATAAACTTAGATATTCTGACATAATATCAAGATATTATTTTATATTCTAACAACATCAACTCTTAGTAAAGCTTCACCTTGTATCCTGCTGGAGGTGGAATCAAGCAATTGTAGCGCCTTTCTGCAGGAGGACAATGTCTCTCATAGTGTTCCATCACAGACAAGTCCAATTTCATCCGCAGTTGATAGATAAGGTGTCTATCCAAACAAGGAATCAACTCCGAATGTCGATCATCGCAAACCTTCAAAAGAAGAAACATTATATATATCACATGATTGATGATGAGCAAAAATATTGCTGCATCTGAATGATGTGCATAAACTTGATTGTGGTCACTTATTTTACAAGAAACAATTAATTTTATTTTCATTATACAAACATGAGTCTTGTTTACTGATTTAGTTACTATATGTGGACACTAATCAGTTTTTTCAAAAATTGTAATTTTCCATTTACATTTAATTTTAAGCATCTTATATAACTTGTATCTATTATTTATTTATTGATTTATCAGAAATTACTAAACTCTTGTACACATGAGCTTGGCAACCTGAAATTGATTGAACAAAACCCTACACAAGAGACTTAGTTATTTCTATTAATGCAAAGACTGATAAAACCAAATATCAAAAGCAAAAATAGAGTGGATGTCCCTTGTGTCTAAGTTTACAAAGAGACTTACAGGGAAACTCTTTGGAACAATATTGTCGTCCTCATCCACCTGCCCGAAACTTGATGAAGATTCATCTTGCTTGCCATCATTGTCATCATCTGCACCCAAATATGATGACCCGAGTTTCCTTAATGATTTGCCATATTCTAGAGCAGATGAACCACTACTTTGAGAACCAAAGATGGATCCACCATACACATACAGAAAACCAATCAAAACCGCCACAGCACAGACGGAAGCAACTATGCGCTTCTTTTGTGACCCATCAGATCTTCCCCTCGACATTTATTAGTTGAAACTTGAAATCAATACAGATCCAAATTCCAACTTGCAGATCTAAATTCCAATTAAAAGGATCTTGCTTGACCAGACATTCAGAGCCAAATCCACAATCCAAAACCCAACTGAACGTTGCAACACCAGTAATTCAAATCAGAATTATGTAACTTCCTCACAATACAATACACTGACTTAATGATTAACCTGCAATTAAGGAAGGAAACAATAATCAGCAAATTCGGTACTTGACTTTTAATTAACCTGCAGATCTTTATTATACGTTTACATCACGAAAAAGTTTAAACTAAGATAAGGAAAACAGTCCAAATAAAGAGACCAATTCAAACTTCTTTATCCAATGCAAATTGGTGATCTAACATATACAATCCTAGAGTGTAACTAAAGCAATTGCAATTTAGTTCAACATTAAGTTAAAACTCAATCCACAAGATTCCTCATTCATTTCAAGTTTTTAACCAAATACTTTGGACTAGACACTCCATAGGAGGGAAAATAATACAAAACTATAAAAGTGAATGATGACAATCATGATAGTCATCAAGTAAAGTGACAGTAAAAAACCAAGTCAAAATGATGGATCCAATCCAAATCACCCCATAAAAAGAAACATGATTTATGATATAAAGTGACAAGTGAACACATCCTTAGCAAAAATATAATTCAGGAAATCCAAATTGGCAATTGAGGATTAAAATCAAACACCATGAATCATGTTAACAATAAATACAAATAATAACCATACAATTAAACAGAACTACCAGATCTAGCATAATGGAAAACAACACTAGCATTGAAAAAGGTAACTCTCATTAATAACAAGTTATAATCATAGAAATAATAGACTCTAAGCTCAAAGGTGCTGAGCATTAGCATTCAATTCAATACATCAGTGGCAACAACCATCATAATTCACAACAAGAACCACTAAAACAAACTAAAAAAAACCACATAGTAGAATGTTCCAGATCCATTACAATCCCAAAACAATAGAATTAGAGAAAAAGCTTACTGGGTTTAGCTTAGAATCCAATTGGGTCAAAGAAAAACAAAAGCTTTATCAGAAAGAAGAAGAAGAAAAAAACAAGAGGGTAATGAAATTGAGATCTCAACAAGTGTTTTGTATTTTAGTTATGTGTGTCAGATAGACAGACAGTAGAATAACCGACAGTGTGAAATTTAAGGTGGTGTGTTTTCCAACCTAAAAGTGTGTAACAACAGTTTGCAAAAACAGCAAATTGACCTGTGATTAAGGTAGCAACTTTTATGGAGAAAAACCAAAAAACCAAAAAACCAAAAAAACATTAAAACCAATACACTCATTAATTAGTGTAACTTTTTAAATATTTTTACAAATATACTCTCATAAAAAATTGTGAAACATTAAATACATTCACTAATTTTAAAAAGACAAACATTAAATAAGGGGTATAAAAGTCTTTTAAACAATAACTACACCTTAAAAATTGTGATATTTTCTTATAAATAAGACCAATAATTTTTTTGAAAATTTTCTTATATATAAGACTGAAAAGAGTAATATAGATTAATCAATTAAATCATTGTCAACTTACTCGTTAAGAGGTTGACTTAACTACAAAGTTGAGTTCAATTTTCGCATAAGAGTTTTTTGTGGATGATCTGTAAAATATAAAAATAATTTCGTTAACTCTTGCTAAGACCATTTACAATGGTCATTTATATTCAACACCCTTCAACACACACTTTTTCAATTCCCAACACTCCACATAATTTTCTCTCTCTTCCACATAATAATTCAACACACCATTCAACACATACCCTCTCCAATGGTTTTTCATTCAACACTCTACCCCACCATTTTTTATTTCATATTCTTAT
This sequence comes from Medicago ruthenica, assembly GCA_018208015.1. Classification (NCBI taxonomy): domain Eukaryota; kingdom Viridiplantae; phylum Streptophyta; class Magnoliopsida; order Fabales; family Fabaceae; genus Medicago; species Medicago ruthenica. The sequence continues at coordinate 35,639,802 of CM031371.1, read as the reverse complement.
TTAATTTTATATTTTGTTTTTATAATTACATAAAATTACAAACTAATTTAATTATAATTAAATTAAAATAATAAAAACTTAACAATTTATTTTTTAGTGTTTTTGTAAAAACAAAATTTATTTAAATAATTAATTTTTATTTTCTTAAATTAAAATGCAATACAATACATTAAACACGCGGCACACAAATAACTTAAAATGCAAGACAACAAATTAAGCACACGACACAAGTAACTTAATTAGTACGATACAAATCATCTTTAATCATGAAACATTCCAAACTTTTCCCATATGTGCTTCACTAGATCTGCTTGCAATTCGCGATGAACATTTGGATCACGCAATTCGGATCTAGCACGCACATGATTTGCAAAAGCGGGTAACACCTCGGTCGAGTATGGTTGCGGTGTACTAGATCCACTTGCCTCAGATTGCTCAAAATCGGACCAACGTTGAGCATATGTATCTCGTTCATCCTCAACAATCATATTATGTAATATGATGCATGACCTCATGATGATACCCAAATCGTCTATGTCCCACAAGCGAGCTGGTTCACGGATGATTTTAAATCGAGCTTGAAGCACTCCAAATGCACGTTCGATGTCCTTCCGACATCTCTCCTGAACTTTTGCAAATAACTTATCGGGTTCACTTTGAGGAAGTCTGATCGATTTGACGAAAGTTGGATAAGAAGGGTAGATACCATCAGCTAGATAGTATGCCATGTTATAGGGACGTTGATTCACAAAAATTCACACTTGGAGCCTTTCCTTGTTCCACATCATCAAACACTGGTGACCGGTCTAGAACGTTTATATCGTTCAACGTTCCCGGACATCCAAAAAAGGCATGCCAAATCCATAGATCATGAGATGCAACTGCTTCAAGAATAACTGTGGTGGTTCCCTTATCCCCCCTAGCAAATTGACCTTCCCATGCTTTAAGACAATTTTTCCACTCCCAGTGCATGCAATCAATACTCCCGATCATCCCTGGGAACCCCCACATTTCACTTACATGTAGTATTCTTTGCAGATCATCTTGGGTTGGTGCTCTCAGGTACTCTTGCTCATACAATCGTATGATTCCTTTACAGAATCTACGTAAGCACTCCAATGCTGTAGTACCTCCTATTTTGATGTATTCATCGACCGCATCTGCTGCCACACCATATGCTAGCATTCGCATTGTTGTGGTACATTTTGCTAACGGTGATATACCTTCTTTATTGGCTGCATCAACTCGTTGGGTGAAGTAGTTATCACTACTTGACAGGTCCCCAACGATTCGAAGGAAAACATGTTTTTGCATCCGGTACCGACGACGAAACATTGCATCGTCATATGTAGGCTCATTGGCAAAGTAGTCGTCAATTAGTCTTTGGTTTGCCGCTGCATGATCTCTATTGAGATATTTTCTACTACGAGGTGCACTATCTTCCAATATTTTGTTTCGACGCTCTCTGAATCGGCTGGCCATATAAGTTTCTTCCATTTCACATTTTTGTTTGTAGGCTGCGATATCAAAAGGATATTCTGATGGATCCATTAATAGTTTTTTGTGATATTTTGAAGTAGATTGAATGAGATTTGGGATATTGGTGATTCAATGTATGTATCTATGAGTCCCTATATACAAGTACATTAAGTGGTGGACATTGACGGATTCGAAATAAGTTATTGTATTGAGTTAATACTCAGATAAGGATTGGGTGGTACATATTCAAACACAATAATTTCCAAACATTAAAGCCAAAAGTCACAGACAATTATTAAAGCAAACACAACAGATATCACTGACAATTATTAAAGCAAACACTACAGCCAAAAGTCACGGACAATTATTAAAGCAAACACTACAAATATCACTGACATTTATTAAAGCAAACACTACAGCCAAAAGTAACGGACAATTATTAAAGCAAACACAACAGACATCACTGACAATTATTAAAGCAAACACTACAACCAAAAGTCACGGACAATTATTAAAGCAAACAGTGGGGACTTGATTGAAATTTGATTGAAATTACTTGATTGAAATTAATCAACGGACAATTTCATTACAGCCACAATTTGATTGAAATTACACAATAACTCATACATTACAGCCTAAAGCCACATACAATTTGATTGAAATTAATTATCAAACAGCTCTTGGCTCAACATATCCAACAACTTTTGCTTCCGATCATCGAGATTCTCCTCGGAACTTAGTTTTAGATACATTTTCATTTTCTTAGCATGAGTCTTTTCTTTCATCAATTGGTTAGCCTCCTGTTGCACCGACGCTATCTTGTCCAATCGTTCAAGCTCTTTCTCCTTGAATTGTTTGAATTCAGCCCACTCTTTATCCACCACCTCCAAGGCAGCTTCCTTACTTTTCTTTTTACCTTTTTTCTTAGCTGCCTCCCTACCCATTGGACGAGCAGTAGATCCTACAGAGTTTGAGCCACACGCATCACTATCGTGAGATCTCTTGGATCCACTACTGCCTGAGCCAATATTTCCTACTTGACTACCATAACGTGGTTGATCACGGAGAGCGTGCCATTCTGCCATTAAAGTAAAGTGAATATTCTTCCCACTCGCGTATAATTCCTGCGCTTTTGCCAAAATATCATTCTCCGACCAACCGCTTCGTTGCATACGCTGAGCGCTTTCATAAGCGCCAATCCATTTATTCAGTATTTTGTTCATATAATTAAAACGGTTTCGGCATGCAACACCATCCCGCGGATGATCGAATGAGCAATGCTCATTACAATACTCAGCAATTTTACCCCAATATGTTTCACCTTTCTGATTTCTCCCAACAACACTGTTTGTTCCATATTTAATCCACCCACTAATTAGCACCAAATTTTGTTCAGTGTTCCATGCTGGTTGCTGCGCTTTCTTGCTCTTAGGAGTTGAATCCTCTGGATTTGGAGTGACTTCGTTACCACTTGTCATGCCACCAAGAGTTATTTGTGTTGAAAATTCAGGAAATTCAGGTGCACCAACACTCGGAAAGTTTTCATTTTCCATTGGCATATAACCACTAAACGGGGGTGTTTGAGATGGATATCCCATCATAGATCCATAATATGGATTAAAGTTTAGAACAGAGGATGAGTGGTTGAAATTTGGTGCAAAACCAAAATTATGCATGTTTTGAGGACGTTGGTTTGGAAATTGATTTGGATGTTGATAATTGTTGGGATTTTGGTAGCTAAATGGGTAATTAGAAGAATTCTGGGTGTTGAAATTATTATTATTGGGATCCATTTCACTCAAAAGAAGTTTAAAACTTCAAAATGATAGCTAATAGAAAGATAGTAATAAGCTTAAGATACTGAAAAACTTGGTTTTTTTTTGTGTCCAAATGAAATGAACCAAGTCTCTATTTATAGAGGAAAAAAAATCATGAATTTTGGTAATTTTTTTTTTTTTTTTAAATCAATTTACAATGAAATAATTGAGTTGAAATTATTAAGATAATAAAAATCCAGCGAGCCAATCAGATTGTGCCACGCGTCCTGCTTTAATCAAAAAGCTGTCTTCTCTCTCCGCTCTCTGCGCGCTACGCGCCTTGTCGGAGCGTGTGCCACACGCGCCTGAAAACAGCAAACCAGATTCGGCCACGTGTACACGGCGCAGGGATTCAACTCAGTTTAATCCTTTCAACTACTCTCTCCTCCAACTCATCATTCAACACCACTAAAATAACCATTGCAAGGCTTCAACATGTTGAATCTCTCATTCAACACAACCATTGCACATAGTCTAAGACTTATATCTGCTTTAACTCTGATGAGTTCCGTCTCGAGAAAAAAAGGAATGCATGTGAATTAATTTACCACCGTGTTTCCACTTGGAGAAAGTGGGTTTGCACTTAACACTGACAGGGAACCGCGTATTCCAGCACTTGTTTCAGTCGGTGGCTTTATTTTATGCCACAAAATATTGAGACTCAAAATCAGGTCACGTCATTGAAACAGAATTTTTATTATTTTAAGGGAAATATTTAGAATCTTATCTGTTTGCATTGATTTAAAGATTTTTTTAAATTTGTACCAAAAAACAAATGATTTTTTGAAATAAAATAAATGGAAAGAAAAGGTGTCCACTTTAGTAGATGAGGTATTAACGCACCACAGAAAAAAAGATGAGATATTAACTGTTTTTTGGGTATGGGAAATTGGAAGTGAAATTGGGATGGAATATTAGGTTGGATATTTGATTTTAAGGTTTGACTATTTTATACAACAATATTGTATAGGTTAAAACAATTATAAATTGTATGTTTTTTTTTTAAATAATGATGATTTATTACAAAATTATGTTTTCAATATAAAGTGCATAAGTTATAAGAAAAACTTATTATTTTTTACTTTTTAACGTATATAAATTTACACATAATAGAAAAACCTTAAATTTTATTTATATATCGGAGAACAATGAAGATGTTCCTTCCTAGTAAAGTGTTGTTTGATCTAACTTTATAGATTTAGGGACAGTGGAATTCCAACATTATAGATTTGACATTCATCAAAACGAGTTCTTTTGACAAATACTTCATGATATTTGTTAGATATAGCTGTATATTAGTAAAATTAGTTCGATATTATTATATGTAAAATTTGAATTTTTAATTTCGAGTTCGGTTGGCAAGACAACTAAAGATAGCCGGAGAATTAAAACTACAAGTATTGCGCTCGAAAAAGATTACCGAATAGCATAAGACTTACAGCCAAAATAAGAGTAACATAAAGGATATCATGAGTCAAAAAATTGCAAAGGAGGCTTCAAGTTAGTTAAAGAGACATGTGACATGCAAACAACGTAAATGATAGTTTCATCTTTTTTCTATAAATGGGGAGTCACTGTTCGTTTTAGGGAGTTCATTTTCACTATGTAAAATTGCATACTAGATTACACATCTTTTTTAAAAGATTAATGATGATTATTTGACATGTGTACCAAATCATTGTCAAGTAATAAAAATAAGTGTTTATTCACAAGGATTGTTCTTCATCTCTACTCAGCAATTTATAGAGATATGAAATTGGGTTGGACTGTGCGCAAGGTGCATGAATCCTACGCTAGGCACCAGAAGTATTAAATGATCATGTGCGAAGTGCAGCATGTTGTGCATTCAACGGGAGGTGCAGCCTATTGTGCGCGAGGCCAAATCATGACATTTTGTTTCTTTGCATTTTCACATTTTTCTAGTATGAAATGAAATGAACTTAATTTGTTGTCTTCTTGAAAGTTGTATATATGAATGTTAAGTTTCATATACCATTAGTTCGACGTCATTTAGATACCTATAACTCTAGATACGATTAAACTACAGCACATGAGTCACGTTTTTTTCACCAAAAATCAACACTACTCTAAACCAAATAGATAAAAAGGTTAATTATTCATGTTGACCCTGTGATATACACAAAGTCTGAAAAATAACCATGTAATAAAAAACATATATTCTAACCCATTTGATATTCTTCCTAATTTTGACCACTTATTTTTCCATGATATTTTAAGATATGTTTATGACGTTAAAATATTGCTTTTCGCATAAAATTAGAATTTTTCGACAAGACGCAGATTCATTTTGAATTTTTAAAGCGCAAAAAACTTAAAAAACAAAGCAACGGAAAACCCGGCCTATATAAATCAAATTTTGAGCTAGTTTTTTTTTTGTTGAAGAGACATCTATAAAAATTATAGAAATGATATGTAAAGTTTCATAACATTCTGAAGAAGCCTCGATTTATTTTTTGTGTGACCGAAACATGCAAAATTGCAATTTTGTTTCGAGTAATTAAGCATATACTCATGGGTCAAATTTCATTTCTTAATTTTAATAGCTTGTTTATAACATCATAAGAACGTTCTTCACCATGAAATTGTGGAGTTTTTAAACGAGGGACAAATTAATTATGATGTTATAGACAAGCTAGAAAAAATAGGGAACAAAATTTCACACGTGAGTATGTCTATTCATAACAAAATTGCAATTTTGCACGTTTCGGTCAAAAAATAAAAATAAAAATGAATCGAGGCTTCTTTAAAATGTTATGAAACTTTGCACATCCTTTCTATATATTATAATAGATGTCTCAACAAAAAAAACTCAAAATTCAATTTCTAGGTTGATGTTTCTGTTGTTTTGTTTTTTTTTTAGTTTTTTGCGGTTTAAAAATTCATAATTAATTCGTCCCTTGTCGGAAAATTCTAATTTTAAGTGGAAAACCATATTTTAGCGTCCTAAACATTCCTGTAAAAAGCCATGAAAAAATTCAACTTCTAGGTCAAATTTTTTGAGTTTATTTTTACATGGAAAAATAAGAGGTCAAAAATTGGAAGAATCTCAAATGACACGGTTAGATTCTGTGTTTTTTTAGTCATTTTTCAGGCTTATTGTATATTAGAGTCAATTTGAACAATTAACTTTAAATAAAATGAAGCTATGAAAAAACACGAGGTTAATAAATAAGATGAAACTATGGAAACCTTATATAATCCTCCATGAAACATTTGTCAAAAATAACTAAAATAAACATTAAATTGAAAGAAATAACTAATGGAATCGAAAGACTCTAAAATGGCACTAAATACTTGTAATGACTGAGATTTATCAACAAAAACCATAGTGTATATATGTTTGATTTAATGATGCATGTAACTCACTCTTGGTAACAATAGTGCCATTTCATCTACTTAAGTCCTTTCGTTTATACTTTTTTGCATTTTCGCACTTAAGTGTTTTTGTTTATACATTTTTGAAACTTGAAATCATTTTCATACGCTTCTTGCATTGTGAGTTTGAACTTGAAAAAATAAACCTATTAACTTAAAAACCCCTATAGATCTAACTTGTGTCCTAGAATGATCATCTAGTATATTTGTGGTTAACAGCCACATGCTCTAACCAACTGAGCTATTCCGGCTTCTCATGTTTGTAAATTGGTTGTCGTATTTTTGAATGAATTTTTGATAGGTATATACTCATAATGTTACACTTAATACTGATGATACTTTCTCAACCTTTTAGCATCCCCCAAAATATAATTATATAATCCCTCCGTCCCTTTTTATAGGAGTAATTTACAAAAATCACGTGTATTAAGAAAAATTGTTAAAATAATAAAGTTGTCTCAAATGTGTGTGACTATTACTAAATTACCCTTATTTAAATATATATTTAATGTTAACTTTTCATATACCAAGACAAATTGATAGTATTAATAAGGGGTATATTTGGAAAAAGAGTAATTAATGCATCTAGGAATTTGTATATGATCTTATATTTAGGGACAAAACTTTTTTGTAAACTACTTCTATAAATAAGGATGGAGGGATTATTTCTTTTGATTGCATGATGTCACACTTTTATAGTACAAGTCCAACCACTACAAATTGTTTCCTTTGGTAATTTCTCATATGAGGTGTCCTTGTCTTATCCTCTTGGTACTCAACATATTCTTTTATTCCTCGTACTGTAATGATTGGAGATAGTTTATCAAACTTAGCCCCTATGCAACGAAATCAAAACCGGCGGTAACGCAGTTAAGACACATATGTCCCCTAAAGAAATCAAAGTGCAAATTTGATGGTAACGCAGTTAACCAAATTGTACCCTGAACCGAATGTCCCATATTAGCCAACTTATCAGCACAACAATTGCCTTCTCTGTAAATATGAGATGAAATAACCTGCACACCTAGATTACAAGCATTATGCCATCTGTTTCGAAGCAAAACTGACACTAAAGAGGAATTTCTAAAAATCATCAGAGCACTAGTGGAGTCACTCTCTAGCCATACATGCCGCCACCCATTTTGAGCAGCAAACTCCAGAGCTAGGATAAAACCATTAATCTCAGAATGAAAGACAGAGGAGTTACCCAAATTACATGTAAAGACGCCAAAAAAAGTACCTAAATGATCCCGGAATAACACACCGCATGCAGTGTGATCCCCAATGACTGAGCCATCTATATTAACCTTCAACCAAGGGGAGATAGGGGCCTTCCATTGTACCAATAAAATCTCTTTGGCCCTCCGATTATGTAGAGAAACCGAAAAAGAATCAAGAAGAGGTGAATCTGAAGCCAAACACTTATCAGCTGAGTGATTACCACTCATAGCCACCAAAGCATGTAAACAAACTTTTGATGTATGAAGTGTCGCCTTTATTCAGCGAGAACCTTAAGGTATTACGAAATATGTATTTTATTTTAATTAATTGTTACAATTTTTTTGTTATTGTGAAGAAAAGTTGGTTAAAATCATTTTTTTTAGAAGTGAATTGATTTCATAGTAGAAAATTTGGATCCCATGATATTTGTCAATTTTAATTTCTCAACCACCAAAATCTTGTTTAGCACCTAAATTATCCTTTTTTAAGTTCTTGAATTTTGGCACATATAGACTCTTTTCTAAACTATAGTAGGCCAAATTTTTTCGGACTATAAAATTTTCTAACTTTCGAAAATACTGAAGTTCAATGTAAAGGAGATATATATGTACATCAATTTGGTCTGGTCAATATTTTGTTTTCTTTTGATGACAAATAAGTATTTTATTTTTTACAAATAAGTATTTTATTTTTTTATGGCTGTGTTTTCATGTAATTTGGGCAATTTTTTACGGATTTTGATTTTAACTTATTTAAAATCCATTATCGATATGCACATAAATGTCATGTATACAAATAAAAATTTGATCATTGGACATAATTTTTTTTTATCGATATGCACATAATTTTTTTTATGGTTAAATTTGATCATTGTAACAACGAACGCAAATATGTTGTTAGCAAATAAATATTTGAATTGAATTTGATTCAGTGAATTGATTTGTTGTGAAAATATATTTTGATTTGGCAAAACTTTTATATCATACCGTTTAATTTCTACTTTGAAATTAAATTGATTCACATAAATTTTATGTATAAATTTTGTATTTAGTTATAATACAAATAAATAAATGCTATATATTTGGTTATGATATATATTTGTGGAAGATTTGTTGTATTTTAATAATGCCATCCCTATTTATAAACGCGGGTATGGGGAAGGGTATTGTAGTTCCCTATCCATAGGGTACCCGTTGTCATCCCTCTTTTGAAGAAAATTTTTGTTTCAATTTAACTGTCACTTTCAAAGTTCAATGCAACATTAAATGTTGTTTTACCAATATTACCCTTAGTTATTTATTGCAAAGAGAGAAATATATGATATGAGATATTAAATGAATAAGACTATTATAGTAAAAGTATAAATTATTGTATCAAAAGTAGTAACATTTATTGATTATCTTGGTTTAAGTAAAATGTTAAAAGTGACAATTAAAAAGGAACGCAGGTAGTATAATAGATTACCTAACTACGTCCTAAATTCTATGACGTTTTGATCATTTCACACAAATTAAAAATATAATTAATGTTGTATGAGAAAAAAAAATTATACTCCATCCGTTTCAAAATACATGTCCATTTTAGAGAAATTGCAGTAACCAATGACAAGCTAGTTTGACACAAAAGTTCCTATTATACCATTGTCTTTGATTTTCTCCATTTTACATTTATTTATCCCATCTCATAATTACTCTCAATAAAAATAGCAAAATTAATTAAACAAGTTCTTGGGAGAGTGCATGAGTAAATCCACTTAAAATTGGGTCAACATTTATTAGTAGAAAATAATTATTGTGGAGAAAATCTAGAATCCAATTAATTGGTAGGCAAGGGTAAAATAGACAAAATGTATCATTAAACTATCAAATGGACATGTATTTTGAAACAAAAAATTTCTCCAAAATGGACATGTATTTTGAAACGGAGGGAGTAATTAAGTTTACAAAATTATCCTTCATTAATGGTATATGAAAGATAAATTAATGAATTGAAAGAAGTGAGTAATAAATAGTTGATGATATGTAATAAAAAAATAGTTGATGGTATAAAAGTTCTCAATTTTTGTGATTCAATTTGGTAGTACATTAAACAAAGGTTTCATTCATTAATTTTGAGAAATATTCATTCTACAATAAATGGTTAAAGAATCATTCATATGTAGTGAATAATAGAGAGATAAAAAAAATGTAGTGAATAATAGTGACATGAATATTTTTTTGGTATATATAAGATTCAATTTTATTTCATTTGAAATTGAATATTTGGTTTATAGCATGATTATGATATTTGATGTAATATCCCGCTTAAGCGTGACCTTTAACAGTATCACAGAAATTAAACGAATGGAATGACATTATAGTAATTATGAGAGGAAGAGGTTATAAAAGGGGATAAACATGAAAATTTTCATATTTATCATTTCCCTTCTCTCTCTAGGAGCTGATTTTCTCCTCTCTCTCTCTCTAGAAACTCGGCCACCATCATCATCAAGCTCTAATCCATCAATTCTCTCCCTAGATCAAGTGTATTTCAAGCAAGCATGGTTTTGGGGAAAGTTGGAATCAAGAAGAAGTTAAAGAAAAGCAAGAAAGATCAAGCTAGGGTTTGAAGTTAAAGGTTAAGCCAGCACCAAATCAGTTTAAGGTGAGCTCCCTAGGGGTTTTAGAACCCACTTTGAGAGATTTGAAGTGTATTTCATCATATGCAAGTTTAATAGTTTTAACCCTAATTTCCTTTGCTTGCTAATTCCTTGCTTATACATGATTAAAACCATCATTTGGTATTAAAAAATCATTCCTCATGCTGTTGGGAAGCTTGGGTATGCTTAGATAAGTTAAAATGGTTGAAAAATCACGTTTCTGAACCTTTTCTGTCCTGTCATGGTGGCTCTGCGAAGTTGGACTTCGCTCTGCGAAGTTGAGTCTGAACCACTTCGCCTAGACTTTGCTCTGCGAAGTAGACTTTGCTCTGCGAAGGTTTGCTCTACGAAGTAGACTTTGCTTTGCTAAGTTGACAGCATTTGTTTTTTTTACTCTTTTATAAATGTACCAACTATCCGAGTGCCATGTACAACATTGAAAACCCTATTTTTCTCAAGGAACACCATTTTAACTCATCCAAAAGGCTTCCAATGGTTGAGATATTATAGGAGCAAGGAATACGCAATGTACGGGAAATACAAGAACTATGGTTAAATGAATAGATAAGCCCTAAGAACGGCATATGACAACGATATGTCGAATCCTATGATAGGAAAACGAGATTTAATGAGTATGAGGGTAAGGATTAGATGGATAATCCATCACTTGTGAGTTGATAACTCTTAAGGAAAAGTATACGACTTTGAAAGTCAAGAACCTATTTTAGGTAAATAAGATTATAGATGTATTCAATTTAGAATACAAGGGTAATAGGAATGCTTTGGCAATCAAAGTTTAAGATAAACTTATAATGTTGGTTCTCCAACAATTAATAGGCGGCTTATGAGAACGATAAGCCAAGAACCTTGTGTTATAGGTTAAGTGATACAGGATTGTTATATGATTAAAATAACAGATATGCATATTTATGTGTAAAAGTTAAAGAATAATATATCAAAGTTAATGGCGTGTTCGCACGTTTCACAGTCATAGGCATGTTCAACAGACTCCGGGATACGCCGGATGGGACTTGATAAGTGCTTAAATGTTGTTATATTTTGGTACAAATTTAGGCACTTATGTTTACTTGTTGTACAAGTTATCTTAGGATTAGGGCATAAATGTGTTAAAAATGCAATGAATGTGATCCTAAGCCTTACCCCATGTGTTTATGCAGGAAATACATGCTTAAACCTGATTGATGCAAAAGATTGAAGGTTTTCTTGATGCCATCGCTACAAGCGCAGGACTCATCGCTAGTAGCGAGGATAGGCAGGGATTTCCAGGAAGCCATCGCTTGAAGCGCAGCATCCATCGCTAGTAGCGAGCTTAGGCAGGGATTATCAGGAGTTCATCGCTTGTAGCGATGAACTGGACGCTTGAAGCGAGCCTAGGCAGGGAATTTCAAAGGCTGGTCGCTAGTAGCGACAGACCTGGTCGCTATAGCGACCAAAGGGGCGGTTTAATGCTGATGGTGACGTGGAGCTCTATGATTGGCCAACTGAAGTCCTCGCTACAAGCGACAGGCTGGTCGCTTGTAGTGAGCGAACATTTTCTCAGCATATAAATAGATTTTTAAGCTCATTTCTTGAGATATAGCTTTTTATCAGTTAGAATATTTTTCCAGAGCTTAGAAAACTTATAATCTTTGAGAGAGAATAGTCATAGAAGGAGGAAAACTTCATATAGCAATTAGATTTGGATTGAAGAGGATCTTAAGAAGCTTTGAGACATCAAGCTCTCAACTATCTTCATCTTTTCTTTCCTATTTTGCAAGAGTTGTCATGAAAATGATCAACCAATCTCCTTTGTTGGGATTGATAGGTAATCTATCACTCATGTTGTAAACTTTTGATTATTCAATATATAATTCTAGCAATTTTTATATACCATTGAATTTCTTCTTGCTTTTCAATCTTATGTTTGATTTAAATGTTGTTGAAAAAGGCTTTTGAATCTAGGTTTAGAATGATTTTCTATCAAGATAAGAAATTCTAGAAATGGGATTTGGTTTTGATAATTACATTATAGTATTGAATCTTAATGCTTTTGGATCGTTTAATAGATTGAGAAATCATCGATTAAACGATACAATCGATCTCACGATGTCATTTGGGAAATCAATGATGTTGTTGAGCAATACGTAATAATGCAATATATAAGAAAACGCTAGAATTCGTATTTGTAATCAATCGGATATAACCAATGTTTGATTGATGAAAGTCAATCCTAAACACCTTCTATGTCCTATTACTCTACCATTTATTTATTATGTTTTTAAAAGTATGAGTAGTGTAGTAAAACAAACAAGTAAACCCTAACTTAAGACGATAATCGAAGTTGAACGGAATATGATATCACATTAATCCCTGTGGAACGATATAAAAACTAATACTTGCTTTCGTGCAATAACAAAATGGCGCCGTTGCCGGCTTTTATTGGAGCAAAAGTTCTTCAAGCTGGCTTTTATTGGCCCTCGTTGTTCAAAGATTGTTATGAACATGCGAAAGAATGCGAGAGTTGCCAGAAGACCGGAGGGATTTCAAAGAGGAATGAAATGCCTCTACAAAGTATCCTTGAAGTCGAAGTCTTCGATTGTTGGGGTATTGACTTTGTAGGGCCATTTCCATCTTCTTTGAACAACGAGTATATTCTGGTGGCTGTTGATTACGTTTCAAAGTGGGTTGAAGCAATAGCATCTCAGAAAGCCGATAGCAAAACGGTGGTCAAGTTTCTGAAAAGAAACATCTTCTCCCGATTTGGAACTCCAAGAGTGCTAATAAGTGATGGAGGTTCACACTTCTGCAATCAGCAGTTAGCAAAAGCACTTGAGCACTATGGAGTAAAGCATAAGGTAGCTTCACCATACCATCCACAGACGAACGGTCAAGCCGAGGTGTCCAACCGAGAAATCAAGCGGATTCTTGAGAAGACCGTGTCATCTTCAAGGAAGGATTGGGCGATGAAACTGGACGAAGCGTTGTGGGCCTATAGGACCGCATACAAAGCTCCTACGGGTTTCACACCATTCCAATTGGTGTATGGGAAAGCATGCCACTTGCCGGTCGAGTTGGAGCATAAAGCGTTTTGGGCGCTCAAGTTTCTGAACTTTGATCAAGAGCAAGCTGGGGAGAAGAGGAAACTTCAAATGCATGAGTTAGAGGAGATGCGTGACCAAGCCTATCAGTCAAGCAAGCTCTATAAGGAAAAGGTTAAACGGTATCATGACAAGAAGATCATGAAGAGGGAATTCAAGCCTGGTCAGATGGTCCTGCTGTTTAATGCAAGACTGCGATTATTTCCGGGTAAATTGAAGTCCAAGTGGTCCGGTCCGTTCATGATAAAGGAAGTTAAACCTTATGGAGCTGTGGAACTTGAGGATCCTATCACCAAGTCGACGTGGACAGTGAATGGACAAAGGCTGAAGCCATATTTCGGAGGTGAAGTCGTTCGACACACGACGACGATTTCACTCATCGATTCACCTGCGTAAGCGAAACAGGCGTCGATCTAATGACGTTAAACAAGAGCTTGTTGGGAGGCACCCCTATTTTGTAAGTATGATGTGTTTTTAGTGTTAGTTTACTTCTGTACAAATATTTATGCATGTTGGGATAGTGGTTAGAACTTCAAAATTTATTTTTCTGTTTTCTGTCATGGTCGCTACAGCGACCAACTCATCGCTGTAGCGATGGAATTTACACTTGTCGCTTGTAGTGACGCACTTGTCGCTTGTAGCGACAGTTTTTGCACGTGCGCTTGTAGCGCAACAGTACGCTTGTAGCGATGGGCTTTTTGCCTGTCGCTGTAGCGACGAATCGCGCGCTTGTAGCGAGCGTATCAGAAAACAGTTTTATATTACCCAGGCTAGTCCTGTCGCTTCAGCACCCCAACCACTCTCATTTATTATCCATTATCCTTTTTAAACTTATATTTTCGCATTTCTTTACTTCTGTAATCATTCCTTTCAATTTCTGCATATCTGTTCACTTTCTATTTCTGAAATCTTGCTAATCCACCTCTGTACCTGCAATAATCTTGTAAATCAACACTCCAGGTACGTGATTCGACCTTGTCTGTTCCTTTTATTAAGCTTTATACTGTGTTTTGGTGCTTGCATGTGATTTAGAATATTAGGGTTTAGGGTTTTTACGAATTTTGAACTTAAACATGCCCTGATTGATTACCCATTGTTATTCATAGTTTAAGTTGTTATAAATGAACGAAAATCACTAGGAAAACTACCCTCAAATCCTCTTGTTCTTAGGAATCACATTTTGGAAAAAACCCTTTGTAAAAATTTCAAATAAATTAGGGTTTTTGAGGATTTAGGAAGTTTAGGTGATTGTTAGTCATTTATTTTAGCTTTAATGTTGATTTCGCATGCTATAAGTTAGTCAAAATCAAGAAAAACATGAAATTTGAAAAAGGGTCCTGTCGCTAGAACTGCGCTTGTAGCGCACGAACCTGGCATTTTCTGGGTTTCGTCGCTACAGCGACCAAGCTGTCGCTTGTAGCGAGCGTACCCAGAATTTGTTTTATTTTTGTTTTAATTGAGTTTTGACTTGTATCCTACCTGACTTTTATCTGTTTTAACCAATTTTGTAGGAATGGCACCTAAAACATCTTCAAAACGTCAAAGGAACGTGGAAAGTTCCTCGTCAAGACCAAGGGTCAATGTTCCACAACACGATGCAGCTCGTTTCCTCAGCTGGAGGAACCAGGAGAGATACGAGGAGCTGAAGACGAGAAGAATCTGGTTAGAGAAAAGATTCGAGATATCTGAAGATGGGGATTATGCAGGCTTGGCAGCTATGATAAAAGAGAGGAAGTGGGGAATCCTTTGCACACCACCGAGGAGGATCAACTATGAGATCGTGCGCGAGTTTTATGCGAACGCGATCCCCTCCGATCCTTCAGATGAGTTTACCTTCACGACCTACGTGCGTAGGCGCACCGTCACATTCGACCGCATGTCCATCAACTCATATCTGGGCAAGCCGTTGGAGCTGGTTGATGATGAAGAAGAGAATCCGCTTGCACCCACAGCACTGTGTGATTATGGTGAGCGTCAGAGGAGTGGTGACTGGGACCACGACAGCATAGCACAGGACATCTTCCAAGCGGGGAAGAGTTATGACGTGAGTAGGGCTTCGGGTAAGCCTTTTCGAGCATTCCGTGAGCACATGACCACTGAGGCTCAGGTAATCCTTACCCTGATTCTTTATAACATTCGCCCAAAATCTCACACCTCTTCCACCACTTTAGAAGTGACCCCCTTAGTCCATTACATCCTCACTCAGCGTCAAGTGGACGTAGCTAGGCTGATTGCTAATGAGATGAGGATTGTTGCTGAAAGTGGACTATTACCCCCGGCCAAACCTAAATGTCCCTTGACTTTTCCCGGGTTGATTATGGGTCTATGTAGGAGAGCTAGAGTTCATATGCCATCACAAGTTGATGAGGAGATTAAAAATCCTATTGATGATAGATACATCAATAGGTATTGCTCTGCACCTGCACCTGTTGCTCCACCATCACCTCCTCACACCTCAGCCGGACCTTCATCCTCAGCAGGACCTTCTCACATGCCACCACCACCACCTCACACTACTAGCCACCCTAGCCATCCGACCATTCCACCTTTGGACTTTTCCGGTTGGGATTATGCTACTGTGAGCTCTATGCTGTTGGCGCAGAATGCGTCAAATCATCGGGCACTTACTACGCTTCAGAGCCATCTGCACGACAGTGGCCAGAGCCCGTGGACACCTGCGTTCTTCTCCGAGCACATTGCTTGGCCTGGGGACAAACCATTCTTTCCAGGAGGGGCAGAGGCAGCTGGTGCTGGTGATGATCAGGATGCTGGTGACGATGGTGATGACGCAGATGTCGATGCTGATCTGGGTGATGATTCTTCATATGCTACGAACTCTATTGATCGCATGGCAGCTGACTTGACTGACTCTGAGGACGACATGGCCACAGATTCAGATTGATGCAGAGCAGCAGATCTTGATTTGTTTTCCCTTTTGTTTTATTTATTCTGCTTTGTACTTTAACATTTTGTTTTTTTTGCTATGTACTTTGAGTATTTCTTTTGTACTTTGGATGATGTACTCTTTTTGGTTTAAGTTAATTATGTTTATGTTATTTAATTTTGGGTATAACATGTTAGTATAGTTATATTTTATTTATGCTTTAGTAATTTTTGTGTTAAATTTTTTGAAAAAATCCCAACAAATTTTGAAAGAAAGATGAATGATTCAAAAGCAATGCTTGAACTGTGAATCATCTGAGTGATAATGATAAGAATGAGTGTTAAAGCGCGCAGCTAAGGTACTCGTTTTCTCGTTTTTCTAGGTATATTCTTTAATGTGAATAAGTTCTTTACACGCACAAGTTAATTTATTCAGTTTTTAAGCAAGCATGTGTTTAGTTTTGAACCAATGTAGAACTAGCCAAAAATGTGAGGAATCCTCAACCAATGTATATATATGCAGGAGACCAATACCATGTTTAACCTAGTTAGATTATGTTAAATCTGTTGTTGTTTTAATTTGTATAAGAGCATTGAAATGATCAAGGCAATTTTTTGAAATTGAGAGAAATACTTGACCAAATGAACCTACCCTGTGAGATGTGTGAGTATCTGTTAACCCATCTGAGCCTAATGGAATCAGAATTGTTAACTGTGGACTGTCAATTTAATAAGCTCATCTGCTTATTTAAATTGCCGGAGTTTGTAAAAAAAAATTCAGTCACAGTTAACTCTCTATTAAATTCTGATAATTGTTTTCTTTTGAACCCTTATCCGTCGTTTTTATTGACCTTTGCCATAATAACAAAGGAACATTCGATTAGGGTATCATTGGAATAAGTTGGGGAGAAAGGAAGGTTTTATTTAAGTCAATGTATGGTGAATGATGTAATATTTGATCTTGACAATCTTGAAAAGAAATGAAAAAAGAAAGAAAAGCAAACCAAGAAAAAGAAAAGAGAAAAATGAAAAGGTTTGCAAGATTTCAAAGAAAAAAATAAGAAAAGTTGTCAAGAATCAATCAAGAATAGAAAAGAATGAAATTCACCAAGTGTTGTATTGGAGAAAGAAGGAAGTTGTAATTAGTTTGAATGTTTCCTTTTGCTTGGCCATTTGAATTCAAATATCCCACATATGACAATTCTTTTGTAGCCTAGCCCAATTACAACCCTTAAAGTCCTTTTGATCAATGCCTTTTATGCTTGTGGAAATGATAATTAGATAGACACATAATTTGATTGTATGTTATCATGTTTATTGGATGAGTGTTCATAACCCTCACAAATGATTTCAATTGTTCATATACTTTATATAGAAGTGTGTTAGGTTTGGTTCAAATTTAAACATGTTGCTTGTTTAGGATTGTATGATTTAATTCCTTGTGTTTAGAACTAGTTCACATTTGTAGAATGTATCTTGTTTAATGAGAAACTGCACTTTAGCTTGCGCAATCACATTTGAATCACTCGTTTGATATTTAATTCTTCACACTTTTGAATCCTTTGCTAATTTGCTCAATACTGTGGTTTTCAAAGCTATGAAAAA
Organism: Medicago ruthenica; assembly: GCA_018208015.1. Classification (NCBI taxonomy): domain Eukaryota; kingdom Viridiplantae; phylum Streptophyta; class Magnoliopsida; order Fabales; family Fabaceae; genus Medicago; species Medicago ruthenica. Next base: position 35,621,665 of record CM031371.1, on the reverse strand, counting down.
TTTCCTTTTGTTCTTTGGTTTGAGGACAAACCAAAATGTAAGTTGGGGAGAGTTTGATAAGTGCTTAAATGTTGTTATATTTTGGTACAAATTTAGGCACTTATGTTTACTTGTTGTACAAGTTATCTTAGGATTAGGGCATAAATGTGTTAAAAATGCAATGAATGTGATCCTAAGCCTTACCCCATGTGTTTATGCAGGAAATACATGCTTAAACCTGATTGATGCAAAAGATTGAAGGTTTTCTTGATGCCATCGCTACAAGCGCAGGACTCATCGCTAGTAGCGAGGATAGGCAGGGATTTCCAGGAAGCCATCGCTTGAAGCGCAGCATCCATCGCTAGTAGCGAGCTTAGGCAGGGATTATCAGGAGTTCATCGCTTGTAGCGATGAACTGGACGCTTGAAGCGAGCCTAGGCAGGGAATTTCAAAGGCTGGTCGCTAGTAGCGACAGACCTGGTCGCTATAGCGACCAAAGGGGCGGTTTAATGCTGATGGTGACGTGGAGCTCTATGATTGGCCAACTGAAGTCCTCGCTACAAGCGACAGGCTGGTCGCTTGTAGCGAGCGAACATTTTCTCAGCATATAAATAGATTTTTAAGCTCATTTCTTGAGATATAGCTTTTTATCAGTTAGAATATTTTTCCAGAGCTTAGAAAACTTATAATCTTTGAGAGAGAATAGTCATAGAAGGAGGAAAACTTCATATAGCAATTAGATTTGGATTGAAGAGGATCTTAAGAAGCTTTGAGACATCAAGCTCTCAACTATCTTCATCTTTTCTTTCCTATTTTGCAAGAGTTGTCATGAAAATGATCAACCAATCTCCTTTGTTGGGATTGATAGGTAATCTATCACTCATGTTGTAAACTTTTGATTATTCAATATATAATTCTAGCAATTTTTATATACCATTGAATTTCTTCTTGCTTTTCAATCTTATGTTTGATTTAAATGTTGTTGAAAAAGGCTTTTGAATCTAGGTTTAGAATGATTTTCTATCAAGATAAGAAATTCTAGAAATGGGATTTGGTTTTGATAATTACATTATAGTATTGAATCTTAATGCTTTTGGATCGTTTAATAGATTGAGAAATCATCGATTAAACGATACAATCGATCTCACGATGTCATTTGGGAAATCAATGATGTTGTTGAGCAATACGTAATAATGCAATATATAAGAAAACGCTAGAATTCGTATTTGTAATCAATCGGATATAACCAATGTTTGATTGATGAAAGTCAATCCTAAACACCTTCTATGTCCTATTACTCTACCATTTATTTATTATGTTTTTAAAAGTATGAGTAGTGTAGTAAAACAAACAAGTAAACCCTAACTTAAGACGATAATCGAAGTTGAACGGAATATGATATCACATTAATCCCTGTGGAACGATATAAAAACTAATACTTGCTTTCGTGCAATAACAGGACTTCACCGAGAGGGTTGTCCACATGCAAATTCATAGTGGAGTCCGGTGTTAGCCTGATTGTCAGGAATTTCATCGGGTCATAGGGATGTTGTACTTCGGGGTTACTCCACCCGGATGCACTCTGTAAAATGAACTCAGATAATATTGTTTGTTCAACGCTAACAGCTAACATAAAACACTTTATATGTATTATGTTTCATAGTTATAGTCAAAGTTATAGTTACAGGAAATTTACAGTTATAGTTATAGACAGTTTACAGTTATAGTCATAGGCAGTTACAGTTCTAGTTATAGACAGTTATCAGAAAGTGGTCCTAGGTTTCCCCTCGATCACAAGGTTATAGTTACAGGCAGATTACAGTGTTATAGTTATAGGCAGTTAAGGGTATAGTTATAGATAAGAGACTTGGCGATCGTAGGAAATCCCCAAAATTGCCAAGGTAGGCATGACGACCCTAGGTTCCCTGTGGTTGCCAACAGTTGGTTGGGCTGGAGCTCACTGAGACATTAATTATGTCTCATCCCATTCCTTCTGGTGCAGGTTTACAGGTAAGTCAGAGGTTCGTGATGGGATTCTTCAGAGGGATACTGGATGGAGTACAGTTGCTCGTCGTGTACCAGCTCAGGAGCTTATTGGACATTCTATAAGTAATGTAATAGTATTGGATTATTTGTACAACGAGTAAACTTGTATTCATTTAGATATGATGTAATATTATTATTGAAAATTTTAAATGTATCCAGTATCAGTTTAACGCACATGCTAATATACTAGTTTAAGTTAGTATGGGTGTTACATTTGAATTTTATTGTTATTAAATTTTCTACAATAATATGGTTTCAATCACACATTTCTGGGGAACCAAGAGTATTTTTCATAATTTATGATGCTAGGAATTAATGTTAGTACTGCACTTTAAAATAAATAAATTATTGAAGGCTTCTGAAGAGTTAATTTATTGTTACATGGAGTAACAAAGTTACACATTGAAATTGCATTCTCATAAAATTTTAATCTTAAATGTCTCTATATTACGAGATATACTCTGGAGAAAATAAGTGTAGTGAAAAAGTTATTTTTGTCTTTGATTTGTACTACACTTATAATAGTGCAATGAAACACATACTATTGTAAACCAGAAGTTTACATATATCAAATTTATCGTTGATAAAACCGGTTGGGTTGTCCGGATCTATTATGATGCAAAAACTAGTTAAAAATTATGAATATATATTGAAGAGCTAGAAGATTCTTCAATCTAGTAACTTGTGTGCATTACTAGTTCCCAAAGAAAGTTGACAAATTTAAGGGAACGAGTCTCTCACTTATATGAATGAGGTGATATTTGTAAATCAATACACTGATCATGTGAATCAGTTGGATATTATATGATTTGAATCGATGCATCAACTAAATGATCACATGTATGGTTATTGTCAACTCACAATCAGAAGTTTGTGAGATTATTTTGTCAACAAATTTGACTAAGAGTTTATTTTCTGAACTTTTTAGAAATCATTTGATAAGTATCATTTGTCCATTGAAATTGATATTGAATAGCTTGTAGCATATATGATCATAAAAATGGACTTGAAGATCCATTCTTTTGACGTCTAAAGTTAATTGTATAATTGATACTTATCAGACCATTCCTTATAAACTCTATTTTGGTTATGAAACCATGCCTTATAAACTCAATTTTGGGAATCAATAATCTTGTATATTGAGTTATTGATATGCATCAAGCCAACACATTACCATATGTAAGTCGTCCCTTTAATTAATTAACCATTGGTTTTAGGTTAACAACCTAACATTTCTCATCTAAGTGAATTTTTGGATGTGTCGTGTATATCACAATTGCTCCAATATAATGCACTAAGATAAATCTTAAAAGAATATTGGGAAAACATGTTTGATATGAATCTCCATCTATCATAAATTGTATTGAGCCAATTTGTTTACAGCCTAGTAGGCTGATTATCAATTGATATATTAGTTTTCCCAATATTAGGGGGAGATAATAAGTAGCTAAAAAATAGTGAACCTGAAGTTCAAATAAATTATTTGAAAGGAAATATTGTTGTCTCATCTTGATCCTCAAATTGAATATTAGCTGTTAATGCTCCAAACGAAATAGATATCCCCGTAGGATAATCTAATATTACACATGAATCTCAACCATGCCTGAAGCACGATAGACAATTCGGTTCCAAATATAAAAATCCTCGAACAAGAAAAAGAGTTAAAATGATAGATAACCCAAAAGTGGATATATAAAGTCTAAAAGAGTCATCTTACATGATTGATGTTTTCAGTTCCAGAAGAACTGATCAGGTACCTGAAATTTATGAAAATCGATAAATTATGTTATGAACGAAAGATCTCAATAGAATGAGATGGAACCGAATTAAAGTCAACGTTGACCTGTTTTTGCATATGATATAGCGCTATATGTGATAAGCAATGACGAGGATCATGGGTTAAAGTGTATTAAAGATTATAGATAAAGAAAATCTCTATTACTGTCTATATCTCTACATTATCTCCTCATCAATCCAACCCTTAAGCACGACTTTTCTACGTCAACAACCCTCTATTTTATTTTATTATTCATCTTACGGACATGCTCTATTTTCTCGTCTATTCTAGGCTCTCTAGATATTTTATCCTGATAGCACACCCTATTCCTCCTTCTTAGTTTTAAGATGTTTACTTCTCCATTAACATTACATATAACGTCTCCTCTCTATACAACTAGGTTTCACCTCACCATCGTCAATAACTCTTTCTTAATTATCCCTCTCAGTATTACGTCTTTATACCTTAATCCTCGTCTCACATTTGTCGTCATCTATAACCTCGACCAATCCCCTAATCTTAACTTCATTCTAATTCAAAGTTATTATCTCATCTTATCGATACTTTCTACGTCAGCAACTTTCCTCACTAAAACTTCATTATAATTTAAGGTTTTACTTTCTCGATACCGGTCATTATTATTATCGTCAAACATTATGACTATTACCTCTTATCTTCTTTCCTATTCATCTCGCTCTCTTCTAATCAATTCCCGTCTTATTCACCGCTATCCTCATTCCTATTATCTTTCACTACACACCTTATATGTTCCTACCTAACATTCATCTTAAGTTCCTTAATTACCTTGACTCTTTTACTCTTCAACTTAACAATATTCCTAAGCTCATTATTTGTTTAAAAAGATTATATTTAACTTCATCACTTACTCGGAAGGCACCTATGTTATATCCCTTCTTATCATCGTCTCTTTTCACTTCTTTATCTCTTCATATTTTATACTCTCTTAATCAGCTTACCATATTAGACCTTTTAAAAATACCCCAATGGATTAATCCTGTCGTTATCACTCCACCGTGAACTACTCATCTACATCCCTCACACTTCTCCTTCTACTGCTTAAACTACTTCACCTTTTTAGGCTCAAGACTCATCAAGTATTAAATGTCAACACATCAACAACAGCTTACAGTCATAGATGCAAACTCTTCCTATTTTTCACAACACCGGGACAAAACATATCGTCGTTATTCACATCATCAGCATAAGAAAACGTTGTCATCATGAATATACATCGTCACTCACATCATTTATATAATCAACATCATCATTACGATTATGCTTCACCAACTTCATCATATTTATATATTCAGTAGTCAACGTCATTAGCAACTTCATTATCTAAGCGCTTTCATTCTCACCATTCACTATCCTAGTCCTCTCTCTTTATTTCTTCTTGGATTTGTCTCTAACACCCTAAAGTTCTTCCATGTATTAATTCGTTAAGGGGTTGGGGAACTACCCTTAAAACACCAGACTAGACTCCCTTCATTTATGTTTATAGGTTCGGAACCCTAGTATACGCTTACTTTTCACGCTAACAGCTTTCTTAGACTTACTATTCATATCGCAGCATGACTCAGGTACAATATTTTATTCATAACTCAAGTTCTAGAGATCTAAATGGATTCAAACCAAAGGGAAATGAAAGCTGACATCTATATCTAAAACTTTCATGAAGGGACCTAAGTCCAATTCGGGACAGAGAGGGGTGGAAATGTTTCGTTTCCTAAACCTGGGTAGAGTGCACGACCGTGCCGACCCCTGTGTAGTAATATGACCATAAATCGAGTTGTGGATGTCTAAATGAGGTCACTCCAAAGCCACATGAAAGCTAACATCCATATCTACAACTTTTATGAAGACACCTAAGCTCAATTCGAAACTGAAAATGGTCAAAAAGTTGTTCCAAAATCGCGTCACGATTCTGTCAGCATCAGAACGCAGATTTTGTAATTTTCCACCATGGGAGCTTCCCCGGCTCCGATTTCGACCCCCCCCCCCCCAACTCACCCAATTCGTCCCTAAACATCATCCTAAGGTTACCCTATCATTCAAACACTAATTTTCCATTAACCTACTGATCACACACTCTCTTCATGGTCAATCCTCTATTCGTAAACCGTAAACTAGTTTCTCTTAATTTTAAATAATTCAATCTCGTCTTTACCTTCGTCCATCATCAATCTCTCATCACAATCTCACATCATAACAGAAACATCATCTTAAGAATTAAACATCCCCCATCATATATCAAAATACCCTAAAGTGCAAAGATTCTCCCCCTTACCTCGATTCCTCTGAAATCTCTGGTTTGGCTTGACTTCGTTGTAGCTAGGTTTTCCTTTCTCTGACGGCTACTCTTCTCTCTGTTTCTACGTTAAGCAAAACTGAGTTCTAATTTCCCAAAACCCTTATTTATATTTGGTCTAGCCACTCTTCATATAACTTTCCTCTTCTATTCACTATTCTTTTGCTTTTCCCCTCCCCCACTTATTAAAAACCTATTTTCTACACTTCCTACTCTTTTCTACTTGTTTTTCAATTCTCTTTCTATATTATTTAAATTTTGGTATCATAAATTAATTCACCAATATAATTCAACCCTCTCAACATTTACATCACATTCAAATAAAACAACATTAATAATAATATTCACCACGCCACACCTATTAAAATTTATTGAATTACTTAAAATATAAAATTGGGGTATTACACAAGGAATTAATGTTAGTACTGCACTTTAAAATAAATAAATTATTGAAGGCTTCTGAAGAGTTAATTTATTGTTACATGGAGTAACAAAGTTACACATTGAGATTGCATTCTCATAAAATTTTAATCTTAAATGTCTCTATATTACGAGATATACTCTGGAGAAAATAAGTGTAGTGAAAAAGTTATTTTTGTCTTTGATTTGTACTACACTTATAATAGTGCAATGAAACACATACTATCGTAAACCAAAAGTTTACATATATCAACTTTATCGCTGGTAAGACCGGTTGGGTTATCCGGATCTATTATGATGCAAAAACTAGTTAAAAAAATTTATGGATATATACTGAAGAGCCAGAAGATTCTTCAATCTAGTAACTTGTGTGTGTTACTAGTTCCCAAAGAAAGTTGACAAATTTAAGGGAACGAGTCTCTCACTTATATGAGTGAGGTGATATTTGTAAATCAATACACTGATCATGTGAATCAGTTGGATATTATATGATTTGAATCGATGCATCAACTAAATGATCACATGTATGGTTCTTGTCAACTCACAATCAAAAGTTTGTGAGATTATTTTGTCAACAAATTTGACTAAGAGTTTATTTTCTGAACTTTTCAGAAATCATTTGATAAGTATCATTTGTCAATTGAAATTGATATTGAATAGCTTGTAGCATATATGATCATAAAAATGGACTTGAAGATCCATTCTTTTGACGTCTAAAGTTAATTGTATAATTGATACTTATCAGACCATACCTTATAAACTCTATTTTGGTTATGAGACCATGCCTTATAAACTCAATTTTGGGAATCAATAATCTTGTATATTGAGTTATTGATATGCATCAAGCCAACACATTACCATATGTAAGTCGTCCCTTTAATTAACCATTGGTTTTAGGTTAACAACCTAATATTTCTCATCTAAGTGAATTTTTGGATGTGTCGTGTATATCACAATTGCTCCAATATAATGCACTAAGTTAAATCTTAAAAGAATATTGGGAAAACATGTTTGATATGAATCTCCATCTATCATAAATTGTATTGAGCCAATTTGTTTACAGCCTAGTAGGCTGATTATCAATTGATAGATTAGTTTTTCCAATATTAGGGGGAGATAATAAGTAGCTAATAAAAAGTGAACCTAAAGTTCAAATAAATTATTTGAAAGGAAATATTGTTGTCTCATCTTGATCCTCAAATTGAATATTAGCTGCTAATGCTCCAAACGAAATAGATATCCCCGTAGGATAATCTAATATTACAAATGATTCTCAACCATGCCTGAAGCACGATAGACAATTCGGTTCCAAATATAAAAATCCTCGAACAAGAAAAAGAGTTAAAATGATAGATAACCCAAATGTAGATATATAAAGTCTAAAAGATTCATCTTACATGATTAATTTTTTCAGTTCCAGAAGAACTGATCAGGTACCTGAAATTTATGAAAATCGATAAATTATGTTATGAACGAAAGATCTCAATGGAATGAGATGGAACCGAATTAAAGTCAACATTGACCTGTTTTTGCATATGATATAGCGCTATATGTGATAAGCAATGACGAGGATCATGGGTTAAAGTCTATTAAAGATTATAGATAAATAAAATATCTACAAATGAAAAGAGACAATTCCAGTGAAATCAAACTCGCTTCATAAAGTAGAATTTGTTTGGACTTGTAGTCCGTACACTAGAAGGTGTGAAGTTAAATGGATATATATGATTTTTCGCGCGAAAAGGGAATTAGAATGGTAAAATACACATATATAGAGTTTGATATGTTCACCGGGAGTGAATTGGTAAATGTCTACCATTTATTTTTAAGAGACATATATTGTCTTGAGACATATTCACCTGAAGTGAATTCAAAAACTTTTTCATACTTGATTAAGTTCAGTATCATATGAAAGGCTCAAATTATATGAAGGATGTGTTACAATTTATTTGTATGGCTCACTTGATAGTGATGGTTATATGAAACTCCATGAATGATTTAATTTTCTTGAGACATACTATCAAAATTATTGAAGAGATTACATCATTTGTCCATTTTAAGGATTTTAATGAATTTGTTATAATTGATTTTGTGATAATGGTATAAATATTACTAGAACTCCTGAAGAGATTCTAAAATTTGTTATATAAATATTGATATGGACAAATCTAGTTGATATGGACAAATCTAATTGATTATGTACTGAATGATTGTGATGTCACTTGATGTGAGTAAAGATCATGTCCTCAAGAAAATTATGAACAATTTGAATTGGTCAAGTGTGGACACTAATGTATTTTGCTTATTTTATATATATATATATATATATATATATATATATATATATATATATATATATGTGTGTGTGTGTGTGTGTCTATATCGTGGTATTTTATTTTTGTCAATATTAGTAAATACATATATTGCAGCAAAGTCAAGTATACAATGTGTACCTTAGAGAAAGAACAGTATCACCCAATCGTTTGAAAATGCTAACACCACATCAAGGAAGTGGAGAATGCTCTTTTTTAAAGATTATGATTATACACATACAAGAAACTTGTGATTTTCTAATTTTAAAAGGAGGTTCTTTCAACAATTCAACATGAAGATATCTCAAAAGCTGCTAATTTGGAGAAGAGCATGGAGATAGATCATATCTTTCTACAAAGTCACCGCCAAGTAAAGATTGAGTAATTAGTATAAAAGATTATTTAAACTTCTTCGTCACATATATAATTGTCTTTATGAGGGGGAGACAAAAATGTGTTCTGCACTCTTTTTCTCTTAACCATGGTTTTATCCCATTGGGTTTTCCTAATAAGGTTTTTAATAAGGCAGATTATGACACAAAAGAATGTTGTACTCTTTTTCCTTCACTAGGATTCTTTTTTCATTGAGTTTTTCTCTAGTAAGGTTATAATGATGCATATCCTTGATGAACATCCAAGGAAGAGTGTTATGAATATTATAAGTGAATGTCCACAAACCATTGTACTTATCTTTTAAACGACATCATATTATTTATCTTCTAAGTCACACCTATTTGTACTTTTTTTTTAAGAAAAAAAAATACAAATAGGTGCTTCTCTATAAATAGAGATCACATGTAACATAATTGAACATCACAAGATAATAGTAGAATCATCTCTCTTCTCTTTTTTTTCTCTCTCCTTCTTAGCTTCTCTTCATTCTTGTTCTTATTCTAATAGTTTCATAACAATTATATTATAATTTACTATAACTAGTATATTTATCTACGTTTGGACGGGGTTCATATTAAACAATTCAAAATATTCGGTCAAAGTAATTTAAACTACATTTTATTTAATTGATTTAGCAAAATTGTTCAAAGACTTATCTTGTATGGTCTGAAATCACCTGAAAATGCTACATACACACGAACAAAATACATACTTTTAAAGTTTTATACACGTATGGCGATAGGTACTGCTCCAGGTTGTAAACAGAAAAAATTTATATATCTTGTACAAAGGCTGATCAGAGGAATACATATATACAGGCATATCCATGTAGCTAGATAGATACATGACACATTGACACATGTGGAGAATTAATAAACCTCGTTTAGAATTAAAATGCTCAAAAATAGTTGGTCAGATAATCCAACAAACATTGATCTCCAATAAAATTATACTAGTAGCTTAAAATGTTTAGCAAACAAAGATTTCAGATAATAATGAACTCTCCTTAGAATAAATAGTTCAAAAAATGTTTTTCGAACACACTTCTCGATGTCAATACCGTATGTATATATATAGGGTTTCTGACTTGTATATTGTTTTCTTTTTTCTTTTTGCAATTCCAACTTCAACATACATTAACACTTTATTTTTTTTTTAATTTTTTTGAAAGAGTTAACACTTTATTTTATACAGTGTAAGAATACACTATCGATTCTTGTGTCTAAATAACACAACTAAAAATATTACCGGCAAATCTTATTAGTGGATTCTTCTTGTAAATAAACACTAATATAGTTATTAGAGCAATTATATTTATACAAATATTTTTTGACAATTTTTTTCTTCAATTTTTTTATTAGACAAAAACGATAAAAAGAGGAAAAAATGAGATGGGAAAAGCATAATTAAAATATGAGAGAAATTTGTCTCAATTGTTTAAAAATGGTTGTTCACTTAACAATAACACATATGAGTGTGTACTGTAGTGTAGTGTAGTGTATTGGCAGCACCCAGTTTCATGTTAAATTAATTTTGACTAAAAGAAAAATGCACGCACGCACTACCAATTAGACGCAAACTCCGAGGCATGACTGTGACGGTTTGAAGCATCATATCAACTCATCAGACTCTATATACTGTACCTATACGTGTAGTAATAACTAAGAACTGATTATTAACTAAAGTAAACTAAACGAAATCACTGAACTAAACAGAACATAAAGAATGAAAAGCTACCAAAAGAGCTCATCCCAGAAATCAAAGTATAATATAATATGGATAATTAATGCAACAAATGAATATGTTTAGGTTTAAACAACTGGCGTCAAAATCACGACTACACCACAATCTTGTACAAATTTATATTTAGACAATTCAAATTTTTATATATTTGTTCAACATTTTATTTTTTCTTTATCTCCGTTTTTCTTCACATTATCATCTATAATATTTATTACACTATTTCCTCTTATTTCTATCTTTGTTAAGGTGTAGACACCAATTGAGCTATATATAAAACATTTTCCTCTTTTTTTACATAAATTTTATTCTAAGTATAGTTTTATTGAAATCTCAGAGGCTCATTGTAATTATGACAATCCTACCACAAATCTGCACTAAGTAATTTTTATATAGTATACTATGACTCATTCTTTCACACAGAAGGTCTTAGATGTATAAGTATGTATAATTTCAAAATTTGCTAGCAAAAATAAAGTAAAAGTCAATATACAATAAAGATTAAATTATAGTTCACATATGGTTATAGTTTAATTAAAGACTGAAATATAATTATGAATCAACAATTTCATAAGCCTAATAAGCAATATATCAAGACATCAAAGTAACTGAAGGAAGAAACCACATTACCTACCTTATGATCCAGGGAACACATGAAAACATAATATTGAAATCCATATATTATTTTCGTCATGTAACATCTTAATTAAGATGGAAACATTTTATTACAACTTTAGCAGTGTCATAGAGCCATTTCAGTGTCATTTTTAATGCCTAAAATAACACTCAACCACTGCTTCATGCTTCTACCAAGAGTACATGCTTCTTCTGTTTAGGTTAATCCAATTCCAAAGTGTATCCTTCCCAATAGTGCAGTCACGCAGTATCAAATCACAACTTCTGCACGAACTAGCAAAAATATAAAAGTAAAAAATGAATAACATTTAAATTGAGGTTAGTTTTGGAGAACCACTATTAATACAGTGCAAAACTGCAAATAAGTGACTAATTTTCACTAGATATTAATGAATATACCATGTGCCGAAACTAGTAACCATAAACCTAAATTCATTGACCACAAAATTTTCAGGTGTTCAATTGCAAGTAGATTTGAACACCTAAAAACCGTTGTTAATGGTTAATGAGTTTAGACACATGTTATATTCATTAGTCATTTACTATAAACATAAAATTAATTGTGTATTTGAATTGCGTTAATCACTTAAAAATTGTCTTAAAGGTTGTCTAAGTTTGGTTGTTCAAACACACATATTTGCTAACACTTGCATGTTTGGAATGTCACAAAATCACATACCCTAACACCCTCATATAGTTGAAACTTCAAAATATAACTTTTAACAAATTTAAGGTGTTTGACTGTGATTTATCTAAACTCACTGCTAATCCAAATATACTCTAGAATGAATGAAACAAATATATATTTTTGGTACAACAGAATGAAACAACTTATTACTTGCTAAATATATATACCATTGCTTACTACTTAATTAGTTGCATTTGATGGTGGTGGTGGTTGTTGAATTTGAGGTCTTTTACGCTTCTTTTTCTCATAGCTAATACCTCTAGCTTTAGATTGAGAGTCTCTAACCTCACGAAGAAAGAGTCTAACAGCACGAGCACCAAAAGGGTTATCTTCAGGTTTCCCACCATTCTCTTCAAAAGCAGCTCTCAGTCTTCCAATCAATGCATCAAGACTACCCCAAGCTTGTCGGAGAGGACAAGGACAAGGTGCAGGTGGGTTTGGATGACCAAAAAATGGACACATCTGTGAGTGAACCTTAGTTTTCCCAAACTGATCAAGATACCTTAAAAATTCAAGAACATGTGCTCCACTACAACGTGAGAGTGAAAGTGGTGGTCTATGGTTTCTTAGGTATTGGCCAAAAGTGTTCCAGTCTCTTCTTTTTTGATTCTCATAGCGACTTAGAGTGCTTGTTGCTGGTGGTGCTGATGAAGAAGAAGAAGAAGAAGATGTGAAATTTGAGATGTTTTTGTCTTCTGAGGTTGTGTTGGTGAAGTTGATGATGTTTTTTGATGATGATGAGTTGAATTCTTCAAATGAATTCATGACTAAATTAGATTGGATCTTGATCGATCTAGAGGCTTTTTATTGAACTGTTTTTTGAGAGAGGAGAGAGGGGGTGATGGAGAGTGATGGAGGGGTAAAAGAACAGTTAAGAGAGAGTTAAGACTATTTTCCTACAAGGCTAGGAGGCTACACCTTTGCATTCTTTTGGTTTTTTGATAACTCCTAGAATACTTGAAAGTGTAGTAAGTAGTGATGTTAGGTGCTTTTTAGCAAAAATCCATTTTTAGGAATTGGCAGAGTTTTCTTTTTATATGGAAAATTTGTGTTGCTTTAATTTGACCCTATCAAAATGAGAAAGGAGCAGTGGTTTGGACTTTAGGGTTTTTTGTGGAAATGGAAATAGGTTGAATTTGAAAATGCATGACTGTGAGAGATGATTGATGCAGACAGATAAAGTTAATAGGTGGGGGTAAAATAAAAATATATAAAATCAGTTTTTTTGCTGATTCTCTTTCTTTTGTTGATTGACAACACCTTTAAGGAAATGACTTATTTGCCCTTCCTTGTCTGACAGGAATATAATGGGATCATCAACCATCTATAGTTGCATATGTGTAGACAGTAGGGCTTTGTATATTTACCATCATTGGACTGTCACTTTTAAAAGAAGTGTTAATCCCTAGATATGATTTGTTTTTGCAAATTATAATCATTTCAGTTTCGATTATGGAATTCATTGTTTCATGTTGCTTTCTAAATATAATATTGGTCAAGAAATCCGTTAATATAAACTAGATCAAAAATATAAATTTTTATTTTTGTCTTAGCAATAATTACATCATTTTTAATGTAAATTTATTTATTTTAAAACTTTAGTTAATGTCTTAAGAACACTCATTAACATTCTCTTTATTTTATTAGTAATTGCTACCCCTTTATCTTTAATTAGCAAATCCTTTCAAAAAAAAATTTTGACCTTAAATATAAGAATTATACAACTTACAAGATGCATTTGTTATTATTTTTTAAAACATACATTTTATTAATACTATTTATATTTTGAAAGATGAAAAGTTAAAGTTATACACATTATAATATAAAAAGGGTATTTTAGAATAATTGATATATAAAATGGACACATTAAATTCACTTTTCTTAATATATTTCGAAAAAAAAGTAAGAGGTGCTTATAAAAAAGTACGAGAGAGTAACAATTATAATTATTGGATAAACAATTATTTTCCTTATATTTGTGAATCACTTTCATTATAATCCATTTATGTATCAAAATTATAAATATGATCAAGTATTCAAGTGTCTCTTTCATTTGTAATTTTATAGATTAATTGATTAATAAAAAATACATTTAAAATTTAAAATGACTAACTAAAGAGATAATTAATGATGTGTTTGCATTTTTTATATACATTAAAAAACTATAACAACACCCTTACAAAAAACTATAATAACAATGCATCACATATTAAATGACCAAAGTAATTGTTCACTCATATACATAAGTATAAAGGGATTTATTGGTATAAAACATTTAAACCTATGTAGGCTTCTTTGTGTACTAAGTAATCATTGCTACATCCTTCAAAAAGTAATTATCTCTTACTACTTTTAAGTATACCTTAAAATAGGGAATTTCTACGGTACACCTCACAATTAAGGTGTTCGGTACTCTTGTTTCATAAATTTATAAATTAACGATCATTTTATGAAATAAAGAGCTATTTGTCAATATTTATATTTTAGAAAACATCATTTTATAAGAAAAAACATCATTTCATTGTTTATAAGAATCATATTAAATTTTTAACATTTTCTCATTAAAAATAATCAATATTCTTTGTTATAAGTAATAAAAATTCAAAAAAAGTATATTTTATTTCGTCGACGCTTTTGGTAAATGAGATTTAATTATTACATTTGTCAATGATAGAAAATAATTCTTTTTTTCAAAAAAACAACTTATTTAATTATTAATTAATTTAACGATTTGGTGTACCGGTACACTCAAATTTTAGGGTGTACCATAAAATTTGCCTTAAAAGTAATTGTACTAAGTAAACCTATGTAATCCTTACTACTTAACTCCTAACCCGCGACAATTATGATAATTGTTAGACTACAATGAAATAGTTCAGTTTAGAGTGATAAGTAGGTTGGTGAGACAAGGGCGAACCTAGACCCTAGTTTAGGGGTTTAAAACTTTGAGTTTTTAAATTTCTTGGGCTAATGGTGCAAGAAACAATAATTTAGGTGGTTGAAAATGCAAAATATATATAGAGGTATATACACTTGCATTTTTTTAGCCGACCCAAAAAATAACACTATTCCCTCTGTCCTAAAATGAGTTATCCAATTGTAAAAAAAAAATCAAATTTAATTGTTTTCCTATTTTCTCTACCAATGTGTACCCAAATTTGATTTTATTAGAAGAACTATTCCCTAGAAAAAATAACACTACTCCCTCTGTCCTAAAATGTCCCTCTTTTTTATTAGAGGGTTAAATAAGTAAATAGTCCCCATAAATATACCAACATTTGATTTTAGTCCTCTTAAAATATTCTTTAGGCTTTTGGTCCCTCCAAAATTTTTCATCCATGAAATACAATGACTAATTTCATGGATGAAAAATTTTGGAGGGACCAAAAGCCTAAGGAATATTTTAGGGGGACTAAAATCAAATATTGATATATTTAGGGAGACCATTTACTTATTTAACCATTTATTACATTACACTCTTTGTCTATAATCTTTATCCATTTACTAGCTTTTTATTTCTGGTCTAAAATTTTGATTCTTTTAGGAAACCAGTATACAATAATTAATGATATTCTTTTTCCTCTTTACAAAACCAAAAGCATGCATTAAATATGTCTACCTTTTATTACTCTATGTTTCTTTTTATAAAACTCTTTATAATTTTTTTTTACGCAACCCTTTATGCATAAATGCATTTAATGTTAACTTTTTATATATAAGGAGTATTAATAAGAATAGATTTAAAAAATGAGTAATACATACATCTAAAAATTTGTAGATGATTTTATATTTAAGGACAAACAAATCTTTTAAAATGGTCTTTTACTTAAGGACTGAATGAGATAATAACATACACATTGTCCTTAAAATAATAATTTTCCTTCCTAATAAAATCAAATTTTGTAAATGAACATTTTTTTCTTTTTAATGGAAAAATATGCTAGAACCAAAAACAATACAAGAATAAATATCAGAGCGAAAATTAAGCTTATAAATCAATATTTGATAAAAAAAAATAAAAAATCTTCTAATCTTACTCTCTAAAGTTATTGCTATTGTTCGATTTTGATTACATATCGGTCTCAAAAATTATAAAATCTTATATAATAGCCTTTAAAAAGAGAAGTTGCTTCCCCTTTTATAGTTTAGAGACAATGGTTAATTATGTAAGTCCGAGCCATAAAGAAGGTACCAAGAAAGTGTGCTATACACATATCAATCAATCTCTTTCTATTTGCTTTGCATTACATTTAAAATAATTAGAAAACTGTACTATCCAAACAAAACAAAGCATAAAATTTTATTGGTACGTAAAGTAAAATTTTATGTGACCCACATAGATTTGTTTTAGGAATATATAGATTCTACTATTTTAAAAATAAAATTCAATAATTCATATAAGTCCCACATAAATTTTACAGGAGTGTTATCAAATCTAAATTTTTACAATTTTATGTTAATAGTACCCACATAAGTCCTACCAAAAAAAAAAGACTTATCACATAAGACTGAACCCAGCAGGGACAATACGAAATGTGTTGGACATACGACAAAAAAATTTAATCTTTTTTTTTGACAAAAAATAATCAATATTAAATAATTCATATTTTAATTAAACATTATTTAAATTATATATAACTAGCAAAAGACGGACACTCACGTACCAGTCTTTCACCAACCAGTCTTTCAGTTTTTTTATTGTGCTAACGCGTGTATATTATCAACAATATTTTATATAATTTTTTTTATATAGGTTAAAATTATAAGTATAGATATTTGTGACTTTCAAATGTAACAAACTCAACAAACTATATTTATCTTTTCATATTGACAACAATAATATAACAAATATAATAAAAATTCTTATCTTTTTTAATAACACCAACAATATAACATTATTATAGGGAAATATGTTTAAGGGTATAATTGGAATAACAAAAAATTCAACACAAAAGAGGCGAAACATGCTATTTTATTTATATATAATATAGATACTCTCGTTAACCTTAAATATGAAGAAACAATATATGAATTTGCACCAAATACATTTTTATTGAGAGGGAATTTTGCACCAAATACATATAGGGCCCATTTATTATAGATTTTTCTTAAAAAAATCGTCTTTTTCAAATAAAAATTATTTTTGAAATTTTCATTCGTTTGTTATAGATTCTTAAAAAAAATTAAAATATGAAGATATAAAAATTTAAAATATGCTTCAAATGAGAAACGGTTTGAGTAGCTTGTCTAGAAAATCATTTTTTATAACTAAGTTATTTTTATGAAAAAGTGTTGGGAAAACAAACGCAAAACATATTATACTTTTTAAACCTTTTTTTTTTATCAAGGGGAAAAAGAACAAGAAAAGAAGGGAAAAAAACTAAGCAATCTGCTGCCTAAATACCCAGAGGTATCTGCAAGCAGGGTGATATTTAACTGAGGAGGAACATACATCCACATCTTCAAGGAATCAACATTTGTAGCACCAAACGTAGCCAACCAGTCAGCACATTCGTTACCTTCTCTTAAAGTATGATTAAATGACTCCTCCCAAGGAAGAGAAGAAAGTTTCCTAATGAGAGAAAACAAGTTTGCATGAGGAAGAAAGTCATTCTGATTAATATTCGCAATAAGATCCAAAGCTGCTTGAGAATCAGATTTAATGATGATATACTGATATCCAAGGTCCCAAGCTAATTAAAGCCCTCTCTAAATAGCTGAAAGTTCACCTAGTAAATTAGAGGCTCTACCACAAGATCCATAAAAGCCTTGAATCCAAATTCCTCTATCATTTCTTAAAAGACCTCCAAAACCTGCATTGTTGGGATTGCCAAAAGAAGAGCCGTCTACGTTGATTTTAATATATCCTTCTGGGGGAGGATTCCAACGAACTTGGTGGGTCACATGATGCTTACTAATGGTACCAAGAGCGTGAACCATAGAGGCATGATAAGAGATTATATTGTTGATAGAATTCCAAGTATCTTTCTTCACATTTTGGAAAATCTCTTCATTTCTATTCTTCAATATTTCAAAACAGGTTATTACAAACTTAGCACCTGTCCCCATTGTAGCATGGTGTTTAAACCAAATCTGACAATCCTGCATGTAAAATCGTTAGGATAGGTGGGAGAAAAATGCTTCTAAATAGACATTGCCCAAGGGAAATCTCGAAGAGTATGCAAATCACTCTCAATAGCAGCACCTCATATATGACAAGAAATATTTGAGGTGATGTGTCGTGAGCCTCTGAAAGAATTGGTAGGATGACTGACATGCATTACTAGCCAGCAAAAATGACGTAGATTTTCCGTAATTGGCAACCGCCAAATCCAACTCCAAGAAGTAGTGGGTGCCACATGTTGATTTGAATTCTGAACCAACCACCTATTGTAACACCCCAATTTTTCTATTTTAATTAATTCCATGAAGTTTAATAGGTGAAGTTTTGGTTAAAGTTATTATTGATGCTTCTTTTGCTTGAGTGTTATTTTGTTGTTGAGAAAATAAAATATTGATGATGATTGAGAAGTAGTACGAGAATTTAAATAAAATGAAGAGAGGAATAAAAATAAAAATAATAGAGTCGGGAGGTGTAGAATATATGTTTTAAATAAGTGGGGGAGGGATGAAGTAAAAGAATAGTGGGCTGAGGAGAAAAAGGATCACAACGAGTGACCGGTCCAAATATAAATAGAAAAACATAGAGGTCAGGGAGTCAGTATTGCTGAACGTGGAAACGAAAGGAGAAAAGAGTAGAAGAAGAGTAAAACCATAGCCGCAACAAGGTCAAGCCAAAAACGGAGATGTTCGAAGGATTCGAGGTAAGGGGGAGAATTCTTTCACTTTAGGGTATTTTAAACTATGATGTGGGGTTGTTTAATTCTTGAGATGTGATTTCTGTTATGATGAAGAATTCCAATGAAGAATTATGATGAATGAATGTAAAATTGTTGTCGAAAGATGAAAACTAAGGGAACCTAGTTTAGAGATTAGAATTAAGAATTTGGCCATGAAAGAGTGTATAATTAGAGAGGTTAAGAGGGAATTAATGCTCAAACAGTAGGGTAACCCTAGAGTGATGATTTGGGATGATCTGAGTGTGTTGAGATAGAATTAAGTGGTTTAAAAGTGATTATTGGGCGAAAACGCACTTCTGAAACTATTTTTCGTTGGATGTCTGTCAGCCAAAATCGGGCTCCGATTTGGGGAAATCGGGACACGATTTTGGCCTATAAAAGGATGTTTGGACTCGACAAAAATCGGGCCACGATTTTTGTCAGACCAACTTGGAAAATCGACCTTTTTCACCATTTTCCGTTCTGAACTGGGTTTCGGTGTAAACATGAAAGTTGTAGATATGGATGTTAGCGTTCATGTGGCTTTGGAGTGACCTCATTTAGACATCCACAACTTGACTTATGATCAAATTACTACACATGGGTCAGCACAGTCGTGCACTCTGCCCAGGTTTAGGAAAAACAACATTTCCACCCCTCTCTGTCCCCGAATTGGATTTAGGTTCCTTCATGAAAGTTGTAGATATATAAGTCCTCTTCCATTTCCCTTTGGTTTGAATCCATTTAGATCTCTTGAACTGGAGTTATGATTAAAACACCGTGCATGGGTCATGCTACGTCCCTCATGAGAGTCCAGCACAACCTTTTCAGTGGACTCTAAAACATTTTTGAAAGCAATAGTAAGTCTAAGAGGGTTGTTAGCATGAAAAGTAGGTGTATAATAAAATTCCAACCCAATAACCTTAGATGAGGGAAAAGTATATGTGTTGTAATAGAAGCCTTCTAAGTCTTGACGAACTTATAACAAAATAAATAATCAAAATATGTAGTGATGGAAAGAACGAATGAGGAGAGTAGATTCAAAAATGTAATATTGATTAACGAAAGAATGAAAAATGTATATACGCTCATATAAGATGTTAATGATCGATGAGAAGTTACTGTCGTATGATGATGATTTATGACGAGATAGTAATTGTTGAATGTCGATGATGAATGAAGCTTGTGAATGACGAGTAATGACGATGATGTACCCTGTTTAGGATGACGAGTAAACGATGAAGCGGATTACGTCGTAAGTAGAAGTTAAAGCAATAGGTAAGGCCGGAGATGGTAATAATAGTGAGAGGAGACATCAAGTTAATTAAGATTAACAAGATGAGACATTAGTAGTGTAGATGGTGAGGTTACACAGTGAGTTTAAAACACGAATTAGTTAATATGGTGAACGACGATCAAAGAGATACAGAGTGATGATTTAGAATAGTGGAGGATGATGTAGGTAGATTCTTAGAATAGTAAAAAAAAACTCAAGATAATAGATAGAAAAGTGCAAACCAAAATGAGCAATTAGAATGGTGAAGTGGTTTAAGGTAATGAAGATGCTAGGTGAAGAGATAAGCCGAATGTAATTGAAAAATAGAAGGGTCCAAGTTAAAGCAAGGGGATAATGTTAGAAAAGATGATAATAGTGAAGTAACGACCTTAAGTTAAAATGAATAGAGTGTGGTCGATTTAAGATGACAAACGATGTTGAGAGAATTGATGAGACCAAATAGAACGGGAATAGAAAGTTGTGTGTTAATTGATGAATGATGTTCAGGGGTAAAAATTTGTGATAAGACAAGATAATAAATCGCTAGAGGAATAAAGACCAAAGTTAGAATGAGGTAAAGACGACGATGATGATTGGAGTTATAAATGACGATGTCGAGAGATGATGTAATGACGATGTTGTAAAATGTTGAATGATGAAGTAATAAAAAAAACAATGTTGTATAATGTTGGATAATAATGACGTAAATGCTGCCTATGAAGAAAAGTAACGACAAAATATACCTTGTCCATAACTGATGAGTCTGATAGATGAATTCTGTTGATATTGTGAGTTGTTGATGATGTGCTATATGTAGTATTTAGAGAGTTTTCCCTCATGCATCATATCATATTTAGGACCATGTTGAATGACGAATGACGGATGATGTATGTATGTTCAGTAACACAACTCTGACATACAAATGTTGATTAGGATGTATGTATGTTCAGTAACACAACTCTGACATACAAATGTTGATTAGAAAACGGTACCGGCATGCATATAGGTCTTAGGAATGAGTTGCATTCCCCAGCATACATGTTGATGTATTCATGTTGATGTATTGTGAATGTTATGTGTGAATCTTTAATGTTTCAAAAATGTTGAACTATGATAATGATGACATGTGAATGAAGATGTATAACTTGATGAAGAATTGTGAATATGTTGTAAATGATGACCCATAATGATATGTCTACTTATATATTATTCATGTATCCCAACTAAATGTTATGAGGTATATTCTCACCCCTTTGTTGTTGTTGCATTTATGGTGTCTGTACTCTTGGGGTACAGGCATTCAGGACGATGAGCTCTAGTTGCAGGACGCTTAGAAGGTGACGACGGGGATTGACTTCCGTTGTTATTATTTAGTGATTTTATGTAGTCGGGAAAAAAATCACGTGCTCTGATCTATAACACTAGGGTTGGGGCCAAACGTTGAATTAATAATTTTTAAGAAGTTTAAGCTTTGTGAAATTTTATGTTATTTCTACTATTAATGTTGAAGAACAGATACTTTCATTTATGAGATATGTTTGAATTATTTTTCATTGCAAAATTATGACGTATTATTATTAATCAAATGTTTGATGATGAATATTGTAACACCATTTATCTAAATATATTCTTATTATTTATAAAATCAAATGTCGGGGTTTAAGGTGTTACACATATAGCCATGATTGGCTGAGTATATACCATTTGAGGAACCACTCCAAATGAGTTTGTCGTCAGTGTCATGATCAATGGTAATGCTACGAATACAATCTTGGTAATATGAAGGAAGTTGAGTGTAGAGTTTGTTGAGATTCCAATCACCGTCTTTAAACAAATCACAAAGACGAAGGTCTGTGTCACTAATGTCAACATATGGCACAACATTTAAAAGGTAAACATTATCTATCAATTTATCATACCAAACAGATATTTGACCTTTCCCAACTATATATATATATATATATATATATATAACCTAGCCCTAATATTTCCGCGGCCTTTACAATAGCACGCCAGATGCAGGAATCTCCCGACTTAAAAGAAGTATGCAGAATATGGGTATCAGACATGTATTTGTTCCTCAACATCTGAACCCAGAGCTTATGTGGTTGGTATAAAATGTCCCAAATGTGTTTACCAAGAAGAGAAATGTTCGAGTTTCGAGCTGTACGGATGCCTAAACCACCATGAAATTTGGGCTTAGTCAAGTTCTTCCGATTCACCCAATGACAAGATTTTCTACCCCATATAAAGGAACGAACAATATGGCATCAATATTATCACAGATACCAGATGGAAGTCAAAGGTTCAGCATAGTATAAATAGGCATGGCAATCACAACACTTTGGGCTAAAGTGACTTGACCTGATCTACTCAGCAAATTCATTTTCCAACCCGCTAACCTACCATTTATCTTGTCTATGATATAACGAAAATCAGAATTTTTCACTCTACTAGACACAACATCTTATACTTTTTAAACCTAATATCTAAAAACCAATCTCTAGATTATTAATTTTTTTTATAATAGGCAACAAACATACCCATACTGTTTTGCTTAGATAATATATATAAATAATTTTCATAGCCTATGTGATACAGCTGCATATAAAAAGTGTTTTTTTTTTCACTCTTATTTTGTGTGTGAGTCAGATATCTTTACGCAGAGACTAATCATTTGATCCGGGTAGAACCGTAATTAGTGGCAAAACACTCCTTTAAAACATTTAACATTACTGCATCATAGGGTTTAATTTGGATCCATAACCTTTAACTAAACTGAAAGAGATCTTACTCGTAATTTTTCCACCCTTATTTCTTTGCACTTTATTTACACCTTGATTATTTTGGTCGCTCTGATTTTTTAAATAAAAGGGATTGATAATCTAAAATTGGAGTGGAAGGTAAACTTTAATTAGGATCATTTATTTAGGTGAATGCATTTATATCGTTCTTGTCAATCAGTTGAAGATGTCACTTCCAATTATAGCATCCAAAATTTGTCAACAAACAAACTTAAATAAACATAGCAATTTGTATTTTTTTAAGGGTCAGTATTTTCAACTTAAATGCTATACTCATATTTATGACGAATCTAATCCTTTAAATAATCCAGTATTCGTAAATATTTTAAACGAAAATTCTCTTTTGAATATATTTTAACATTGTTTAGTCTAAAAAAACTACTCCCTCCGTCCCAAATTGTATGTCGCTTTGGAAAAAAAATTTGTCCCAAATTATATGTCGCTTTACAATACCAATGAAACATTAATGTTATTTTTCCTATTATATCCTTAACTATTTATTACTCTATATTTTTTCAATTCTTTAATTTATCTTTTCCATACCATTTATTAAGGACAATTTTGTAAAACAACTTATAATATCTCTTTCCCACACAAAATTAATTATATTTCTTAATACGTGTGAAATGCCCAAAACGTCATACAATTTGGGACGGAGGGAGTAAT
The DNA here is from genome assembly GCA_018208015.1 of Medicago ruthenica. Lineage (NCBI taxonomy): Eukaryota > Viridiplantae > Streptophyta > Magnoliopsida > Fabales > Fabaceae > Medicago > Medicago ruthenica. The sequence continues at coordinate 35,597,760 of CM031371.1, read as the reverse complement.
ATTTTAGCACTCCCTCCTCCGTTCTTAGTTATAAGCAAAAAATGGTCAAAGAAAGTTAATATATTTGATCCAAAGTTTAAATCAAATACATCAAAATTTTTTTTGACTAATTTTAACTTATGATTAAGGATAAATGGTGTATTAATCTTAGTAAGTGAGTAATGTTATAAAATAAACTAAAAGCACAAGATCACATAGGAAGAAGATGAAAGCTTTGTGTATTATTCTCTTCACAAGTGTGTCTTTACACTAAAATATGAGTCCTATTTATAGGACACAATGTGCAAGTGAATGATCAAAATAATTAAGGTCCACTAACCATCCATTTACTTTAGGGAGTTATAGGAAGGTGGAAGACTAAGGATGGACATCCACTAAACTAATTATTCATAACACTCCCCCTTGGATGTCCATCAGGATATGCCTCATTAAAACCTTACTAAAAAAAACCCAATGGGAAAAAATTCTAGTGAAGGAAAAAGAGTACATAATCCTTTTACATAATACATTTATTTCTCCCCCTCAACAATACAACCATCTTTGAGTCGACGAAGACCAATTTTTTGTATCAACTGTTCAAAAACTCTGCTTCGGAGTGACTTAGTGAAAAGGTCTGCAAGATTATCACAAGAACGAATTTGTTGAATGCTTATATCACCATTCTTCTGAAGATCATGCGTGAAAAAGAATTTAGGAGAAATATGTTTTGTTCGATCTCCTTTAATGTAACCTTCTTTCAACTGAGCAATGCATGCAGTATTATCTTCATAAATAGTTGTCGCATTTATTCTCCCGATAGATAAACCACAACTCTCTTGTATGTGTTGAATTAGAGACCTTAACCAAACACATTCTCGACTCGCTTCATGTAGTGCTAAGAGTTCAGCATGATTTGATGATGTTGCTGTTATGGTTTGCTTCACAGATCTCCATGAAATGGCTGTACCTCCACAGGTAAACAAGTAACCTGTTTGTGATCTTCCATTATGAGGATCTGACAAATAACCTGCATCTGCATAACCTGTTAATTCAAATTTTTGTACTTTTGAATAAAACAAACCCATGTCCATTGTACCTCTAAGGTAACGAAATATATGCTTGACTCCGTTCCAATGTCTCCGTGTGGGTGAAGAACTATACCTTGCTAACAGATTGACAGAAAATGAAATATCAGGACGCGTATAATTAGCAAGGTACATTAGTGCTCCGATTGCACTGAGATATGGTACTTCAGGACCAAGTATTTCTTCACCCTCTTCTCGAGGTCTGAAAGGATCTTTCCCCACATCCAGTGATCGAACAACCATTGGAGTAGACAATGAATGAGATTTGTCCATATAGAAACGTTTTAATACTTTTGCAACATAAGCTTCTTGATGCACAAATATTCCATTATTCAAATGCTCAATTTGTAATCCCAAACAAAATTTTGTCCTTCCCAAGTCCTTTACCTCAAACTCTTTCTTTAAGCAATCTATAGCTTTTGGAAGCTCTTCAGGAGTTCCAATAATATTTATATCATCAACATACACCGCAATTATTGCAAATTCTTTTCCAGATCTTTTTATAAAAATACATGGACAAATGGAGTCATTTGTATACCCCTCTTTTATTAAGTATTCACTAAGGCGATTATACCACATGCGCCCTGATTGTTTTAGCCCATATAAAGACTTATTCAATTTGATGGAATAGTCTTCTCGAGATCTAGGACAATCTGTCTCAGGAAAATTAAATCCTTCTGGGAGTTTCATGTAAATGTTACTATCAAGTGATCCATATAAATAAGCTGTAACAACATCCATCATGTGCAATTTGAGTCCTTCATGTGCTACAAGGCTAATTAAGTACCGAAACGTACATGCATCCACTACAGGTGAATATGTCTCATCAAAGTCAATTCCAGGTCTTTGTGAAAATCCTTGGGCAACAAGTCGAGCTTTGTATCTCACAATTTCACCATTCTCATTTCGTTTTCTCACAAAAACCCACCTATATCCAACTGGTTTCACACCTTCAGGTGTTCGGACTATAGGTCCAAAAACTTTTCGATTGTAAAGCGAGTTTAATTCAGCTTCAATTGCATCTTTCCATTTTGGCCAATTCTCACTTTGCCTACAATCTTTGATAGACTTTGGTTCATGATCCTCACTATCATTTATCACATTTAGCGCTATATGATATGCAAAAGCATCGTCAACGTTGACTTTTTGTCGGTTCCATTGTATTCCGTTACTGACATAATTTATTGAGATCTCTTTATTTTCATGAATTTCAGGTACCTGATCAGTCTCTTCCGGAACTGAAATATCAATTATGTCTGAAGACTCTTTTAGAGTTTCTATATCCTCACTTGGGCCATCTTTCTTTTTAGCTCCTTTTCTCATTCGAGGATTTTTATCTTTGGAACCGACTGGCCTACCACGCTTCAGGCGTGGTTGAGACTCATTTGCAATATGAGATTGCCCAATTGTGACATCCATTTTTATCGGAGCATTAGCAGCTGGTATATATGATTTTGTCACACTTTTTGGATCAGTGAATGCATTTGGTAATTGATTTGCTAAGCTCTGCAAATGAATTATCTTTTGAACTTCAAGTTCACATTGTTTAGTTCGAGGATCAAGATGAGACAATGATAATTCTTTCCAAATGATTTCCTTTTCCAGCTGCTTACTCTCTCCCCCTAATGTTGGGAAATTTGATTCATCAAAATGACAATCAGCAAATCGGGCTGTAAATAAATCTCCCGTTGTTGGTTCAAGATACTTTATAATAGATCGAGATTCATATCCAACATATATTCCCAACCTTCTTTGAGGACCCATCTTAGTGCGTTGTGGTGGAGAAATAGGAACATACACCGCACATCCAAAGATTCTTAGATGGGAAATATTAGGTTCTTGACCAAAAACTAATTGTAAAGGGGAAGAGTTATGATAACTTGTTGGCCTGATGCGAATCAATGATGCAGCATGCAAAATTGCATGTCCCCAAGTAGAAATTGGGAGTTTGCATCTCATGAGAAGTGGTCTTGCAATTAACTGTATACGCTTGATAAATGATTCTGCAAGTCCATTTTGTGTATGAACATGTGCTACAGGATGTTCAATGTCAACTCCAATGGACATACAATATTCATTAAATGCTTGAGATGAGAACTCGGCGGCATTATCAAGTCGTATTTTCTTGACGGGATAATCAGGGAAGTGTGCTCTTATTCGAATTAATTGAGCTAGCAATCTTGCAAATGCCTGGTTGCGAGTTGACAACAAACAAACATGTGACCATCTAGTGGATGCATCAATTAAAACCATAAAGTATCTAAATGGTCCACATGGCGGGTGTATTGGCCCACAAATATCACCATGTATACGCTCTAAAAAATTTAGAGATTCACTTCCATTTTTTGTTGGTGATGGCCTAATTATCAACTTCCCTTGTGAACAAGAGGTGCATGAGAACTTATCAGATTGAAAAATCTCCTGGCTCTTCAATTGATGACCACAAGAATTTTCAATTATTTTTCGCATCATTATAGACCCGGGATGGCCCAACCGGTCATGCCAAACAACAAATTTTTTATGATTTGTAAACTTCTGGTTTACGATCACATGTGCTTCAATTGCACTTATATAAGTGTAGTACAAACCAGAGGAAAAGGCGGGTAACTTTTCCACTACACTTATTTTATCCAAATTATGTCTCGTTATATAAAGATATTCAACATCTCCTTCATTTCTTGTTTCAATATGATATCCATTTAGACGGATATCCTTGAAACTTAATAAATTTCTATGAGACTTGGGAGAATATAATGCATTTTCAATGTTTAAATTTGTTCCTCTAGGTAATTTTATATTAGCTCTTCCGGAGCCTTCAATTATTTTTGAACTTCCAGATATAGTACTAACATCGGTTTCTTGCTTTACTAAATAAGAGAAATATTTTTTATCCTTGAAAATTGTATGAGTAGTTGCACTATCAGCGAGACACATATCTCCATTATTGAGATTAATGTTAATACTCATTCTATCTAAAAAAAAAATAACAAACAAAAGATAAGTATAAAAACAAAATTATATAAACTTAATATTTATCATGACTAGCATTGGAGGTTGAAAACACACTTAGAAATAAGACTTTATTATCAATAACATAGGAAAGTTAAAACATAACATAATTTTTTTTTATTATCATAGGAAATTCAAAGTCATTTGTAAACATGATTATTTATTGCTAGGTTTTATTTCTTGACACTTCCATCTCCAATGAGATGATCAATCTTTCCATCAGGATCAGCAAAGAAATCAGCAACGTCTAAGTGGGTAACATCCATATTACCATAATCATAATCACCATCTTCACATGCAAAATGTGTCTCAGCCTTTTTATCTTTATTTTTAAGTGATTGTTGGTAAAGATCAACAAGATGCCTTGGTGTACGACATGTACGACTCCAATGGCCTTTTCCTCCACAACGATAGCAAATATTCTCATTATTTTTGCTACTCTGACCACCCTTTTCATTCTTTCCAACATTTTTCAACTTCTGGTGAGAAAATGTATTTTTGTAATCGCTACTGTGATTATGATTAAGACTACGACCACGTCCACGACCACGACCTTGCCCACGACCACGTCCACGACCACGACCACGAGTTTGCCTATAGTGATCGTGCGTTGCTACATTCACTTCTGGGAATGGAGCACTACCAGTGGGACGGGCCTCATGATTTTTCATCAAAAGCTCGTTATTTTGTTCTGCCACAAGCAGACAAGATATCAAGTCAGAATATTTTGTAAATCCTTTTTCGCGATATTGCTGCTGCAGGAGCACATTAGACGCATGAAAAGTGGAGAATGTTTTTTCTAACATATCTTCATCGGTCACTTTTTCTCCACACAATTTCAATTGAGAAGTAATTCTAAATACAGCCGAGTTATACGCGGTTACAGATTTAAAGTCTTGTAAACGCAAATGCATCCATTCGTAACGAGCTTTAGGAAGAATGATAGTTTTTTGATGGTCATATCTTTCTTTTAAACTGTTCCAAAGAACTTGTGGATCTTTTACGGTAAGGTATTCATTCTTTAGATCCTCGTGAAGATGGCGACGAAGGAATATCATGGCTTTTGCCTTATGCTGATCAGATGATCTGTTTCCTTCTTTAATAGTATCTCCATGACCTTCGGCATTTAAATGAATTTCGGCATCTAAGGCCCAAGCCAGATAATTTTTTCCCGAAATATCAAGAGCCTCAAAATCAAGTTTTGTAAGGTTCGACATAATGAGTACTATAATAAAAGTTTAAACAAGTTAGATAAAATACGTAAATAATAGATGAGAAATATATAGTTTTTTTTTTAGGTTACACAATGGTCATCAATAATGCATAAAAACAACTCATATGTAGCAGAAACATGCGTAAAAAGACTACATAAAGTAATTTCAAAAGATAATTAACAAGTAATAATTTATTTTTATTTTTTAATTTGGATAAAACAAACCAGATATCATATTTTGGTGACTACATGATGACAATCTTAAAGGAAGAAACAATCACTAAGTAGCATGGCTTAAACATCAGTTATCATGTCAATTTGTACCGTTATGTGCAAAAACTTAACTGACACAACTTTCACATAATACATTACATACTTATATGGATCAGACTTGGGTTTAATAATTGCTTACCTTTTGAGATTTCATGTCATTAAGTTAAATCAAATTAGCATTTGCAAATTATGCTACAAATCTTATATTCATATTAAAAGAATAAATTTTTCCATTGCCGCATGCCAAATATTACACATTTCAATCTATAGAACATATTTGATAGTGGTAATCACCTATTGCAGTAACTTAGATTGAATAGCATAAAGTAAAAGAAAGTTGCAATTAACATGAAGTAAAAGAAAGATAAGAAACTATCACTAACTAGTTTGAATAGCATAAAGTAAAATAAACTTTTCTTTGAGAAAGTTAAGAAACTAGCATAAAGTAATCACCAGAAACATCCTAAAGAACATACATGGCTGGATATATTTAAGAGTGATAGAATGACACAACAAGCAATACCAAAACAATAGGGAATCAATTTTACCTCAGATTGTTAGAGATTCGTGCTGATAACGTGTTATAAAATAAACTAAAAGCACAAGATCACATAGGAAGAAGATGAAAGCTTTGTGTATTATTCTCTTCACAAGTGTGTCTTTACACTAAAATATGAGTCCTATTTATAGGACACAATGTGCAAGTGAATGATCAAAATAATTAAGGTCCACTAACCATCCATTTACTTTAGGGAGTTATAGGAAGGTGGAAGACTAAGGATGGACATCCACTAAACTAATTATTCATAACAAGTAAATTTTTTTATAGGTTTTGGTTACAATTCTAAGTGATTTAATCTCATTTGTTGATGGTTTAATTGAAGCTGGTAGGAGGGTCATTAATGGAGCTCAATTTGATGAGTTTGTGACCAAAATGAAGGTTTCGGCCCCACCACATAAGCATTAAAAAATCATATATTAAATTACCCTAATTCAAATTATATGATCTCTTGTCCAAGAAGGACTGGGTCAATAATGGTCTCTAGGGCTATCATTTTGCATGTGTAAGCTGGGTCTCTGCGATGATTATCCTATTAATGGAGTTTTTTTTAATAAGCAATTTTTTTTTTGAAAGAAGCAATTTTTTTTATTAATGGGAGTACAGGAGGTACTCAAACACTTACAACAAAAAACAGGAGATGATCTTGGTAGTATTAGAAATTTAACATCACTTTGGCATTAATCTATGATCATTTACTATGTTATCAATATATGTCAAAATTAACTTTATATGCAATTACAATGTTGTCGTTAACATTCTTGACTTATCTTGATGACATAGCATATGAAGAATAAATGTGCAAAGGATCTTAATATATTTAAAAATAAATAAATGTGTCAAAAGAATAGTATAATCAGGGACAAAGGAGAGTGTTATTTAGGCTATGAACAGTCAAAAAATACTTGTCCTACTTTAGAATTATTGATCTTAATGTCTATCAAAGGAATTAGAATTTGAATGATTTCATAAACTCGACAAACCAAATAGAAGAATCAATTCATGTTAACTCCAAACATGTAATCAAGTTGGCTTTTGTATTGGTTATTAATTTTGGTCTGTGCTTTTGTCATCCATGGAATCAAGTTGGTTTAGGAGGTTTTGTATTGGTGTGGGGTCTCTTTTGAGTTTTGTCATACATACTTGATAACAATCTCTGCTTGTAATTTTGGTTCCATCCAAAGCATTCCTTATGCTTTGTGATGTGTGATTTATTTCAATAATTTTTCTATGCTTCTCCAAAGAAAAAACTCCAAACATTGTTCTCCGAGGAGCATGCACATAGCATGATTGCAAGGTCTATGAGTACATGGAAGCTTGAATGATTGGATTTGTTAAACAAAAATTGTTTACATTTGTTGGTATAATTAGTAAATTCTAAGTATGCATTTATTTGATGCAGCTCATGAGTAAATAGACTAGTATGTTAAATAGTTGTCAACAATTTCAAGCAGCAGAAGAGGTACATGAAACCATTTTGCAATATAATACAAGAACAAACGCAATACAAATCTAGTGTACATGAATTTCATCTGTTTTAATACAGATCCCAGGTGTCCCGAGACCACTTTCTTCACCGAGTCTCCGATATTAAACCAAAATTGGTCAAAATCTTAGTGTATTCAAGACCTATTACAGTATTACTTAACTTACACCAGTTTCACAATTCACTTCCAAAAGTGATAATTTGAACCCACAAGTACATAGAAAAAAGCATATGAAATAAACATTATTCACAAAAAACCCTGTGAGGTGTGGATACTACATTTTTCTGTTCGTCTTTTCTTGCTGTAAACATATTTTTAAATGAATATGGATTTTCATCTCTCATGTACTGCTACTTATATAACAGGTGGTAGCAATGTAGGCTTCTCGAGAATGTTTCAACCCTCAAACGTGATATAGCTTAATGATCTGGTCTATCTTAGCTCGACAAACGGGGCAACCCCATTTCTTTGTTTTAACCTCATTCAAGCAAGACATGCATCCAGCAACATGACCACAGGGTATGCATGCCCCTTCTGCTGGAGCATCTAAACATATCACGCACGTTGAACCACTTCCACCAGCAGTTTTCCCTTCTTCATTAGGTAGCTTCTCAACTACTGGAGATGATACATCAACAGGGCTCAAATCAATTGACGGATAATGAATCGGGCCATCTAATTGAACATCATCAGCAAATGGAGGAGCTGATGGATTCAAATCCAGACCACTAGTAGTATGGTCAGCAGAGACATTGTCATCGTTCTGGACATGTTGAGTATTGCCACCTGGAACAGCTACAGATTCACTATCATTTATATTTGGTGTGCCAAGAAAACCTTGCACTGCACTCAATCCATTGATGGAAGAGCTTGCTGCAGAGTTTGGCTGGGCATCAGGAAAGCTTGGCCTCTCGTGAAGAGCATGCTGAATAGATGCTTGGATAGCCATAGCCAATTCTGGGCCTTCAGCATCAGGTGGTGCTGTTGGAGGAACTGTAGGCAGATTATTATGCAAAAATGCTGGACTTACCTGGAAAAATCAAAAGTTCAGGGAGCATTATGCAGGGAACAAGCCGGTTATGTTACGCATCAAATGTTTATTACTTCATTATCTGCAAACCTTTGCAAAATTCATCTGGGTTGCAAATGACTAAAGAAAAATATCATAACTTATTTTATTAATCAATATGAAAATAAAAATTTAGAAATTGGATGCAAGAATAATGTACTTCAAAAAAATAAAGGAAATAAAGAAAATGGAAAGGCCGCGGTATACTAATTTATGGTTTGAAGATTTGTATAAACACTGAAATCAAGGTCAAATGTCAGGAAATAGCAAGTAAACTAACATTTGATGGGAAGGATCACTTATCAGTATCAGAATGTTCGCACCATTTATTGGTTTTCAGGAAGGAAAAAATAATAGATTGAGAAATCTTGCATTATTAATTGCATTAAAACTGAACTGATTTGGTAGATGTCATAAAGCAAATCAAATACTGATTTTTTTATGAACGAAAGGATCCCTCCATCTTTTAGTATATTCACTGAGCACCAAATGCTGCAAACATATTGCTAGAGCAAATCGCAGAAAATTTTAATTTGGCCACTCTAGCATTTTTCAAGATAAAGAAAATAATTATCAACAATGGAATAATATCTTTTTATAGAGAAAACACAAATTACTCTCCCTCTTTCATAACAGACCCACAGTGAGAAAGTAGGCTATTTACTAATTTACAAATTGTCCTTAATCCAAAAATTTAGCAGCATATCATTTTCCTGCAATTAGTTTTTCAAACTCCTGGGCTGATTTCGAGCAAAATCTTTTTTCCAATTCCCAATTTGTTCATTGATCTTTGAGCTACTTTCCATCTAGGAAAAAAATCGCTCTATAAGTTTGAAGTTCCCTCTAATGTCAAGTCCTTTATTTGGAATGTGGCGCTTAATAGAATTAATATTTAACGTTGTGTAGGTTCTCCTAGGCCATATAAGGCTCTCCCTCCCCCCTGACATCTGTGGTATGTATACTGGCACTCGGAATCAACTCCAGTCCTCAAATGTTTTTACAATGTTTCTTAGAAATTCGGTGTTCGCTATTTCTTGTGAATGTTAGGCGTACCTTGGATCAAAAAACAGCCACCACCATAGTATTTTTCCCACTAGACGGGGTTAGAGATACATGGATCAAATAATGCCATAATATCCTATCATAATCATATATGATGACTGACCATTTAAATATAAGTTCTACTCAATTGTTTGGCCTATAGTTTTTCTTAGATCCCTTTACCAATATTTTATGATTAGTTTTATATGTTTTGGACTTGGTAGAATATAGTGTAAGTTTGTGTCAATTTGCAATTCATGCAACATTTTGGTGCATATTATGGTTGAGTGTAACTCGATATTTAAGGAGGTTCCTTAGGGACAGTACTGATATAGAGATAAGATTAGATGCTTGGTTTCTATTTGGTCTAAAGAACTTGGACATTTTAAGGGAGTCTCCCTAACATATATGTTGAGGGATTTGGCAGCTTTGGACCATTGATGTTTTGGTTTTTGCTCTATAATGAAGAGGATTTCTTATACTCCAAATTAGTTGTCGTTTCTTCTCTTCATCTTAATAATTTTTTCTTTGAAAAGAAGATACTTTTTATGGATCAACGGCCTATTGGTTACATGCATATACAGTTAATAAGCACAATATTAATTGTATATAGAAACTCTCAAACAAAATACACAAAAGAGATTAAAGCAAAATTTACAAACAGAATAACATCAGTATATATCAGTAATCACATGTGACAAACCTGCGGCATTCCTTTGCAAGCATTAGAAAACCAAGTAAGTTGTTGCCTGTCATTCTCACATGCAGGCCCAAATTTAAGGCGTGTTCCTGAAAAGGCGCAGATAAAAATCAACAGAATCGAAGTCAGTCAAGAAGGAAGGGAAGCATATCCTGTATGGAAAACCATAGTTCTAAAAAACCAAAGGGTAAATACCATGTATAAAGTAAACATAAATTCCAACAACATACATAAATACTCAAACAAAAAAAAAAAATACACAAAAAGGTAAAGGGACAATCAAACTTAATAATTATAATCAACTGTGTCGTTTCCCATTAAAATAAGCTTTAAATGTAATCAAAAGGACATCCCATCGAAATCAAGTTCTAAATGTAATCAAAATAGCATCTCAACAAAATGAAGTTCTAAAAGTACTCAAAATGACATCCCATCAAAAAAAGACAAAAGCAAGGTCTAAAAGTAAACAAAACAACCAACATGGGTTGGCCTGATGGTGTAGTCTTGGGGACCTTGGAGTGTGTTCTTCACAAGGTCTCAGTTTCAAATCCTCCTGGTGCCAATTTCTGTGGGCTAGCCCACCCCTCTGGTGGACGGTGGGATCGGTCTCCCGGAGTAGCCGGTCCTTGGACCATATACGGAGTTTACAAAAAAAAAAAGACTTAAACAAAACATGAACAGAAACAGAAAGGAAAGAGAAAAACAAAACGAACCAAGAAGAACTCAAACATAAACATAAACATAAAGGAAGGAGAATACAACCCTTTGCACAGAAACAGAGCAAAGGACAACAACAATGGCAGAACACAAAATAGAGAAGAAGAACTCGAACAAGAGCAAGGCAACAATGGCAGAACTCAAACTCCAAGGAACGATTGCAACACGAAGAGAAGAAGAATGAAAAGCAGCCACAATTGAACAATCAAACATGTGGGTTATACAATATTAGGTCACTCAAATGGTGCAAAAGTACCAATATACCCTCAACAAATTAAAAAATAAAAAAATTAAGGTTTTTAAGAATTTTCACCCAAAATTGCAATAGCCACCATCAAACCGATACGGTAGCGGGATTGTGCCGCGATGGTGCCGCTTTTCAACCGCTAATAGCAGCCACTATTGTAGCTACTCTCAATGGTGCTTCACGGGCCTATGGCGTAGCAATGGAGGATTGCGCCCCAACGCTACACCGCTATAGCACGCTATTGACAACATAGCTCTAGAGTAAATCTTTAATGAGTTTATGATCGCTGGATCAAAACAGACTTAATCACACATAAACTCATTTTTCTGTCAAACTCACATTATTTCAAGTAACGTACAAATACCAGTGAACTATAGATTATACCAGTGAGTTTTAAAATTTGGATTTGCATTTCATTTGGGCCTTAATTTCCCTCATCTTTCTCTACTCTTATCACCATTATTAATATATGAAATAAGGGATATAAATTGAGGCTTTAGATACACACACCTCAGTACTTCATAAAAAATTCCCTTATCTTTCTCTCCATTAATTTTTCTCTTAAATATACACTAGTATATCTACCACTTTCTAGTTCTAGTGGTATAACAAGACATAAATACACAAAACTAATTGTAACAAGGCATGGATGACCAAAACGGAAAAATGAAGATAGACATGAAAAGAAAAAGAACTAAGTGTAGGAGATTTACTGGTAGTCTTATCACTAATTGCCACTGACGGATCTGACTGGCGAAGCTTTGGTTCTTCTAAATTGGCCTTCCACAGAGGAATAATTGTACGGGGTCGTGCATCCTGCTCATTTAATTATATGCTTTGTGAGAACATACAAATAGAGATATTATGATAGGGGAATAATATCTAGACAAATGAAAAGCACCAACTCAATTCTTATATGTTAGTTTTAATTGTAAACTAAAATAAGGTAGTAGAAAATTAAAATAAGGAAGTAGTTCAAACTTCTTCCTGTCAATGGAACATAGACTTATTATTTTGTGTGTGTGTCTGTATATGTGAAAGGATAATTAACTAATTATGGAGTACCTGCAAAGAAGAATATATGGCAAGCTCCAACTTGTAAGGCCTGGTGAGAACACGGGAGCCTACTGGTAAAACAACCACCCAACTGCGAAGAAGATTGACAAATGAACATAATCACATTTTTTTTTTACAAAACTAGATTAATTAGCCATAACATAGAAACTGCAAAAGTGAACTGAGATGCTTCAACATGTCAAATCATACTCACACTTTTCTCGATACCAAATTAGGAGCTACAACTTCGAGAAATCCAGGTCCATGAAACTCCCGCAGCCAACCAGAGAACAAGCATATATGACTCTGCAAACAGTACCCATCATTTTAAAAACTTATGTACTTACGTAACAAGATAAAGAGATGAAAGAGAAAACAATCAGCCCATTCAACTTCACACAGTACCACAATAATAAAACGTTAAAAAAAGTTTAAATACTACCTCAATTACACGAACAACATTGCTGTTTCCTTTAGCCCTGGCAACCTCAAGAGCAGTTTGACAATCATCATTCAAGAGCAAAGGATTGGCTGGAAAGTTGAACAGTAAATCCCATATTAAAAACATTTATTGGAGTCTCTCAAATTCAAACCATTTGTGAAATATAGACACTTGACCATACCTCCATGCAAAAGAAGTAACTTAACAATACTTTCAAGTCCCCTTTTAGCTGCATGATGCAACGGAGTCCCAGCATGACGACCTAAACCGTAGTTGAAAGTTCAGTTTCAGTTTCCACTACAATATGTGCCCATAAAAATTAAGGATAACAGCAGAAACAAAAGGTCATATAAACTGAGGAATGTGGAAGCTCATTCTCCCAGACAACATTATCTTACTTCAATACTTCATTATAACAAATTCAGTAGAGTAACTTTTAGTACCAAGAGTATGTTTGGATCCACTTTTGAGGAGTCAAAATTGATTCTGGAAGTATATAATTGATTTGACATATTTGGTTACTCTCTTGTAGAATTGATTCTAACTTGAAGCTAGAAATTGTAGCTTTTGATTCTATAATTGATTTTTACACTCAAATTTATTGTTTAACTCACTTTAACATGAATGTATCCAAACATAAATTACTCTACCTTCAACTCACTTTTAACCTGAAACAATTTTACAGAATCAATTCACTTAAAATCAATTTTTGTCACCCCAGAACCAAACACACACTAAATATAAGTTTTGTCCAATGGCAATTTACCACAACACATGTTTCTTACAAATTAATAATCATTTAATTCCAATCATAACAGTTAGCATAATTTGCTAATAAGCTAATCACCGGAATCGAAAACAATAACAAAACAAAATGAGACGAATACCAGGGCGGTACGCATTGACATTGGCTCCAAGTTCAATCAAAGTCTTAGCAACATTGTAAAGCTCAGTATTCATACAAGCAACAATCAAGGGTGTTTTTCCTTCTCTATCCATCCACTGCATCAAATAACAACAAAATCATCACAATCACAATAAAAAACAAAATCAAATGGATCAAAACCATTAACCACTACCCATCATCATAATCATGATCACCATCATAAAATTAACATTTTTTATGAAAAAATTAGCAAAAATTAATTTACCTCAAGACCTGCACCTTCTCTATGAAGGGCTTTGATTCCATCGGAATTCCCATAACTGACTTGCTGGTAGAGCAATTCGCTTTTCGATTGCCCTTGTCCCATCAGAAAAATTACAAATTCAAATTCAAAATCAGATTTTTTATTAGGGTTTATAATTTATAGATTCTGCAATAAAGGAAAATTTTTTGGGGTATAAATAAATAAATGGAGATGCTATAATAAGTGGGGTTTGAATTGAATGAGAAAATGATTTTCCAGGAAAATTTGAAAATTTCCTGGAAAAGTAGTATAGAGTGAGAAAATGGGGAAGAAGATAAAATAATTAGAGGAGAATGTTGGGGTTAAAAGTGTAAATACGCAGAAAATGAAATAATGTATTAATGTGACATGACATGTTTTGTTTGGTTAGGAGGCGATTTCTTAGGGAAGAAGGAAATGGACGCTTTCTCGGAACAAGTGAAGAAACATCTCACCTTATTACGGTCTAGTAATCCTAAGACTATTTTACAACTCTTATAGATGATATTTCACTTCGTTTTTATTTATAGGAGTATTTTACAAAAATCGCATGCATTAAAAAAAGTTGCTGAAATAATAAAGTTGTCTCAAATGTGTGTAAATATTATTAAATTACCTTTTATTTTATTTTTTTGAGCAGTTAAATTACCTTTTATTAAAGATACACTTAATGGTAGCTTTTCATATACCAAGACAACTTTGTAGTATTAATAAAAAGTATATTTAAAAATAGAGTAATAAATGCATCTAAAAATTTAAATAAATTTTTATATTTAGGGACAAGATTTTTTTTTAAATAGTCTTATAATTAGAGACTGAGGGAGTATATTTTAAGGTGCGTTTGATTTGCTAAAAAGTACTCCCTCTGGTCCTTATTATAAAAAGAAAAACAAAAAAACATCAAAACCAATACACTCGTTAATTAATGTAACTTTTTGAATATTTTTACAAATATACCCTCATAAAAAATTGTGAAGCATTAAATACACCCTCTAATTTTAAAAAGACAAACATTAAATAAGGAATATAAAAGTCTTTTAAACAATAACTACACCTTAAAAGTTGTGATATTTTCTTATAAATAGGACCAATTTTTTTTTGAAAATTTTCTTATATATAGGACCGGAGGGAGTAAGTATTAGACAAAACATCACAACGTAAGGTAAAACAAAACATGACAAACTTTTATGATATTTTACAATTTTTGTAGACAACAGGCTATTTTGGTATCGTACACAATTTGTAATGTGTGTTTGGTATCATATAGAGTATGTCAGAATCATGATGACTCACCGTTATTTTGCATAAGCTACACAGTGTAGTTTTTCGAAAATCATGGTGGGTCACCATGATGTTGGTACACCCATAGTGATACCAAACATAGGTGTATTTGAGACAAAAAGTTGTACCGTTGTTTAGTAAAAGACAATGATTTTAGATTTTGTCCTTTCACTCCTCCTCCCTGATTTGTTATGTCCCTTAAATAGTTTTTAAACATCGTACAATTGAAGTTATCATGTTTTGTCCTTCATTTTTTTAAATATCAAACACACTCTTAAAGTTACTCCCTCCGTTCCTTTTTATAGGAGTAGTTTACAAAAATCACGGGTATTAAGAAAAGTTGTCGGAGTGATAAAGTTGTCTCAAATGTGTGTGATTATTACTAGATTACCCTTAATTATATATATATATATATATATATATATATATTTAATGTTAACTTTTCATATACCAAGACAAATTGGTAGTATTAATAAGGGGTATATTTAGAAAAAGAGTAATCAATGCATCTAGGAATTTGTATATGATTTTATATTTATGGACAAATTTTTTTATAAACTACTTCTATAAAAAGGAACAGAGGGAGTACAAAGTTAAATTCTTATCTTTGAGCTACCAGTAAAATTATGAATCCACCAATTTTTTAAAAAACAAGTTTGATAAATAATCGACCAATCTGCTATGAATATTGTGGATGTCCCTTTTATCTAAACTTTCACATTTCATATGTTGCTCAAAGTATATTTAAGGGAGAACTCTTAAAATGAGTTTTTAAGTGAGTTTCATGTATACACGTCACCTATTTGTAATTTTGAAATATCAATTCTTAATAAGAATTGAATCCCTCTAATGCAACATTTTTACAAATTTTTGAATTTGATTCCATCAATAACTACACATCATTATATTTTAACAATAATTAATATTTTTTTTACCAATAATTGTAACTTATTTGAACACAAATTTATTTGTAGGACTCACACATTGAAGGAGAATGAATATGCTTGAATAATCATTTCTCTCACTTAATTCCAATTAAACATGCTTTGTAATTATTCACCATTTGAAGTGGCTATTAAGCATCACTTGCTAATAGGAAAAGAAGCTCTCATTAGATGGAATGTAATGGTACTTATGTTAGATCATCAAAAAATGTTAGACCGCGCGTATGTTTGTAAGTTATTTGATTTGTGTTCTATAAATTTGACTTTTGCTGCAGAGTAAAGTACATTTTTGAAGAGAATAAATGCAAAATATGTTCTTCTCTCTTTCACTCTCTAATCTCTTCTATTCTTCCAATATAATGTTATAGTTTTGGTTAATTTCATAACATCCACAATTTTCATGTCTGATTTTGATTTGTGGTATCATCTGATTTCTTTCTTTTGAGTTGGGGTTGTTGGAATATTTTATTATATTGTTATGCTTAATGATTATTATTTAAGTATATATATATATATATATATATATATATATATAAGTTATTTATCAAAATAAGAGCATTGATTGATTAATGATCAAATAAAATAAAATAAAAACTAATTAAATTTCTATTTATATAATTAATTAATTTAATAATTAGTTGATATGGACTCAGATATAAGTGGATGTCAGATGACCTATTTCAGAATAATGGGAACCCTAATTGGTCAACATCTTATAAATAGGCTATTGTCTCCCAATATACCGTACAAAAGCATAATAAGATTGAATAACTATAAGAACACAATACATAATCCTAGACATCAACCAATGGACTGAAAGGTGAAGGTTGGTGTCAAACATAAGAAAAAGGATGACATTCAAAAAAATAAAATAAGAAAAGGGATACAAAACATGAAAATAGTCTAGTTTCCCTTCAGGTGATATAGAGTAATCGAACTTAATGGGTTTACCAACGATTCTGTCATGAAAATAGGATGTCTCGTTGGTTCAAAACATGCATATGCGTCTTTGAAAAGGGACATGAGTTACATCAGTTTATCTCACCTTTAGAAATTTGATTTCCATAGAAAACAAAGAGAATTGGTATTGGACCTTCTATCATTGTGATGGAACCGCAATCCTTAGATGTTTTACCGTTATTGTATTTTCTTTATAAAAGTAAAAACCAATCTCTAAATTTACAAATCTTTTTAGCTAATCTTAGGAAATGTTATTAGTAATCAACAATAGTCCTCGTGGGATTGATATTTTTTATTACGTGATAGAATTGTGCGCTTGGTGTCTATCAAGTTTTTGGCACCATTGTCAGAAACTTTTGTTGATATTGATTCACTTTTTATTTCGGTTAGAGTAAAACTTTTCTTTTTAATTTTCTGGTTTTTTGTTTGAATGCGAAGAACTCAAAGTCTGGGGCAATTGTGTAACCAATAACTGAGATAGAGAGGTTTCTCCATCAAAGAAGAAGAGAAAAATCAAGAGTTGTGAAAATCGTACTTTAAAGGATTATGCTACTCCCATTGATGCAGAACTGCATTCAAGCATTGCGGGTCCGACGGTGGAGGCAAACAAGTTTGAACTAAAACCGTCTTCGTTGTCCATGATACAACAAAGCCATTTTTCTGGTTTGCCTATGGATGATCCTAATTCTTTAAGGGTCGAGTTGGGTAGGACCACAAGGGGTGGAAAATCTCCCCCTAAAAAGATTTAATACTGCTACATTTCTAAAGCTGGATTCGAACTCAAGACCTCTGGTTAAATTGAAAATCTCTTATCATCTCATCCGAGTGTTGTTGGATTCTTGTTACATGATAGGATACTTAAGATTTGAGTATGTGTTATTATTGTAAAGTGAGGGTGATAAAGAATTTTATAGTCAATTTGTTTCCTTAAGTTGTTGTGTCTATATACTTAAAAGCTCGAAATTCACTATTATTTAAATGAGTTTCTTAAGGTGCATTTTTGTCAAGTAATTTTGGTAAATTTTCGGGAATAAAATGATAGAAATATGTATTCCTAAGTTTGTTACAAGTTTATTAAATTTTATTCTTGGGAAATTAAATGTTTCAGGGAATAGAAAAACTTCCCCAAATACAAGCATGGGAATAAAGTTTTCATGAAGATGAGAATAAATTCATGTATAACTACCTTTTAATCTCCATATTATAAAGGTTCTTGAGAATATTATAATACTAATATAAACAAACATCTTTCTTAAAAATACCTTGGAATAAAACTCATATTCTTATATTCCAAGAAAATTTAATCGTAGGAATAATTCTACTATACTTAAAACAAACACCCCCATAGATTATATTAAATCTAACTCATCCTTACAAAACAATTTGTGAAGTGAGAGTTGCCCCTACTTATAAACACTTGTTTAGGTCATATTTCATATAATGCAAGACTCTTTAATACATTCACTCACACAAATACTCTTGGGTTTGGTGTCTGGATATCAAGGTTATTGTTAGTAGAACAAAAGTAAGTATTTTTTTATATCGTCTCCACAGGGACTAGTGCGCTATCTCAAGCCGTTCAACAATCGTTATCATTTTGAGTTCGGGTTTATAAGATGTTTGCATTAAAAACTATTGGAATGTAAAAGCGGAAATAAAGACGACAAGTAATAGGGAATAAAAGCGTTGAGATCGAAGTTCGTCAATCTAGCCTCGAATATACTCTAATGATCATGCATATGAATTCTAGCTTTTTAGCGAAATTATTATGTATCACTCGACAACATCATTCGTGTCCAAATGACGTCATGAGATCGATTGTATCGTTTAATCGACGATTTCCCAATCTATTAAACGATCCGAAAGCTTTACGTTCCGACACTTTATGCGATTATCAAAACCCAATTCCATGTCTTATTTTGATAGAAGATTATTCTAAACCTAGATTCAAAAGTATTTGTCAATAACAATTAAATCAAGCATAAGAATGAAAAGCAAGAATAACTTCAATTATCACATATGTTACTAGAATCATATATTTGCAAAATCAAATATTACATCTAAGCTATATTGAGTACCTCCAATCCCAACAAGGGAATGTTAGTTGGTCATTGTCATGACAACTATACAAAAGTGGAAGGAAGATGAAGATCCAAAGCTAAGTTCTTGATTTCCCAAAGAGTCTTAGTTAATCCACACTTCAATCACTCTTGCTCCATGAAGACCACCTCTTTTAGCCCTATTTTATGTCTAAAACTATATCCTAAAACTATCACAACAAATAATAATGATACAATTCTGTGTTGAATGACTATAAATATAATTTGGTTTTTCCTTGCTCGCTGTAGCGACAGGTCTGGTCGCTGTAGCGATCGAAGCTTTCTTGGCCATTGGGTTTGCTCCACGACAGCAAAACGGGGTTCAAACCGCCTTTAGTCGCTATAGCGATCAGATTCATCGCTGGAGCGATGGAAACTTGATTTCTCCCTGCCTAGGCGCGCTGTAGCGACCAATCCTCCGCTGTAGCGAGCCAGCCTTTACATTTCTTCATGTTTCTTTGCTCAAATCATGTACTGACTTGCATTTTCCTGCACAAATGGATGGGGTAAGAAGTAAACGCATAATTTGGCATTTGATCAGTGATTCTGAGCTTTTCCTATGATAACTTGCGAAACAAGTAACATAAAGTGCTTAAATTAAATATGCATTTTAACTAATTTATGGCACTTATCAATTATCAGACTCACAAGTCTACATAGACTCAAAAAGGGTCATCCTCAATTGTAAAATAACCAATAGTATCATAATCTTATTGTTTTTAAAATTAATAATAATAACAATGTTGGCAATATTTACTTGTGCATATTGATGTATTTTTTAAATAAATATTTAGTATATGATATTGCCTCTAGTAGTTGAAACTCATGTATATTTCTTTGTATATAATGTCCATGTATTTGTTAGTTTGTTAATTCAAGTTTGTTAGTTATGTAATCATGTTTAATTGGTTAATCACATTAGATTTAGTTTGTTATTGATTAGTTACAAGTTCCCTAGAATTTAGCTAAAAGTTGTTAGAGTTTGTTACTTAGCTTGTGCTTCAAGCAATCTAGCATAGCTTTTGTATATAAGCCAATTCACTTGTACATTCTCATTAATCAATAACACAATTTCCTTTTCTCATTCTTCTCCTCTCATTCTCTCAAATTCACCAAAACCAGGAAAACCCTAAGATCAAAATACTTTCTTAGAAAGCATGCTTCATAGCTGCGCTAACAAATTGGCATCTAGAGCCTTTGGTTTCATTCTAAGGGGTAATCAAGATCTTCAATCACGTAAGTACATAGAAGAAACGCTGAAGGAAGTACCATGAATGGTAGCAGCAACTTCAACACTCATCTTCCAATTCTTGAAGCACGCAATTGGGAAAGATGGAGTGCAGTGATGAAGAATTTGTTTGGAGCACAAGATTTGCTTGAAATTATGCAAAATGGAGTTGGTGAGTTAGCTGTGAATGCAACAGAAGTGCAAAGGAACACACACAAAGATTTGAAGAAGAAAGATTGCAAGGCTTTGTTCTTGATTCAATAGAGTCTTGATGAAGCAAATTTTGAAAGAATCTCAAAAACAGTTAGTTCAAAGGAAGCATGGGATATTCTTTCAAAGTATCATGAAGGGGATGATAAGGTGAAGTTGATTAAGCTTCAATCACTAAGAAGGAAATTTGAATTGATGCAGATGGAGGATGAGCAAAAGATTGCAGAGTACATCTCCAAACTCATCAATGTTGTGAATCAGATGAAGGCTTGTGGAGAGACTATGACTGATCAACAAATTGTTGAGAAGATCATGAGGACTCTATCATCAAGGTTTGATTTCATAGTTGTGGCAATTCAGGAATCAAAAGATGTAAAAACCTTGAAGATTGAGGAGCTTCATAGTTCATTAGAAGCTCATGAATTGATGGTTTCAGAAAGAAGCAGTGAAAGATCAATTCAACAAGCCTTACAAGTTCAAACTATCAAGAAGGATGCTTATGATAGGAAAAACTACAAGAAAGGGAAGAATAACACTAAGGGAGGAAACTGGTCTAAAGGCAAGAACAAAGAAACTGACAAAAGTGAATCTTCAAAAGACAGAAACTCTAATCAAAATAAGAGAAATTTTGATAAGAAGAAGATTCAGTGTTTCAAATGTGAGAAATTTGGACACTTTGCTTCTGAATGTTGGTCTGGTAAGGGAAAACAAGGTCAGAATGATGAGGAACAAGCTAAGATTGCACAAGATGATTCAGATGATTCATTATTATTGATGGTTACAACAACTAGTACTGAGAGCTGCAATTCAGAAAGTTGGTTCTTAGATACTGGTTGTTCTAATCACATGACTGGAAACAAAGCATGGTTGAGGGAAGTTGATCATGGAAGGAACACAAAGGTGAAACTTGCAAATCATAGTACATTAACTTCAGAAGGTATGGGGAAGATTGTTATTGAAGGAAAGAATGGAAAAGTAGCAATAATTGAAGAAGTTCTGTATGTCCCTGGAATGCAGTGCAATTTACTTAGTGTTGGTCAACTCATTCAGAAAGGATACTCAGTTACTATGAAGGATAATGTTCTGAAGTTGTTTGATAAACATCAAAGGTTAGTCTTGAAAACTCCCCTTGCAAAAAACATTTCAGATCAATATGAAAGTTGTAGAGTTGAACTGCTTATCTGCAATGGTAAAAGATGAAGATAGCTGGTTATGACATTATAGGTTTGGTCATCTTAATTTTAGAGGTCTTAATCAACTGGTTGATAAGGAAATGATTCTTGGTGTACCTAAAATTGAGATACCTAACACAGCATGTGATACTTGTTTGTTGGGCAAGCAACCTAGAAATGCATTCCGTTCAAGTACTGCTAGTAGATCAAAGGAGCTACTCAATGTTGTGTACTCAGATGTATGTGGTCCTTTAAAGGTTCCTTCATCAGGGGGCAACAGATACTTCATAAGTTTTGTTGATGAGTTCAGAAGAAAACTCTGGTTATATTTGATTAAGACCAAAAGTGAAGCATTTGATATGTTTCAGAAGTTTAAAATCCTAGTAGAAAAGCAAAGTGGAAAATCTATTAAGGTTTTAAGAACTGATGGTGGTGGTGAGTATACCTCAAAAGTGTTTGAGAAATTTTGTGAAGACAATGGTATTATACATGAAGTAACCGCTCCTTATACTCCACAACACAATGGTTTGGCTGAAAGAAGAAATAGAAGTCTGCTTGACATGACCAGAAGTATGTTGAAATTGAAGAAGATGCCTAATACTTTTTGGGGAGAAGCTGTAAGAACTGCAACCTACATCTTGAATAGATGCCCCACTAAGAAACTGAATCAAATCCCTGAAGAAATTTGGCTAGGATGCTAGCAGTCAGCTAAACACTTAAGCGTTTTTGGCTCCTTATGTTACAAACATATCCCTGATGCAAAGAGAAGAAAGTTAGGGGATAAGAGTGAGCCTATGATAATGGTTGGTTTTCATGAAACAGGTGCATACAGGTTATATCATCCTCTAACTCATTCAATAGTGATTAGTAGGGATGTTAAAATCTGTGAGAATGAAGCTTGGAATTGGAACAAGAAAGAGAAGAGTTCCAATCACACAGTTCCCACAATAATTGAAGAAGATGATCAAGTTGAACAAGTTCAACTTGATACTGAAGTTCAAGCTGAAGTACATGTTGAAGAGAATCAAGCTACTAGAACTTCAGGAAGACAAAGATTTGCTTCCACAAGGTTAGCTGGACATGAAGTTATTCCAAATAATCTAGTTAATGAAGAAGGGGAATTTGTTCACTTTGCCTTATTAGCAGATGCAGACCCAATCAACCATGAAATAGCATTGAATGAAGAAGTATGGAAGAATGCTATGATTGAAGAGTTGAATTCAATCATCAGAAACAACACATGAGAACTGACTGAACTACCTGTTAGCAAGAAACCTATAGATGTTAAATGGATTTTTAAGTTGAAACTGAAGCCAAATGGTGAAGTAGCCAAACACAAAGCTAAATTAGTTGCTAGTGGATTCATGTAGAAGGCTGGTATGGATTACTTTGAAGTATATGCCCCAGTAGCAAGATTAGAGACTGTGAGACTGATAGTTGCTATAACTTGTGGAAGAAACTAACCAATGTATCATTTGGATATAAAATCTGCTTTCATAAATGGTCCCTTAGATGAAGAAGTGTATGTAACACAGCCACCAGGTTTCAAAATCAAAGGGAAAGAAGATATGTTGTATAGATTACACAAAACACTCTATGGATTGAAGCAGGCACCAAGAGCTTGGAACAAAAAAATTGACAGTTTTCTTGTGCAGCAAGAATTTGTTAAATACAAGTCTGAATATGGTGTATATGTGAAGAAAGGAATTGAAGGTAATCAGTTACTCATCTGTCTCTATGTAGATGACTTGATAGTGACTGGTAGTGATGTGAATGAGATAGAAGCATTCAAATCTCAGATGATGAGTGAGTTTGAAATGTCAGACTTAGGAAAATTGACATATTTTCTAGGCCTGGAGTTTACTGAAAATGCAGAGGGACTGGTAATGCATCAAATGAAGTATGCATCTGATATATTGAAAAGGTTCAATATGATGAACTGCAATCCATCATCATCACCTGCTGAGACAAATGTAAAACTAGTAATGAATGAAGAAGAAGAACCTGTGGATCCTACATTGTTTAAGCAAAATGTTGGATCACTGAGGTACCTATGCAATAGTAGGCCTGATATTGCATATGCAGTTGGTATAATCAGTAGATTCATGAGTGAACCTAGAGTATCTCATCTGCTAGAAGCCAAAAGAGTAATGAGATACATCAAAGGAACATTGCAGTTTGGCATTCTATTTCCTAAGTGTCTGAATGAAAACTCTGTAGAATTGATAGCTTACTCTGATGCAGATTGGTGTGGAGATAAACATGACAGAAAGAGTACCTCAGGTTACCTATTCAAGTTTCTGAATGCCCCAATTTCATGGTGTGCTAAGAAGCAACCAGTTGTGGCATTGTCAACCTGTGAATCTGAGTATATTGCAGGGTGTATGGCAGCATGTCAGGCAGTTTTGCTTGAAAATATACTCAAGGAGATAGAGATAGAGGTTAGCAGACCTATACCATTGTTCATAGATAACAAATATGCTATAAACTTAGCCAGAAATTCAGTTTTACATGGAAGAAGCAAGCATATAGAAGCTAAGTTTCATTTTCTGAGGGAGTAAGTGAACAAAGGAAAACTGCAGGTTGTTCATTGTTCCACTGAGCTGCAGCTTGCAGACATATTCACTAAGCCATTGAAGGTTGACAGGTTCATCAAGCTAAGGAGTTTGATTGGTATGAAGGAAGTGGAAACTTGAATTAAGGGAGGATGTTAGTTTGTTAATTCAAGTTTGTTAGTGATGTAATCATGTTTAATTGGTTAATCACATTAAATTTAGTTTGTTATTGATTAGTTACAAGTTCCCTAGAATTTAGCTAAAAGTTGTTAGAGTTTGTTACTTAGCTTGTGCTTCAAGCAATCTAGCATAGCTTTTGTATATAAGCCAATTCACTTGTACATTCTCATTAATCAATAACACAATTTCCTTTTCTCATTCTTCTCCTCTCATTCTCTCAAATTCACCAAAACCAGGAAAACCCTAAGATCAAAATACTTGCTTAGAAAGCAAGCTTCATAGTTGCGCTAACCGTATTTTATTATAGTTTCGATAAATAGTTTTTTTTTCACATGTATCAAATTATGACAACATAATATTATTAATAGTATGTTTGTTTTTTGAAATATCTCAAAATATCTAATTAGTGAATTTTTAAAGTAACAAAAGAGAGTAAATAATGTGATACAATTGGATGTATATCTAAAAAAAATTAGACTGGCATTGCATATATATTAATTCCTTAATAACACAAATTTATTTTTAAGGTCATATGTTGTCTACAAGGATTATTTTAACAACCAATGTTACCATATCGCAAAGCACTAAACAAAAGGAACAGATTACTTAGAGCCCTAACTCTAGATTCAATGTGTCGTCATTGACATAGAGCCCTAACTCTAGATTCAATGTGTTATCATTGACATTTGCAGAATTAACAAATACACTGTTATCGATTGGTTTGTCCAACTGATTGATATATGCCTTAGTTCCATCGACTGGAGACACATCCATGTCATCATTCCCTCGGGGAATTGGGGGAGCTACAAATGATGTCATGTTAATAACATTATTCATGAAAGATGGCATGAGAGACTGTGAAACAACATTTTGGAGAAATTGATTTGTTCTTGGTTGAGACATCAAACAAAGTTGTTGTGGTGTTTCTTGATAATTTGGTTGCAAAAGTCTCTGAAAGTTGGCATGGATAAGCCTTCTCACGGCAAGGTTTTCTTGAGTGGAATGAGACTCGAGATGGGCTTTGAATAGTTGAAAGGTGGTAAAAACTTGATTGCAAATTTTGCATGCAAAACAAACCTGATTAAAAACGTAAAAAATGGAGGCTGTGGCCATGGTTGATAATGGTTTGAGGCGAGCAAATGAGAGAAGACACTATCAAAGTACTTTATCTTCGTTGGAACTAAGAGCTTTATATATGAGAAAATGTTCACAAAATTGAATGAAAAAGTAGACATTGGAAATGTGCATGGTAACATCATTTGTCAGTTGTAATTCAATTCGTGTCTTGTAGAACATTAATTACAATTACATAGGTTCGTCTCTTTTTATATGACTACTTTACAAAAAAGTTTTGTCCATAAATATAAGATTATCTACAAATTTTTAGATGCATTTATTACTCTTTTTCCACAAACACCCATCATTAATATTATAATTAATATACTTTGAAATATGAAAAGTTAACATTAAATATCTCTATACAAAGGTAATTTGGTAATAGTAACATACATTTATGACAAATTTATTACTTCAAACACTTTTTTTAATACCCGTGATTTTTGTAAACTATTCATATAAAAAGAGATGGAGGGAGCATACATTATAATAATAAATTTTTGACTAGAATATTTATATATAAATATACACATACATATATAAATATTACTTCCTTTGTTCTCTTTTAGTTGTTGTTTTAAGGTTAATTACACATGCCAAGATGATAAAAAAACGTTGTTACTTTATATGATTTTTTTATAATACCCTTAGTTATTTATTATTTCATTCAATTTAATTATCTCTTTGCAAAAATAGTTAATGGTATTATTCACAAAACAATAATTAATTCTACATTGAACTTCGAAAAAACAACAAGGAAATATGAAAAATTTCTTATATAAAAATTAGGCTTAAATGCATTTTTGACACCTTAACTTTTAAAAAGTTGCGATTTTGGCCCCCTAACAAAAAATATAACAATTTTACCCTCTAACTTTACAAAACGTTGCAAAACTGCTTAGAAGACGTCACGTGTCCCAAAAAAGGGGGTCAAAATCGCAACTTTTTGTAGAGATAAGGGACCAAAAGAGCATATTTTCCTAAAGATAGAGGAAAAAAACATACTTTTCTAAATATAGAGGGTTAAAAGAGCATATTCCCATAAATATAAAGGGCAAAATTTTTTTTTTTGTTAAGGGGCCAAAATTGCAACTTTTTAAAAGTTAAGGGGTCAAAAATGCATTTAAGCCTAATTTGGGTCGCAACCCAAATGGTTTGAATATTGAATTCACAACAAGTGATGCCCACCATGGGATAACGAAACACATTCTTCAAGTGATCCCCACGAGTACTAAATTTGACATCAAGAAATTTTTTGTAATCAATGAATTTGGGTTGTGGAAAGTGAAGATGGAAGAAATTTTGATTCAACAATGTGTGTAGATGCATTGAAGGGAGAGGTTGGATGTCAGTCACTCTAACTCAATCAACAAAGACAGAGATTGTAAAAAAGACAATGAATGTCATTATCTTGGGCCTACGAGATAAAGTGTTGAGGGAAGTCACAAATAAGAAAATCGAGACGACGATCTGGAAAAAATATAAATGTTGTATATGACCAATGAATGTGAGAAAAATATAAGAAGGGGGGATGAATTGTAATGGCCTTTTCTGATTTTTCTAACTGTTTTGCACTGGTCAGAGTCTGATGAGTTCAAAGTCTGATAGCACCAGATAAAATCAAATACAGAGAGAGAGGATATATATATATATATATATATATAGAGAGAGAGAGAGAGAGCGAAAGAGAGAGGGAGAGAGAGAGAGAGAGCAGACACAAGCAATTATACTGGTTACTCTTACAATCCAGGAGTAGTTCAGTCCCCTTGCACTTCCAATGAATTTTCACTATAATCACAGCTGATTACAAATTGCTCAAGGACACAACCAAGAGACTTCCAAATGCTCAATCACAACTGAAAGAGACTTCTAAAAGATTACAAATAAAATATTTGTTCTTACATTTGATATACACTCAGAGGTGTAAACAATTAAGTACAAAACATACTCTTAAACTTAGAATTTTTAAGACACAAACTTTGATAAGAAATTCTTAAGTGTTCTATGCGCTTTTTGATTTGACAGAGTAAGGGCCCAGTAAAAATAGCAGAGTCTTGTTATTGTTCTTCAAGTCTTCAACTCCTTATATAAGCAAGGATTTGAGAGACGTTGGAGAGATGCCAGCGCATTAAAAGTCGTTGAGAAGTTTCAAATCAAGAATGTTTGGTCATTTCCTGATATGGATAATGTCGTTGATTAGACATTTGAAATTCCTTTGCTGCAACTAGAATTATCCGTTCATTCTCATTGTCTTTGAAGTTCTTTGTTTGTTTCAACACGTGGTCAGAAGAGGACAAACTGTACTATCAGAGTCTTGATAGAGACATCTACATTCTTGATAGAGGACAAAACTGACGTGGCTTTGGGTCCCGCTGGGTCTTCTGTTCTTCAGAGTCTGATGCAGATCTTCAGCTTATGAGTGACTTCCTTTCTTCTGATCCAAGGTGTTAACTTATGGTTGACCTTTCTTTAGATCTTCTACCATAGTATTTCAGCTTCTCTTTGTGCTTCTGATGATCTTATACATGTTCAAACCTTATTAACTTTTATTATATGGTCCTGCACACTTGAACATATATTAGAACATCCAAGTGTTCTTCAATACTTTGTTATCATCAAAACTCTAAAGGAATTATACAAAACCAATTTTGTTCCGACAATCAATTAATTGACTAATAGGTTACATTTAAAACAACAACTCTATAATTATTCAGGGTGGTAGAGTCAAAATTCATAGTGGAACAATTAACATGGTCTAAAAAAAACATTGATGAACTGGTGAATATTGAAGTGAAGCTTGACAAGGAGGATAAGACTTTACTCTTTGTTACGTTTGTTGCCCAAATCTTTTAAGGACTTTAAGAATTAAATATTTTATAGAAAGGAAGATACTACTACCATAAAGGAGGTCTAATTGATGATTAAGTCCAAAGAGCTAACCATGCTTGCAGATTTTAAGGTGGAGAATAGTGGGTAAGTCTTGAGTGTATCAAGATGAAAATGTAAGAGCAAAAGGAACAAAGCTATATCAAAATAAGGGGGTGGTGACAAGTTGAAGTGCTTCAATTGTCAGAAGAATGATCCCTTCATGAAGGATTGCCTGGAGTTAAGGGGAAATTATGACTTCAAGCAAGTTGTAGTTGGCTCAGATGAGGATTGTGAGAGTGTGGAGGCGCTAGTAGCGACAAGTTGAGAATCGAAGGAGAGTTGACTAATGGACTTTGAATTCTCTTTTAACATGTATCCAAGACATGAATACTTTAAAATATGAAGATGGAAGAAGGTGGATTTGTTCACCTTGAAAATGAAGATGCTTGTAAGGTTCACAATATGAATTCAGGTCATCTTATGATATTTGAAAACCCTGAGTTCATTTTGCAAGATGTGAGAATGTTTAATGGTTTAGGCTATGGCAATAGTTTCAAACATGGGGTAATGGAAATTTTGCATGATGTAAATATAACATGCAGAGGTACCAAAATATGTGGGTTGTACATGCAAGATGGTTCTACTATTATTGGTCATGCATTAGTAGCTACTTAAGACTCACATGGTAAATCTTAGATACATGATTTTGGGTTAGGGAATGTTAGTAAGACGAGTTTAAGTGGACTAGCTAAACAAGGTTTGCTAGGTATCTAAACTAAATTGAATTTTTTTGGAAACTGACAATGACTCGAGGTTTGTCTTAAAGAAGTTTAGCGAGTTTTCCTGGTTACTAGGAAAAAGGCATAATAGGGGTACACTTTTGGAAGTTAAGTCGCCAAAGGGATTCTGGTGTGATGTTGTGGCGGAGAAAACTCATCTTGAGGTGGAGACTTCCACTAGTGGGACAAGAATAAGACAACCAACAGTGGCTCATGGCTAACTGGTAAGAAATAGAGAAAATTAGGGACATACGTTATACCAAAGTGGCATGACTATAAAGACCTTGCATGGTATGCTCTAATTAAGACCGAAGAATTTCAAGATTCAGAACCGACGACCTTCAAGAAAGCAATAGAGAGTGATATGTTACCACAAGTGCACGGTTAATATCACGTAATAAAAATATCGATCCACAGGGAGCTTAGCAAGTACCGATTATATTTTCAGAATATGTTAGCTGACCAAGTTAAAATATTAAGTTGGAAAATATTTAGTTTTGATTCAATCAAATAAAAAGCGTCTTGGGATTTATTGGTATATCTAATGACAGAACATAATCGGTCAAGCTTATTCTCTATTCTATATTGGATCCATTTTCCAAAGACATGACTCTCTAAGGTAATTCATGGTCTCTTTCGAGCTACATGAATGTATCTCAATAGCAACCACGCCTATTCTCATGGTTGATTGCTATATGAGACCCATTAAGTACGAGTCTTATGGGCTCAAGGCTTCACAAAGCTATTCATTTGGTCTTTTTGCCATCAAGCTTTGTGACACCTTGTCTAATCTCATTTGATCCAATATCAAGCTTCTTCGTTCGATACTTCACTTGATATTTGAAATGATGAAATAGTAGTTGTTGAACTTCTCTGTTCAGTACTTCATTCAACACTTGCTATTGAGTTTAGAAAACGATGAGATTAGATAGGAAAATGGTTTTTATATAAAATAGAGTCTAGGCTTGGTTTGATTAGGATCTAGTCATTAGATTTTTCCAACAATCCCAAGACTATACAAGTCTACTCACAAGACTTCATTGTAGACACTTGACAAAATATAAATTGCATGAATTGTAAAGACAAGAATGTAAATGACAGGAATTGTAAAATTATAGAAAAGTAAAGTGCGGAAATGTAAAGAACAATAAAATAAATTGCAATGAATTGTAAAAGTGCAAAAATTTTATAAATGTTTGAGCTTAGAAAAAGATAGAGTTACAATGTCATTATAGTAACTTTACACTCATTCCAAGATAAGAAACAACTCTGATTAGAGCCCTATTTATAGCCTAAAGCCTTAGACAAAGCATTAACAACGAATTACACAGCAATAATTGGCAAAAACTAAGAGTTTTCAATCCTTATTTCTGACTGCATAACGCGCACGACCGTGTCATATGGGCGCACGGTCGTGCCAAGTTCCAAAACGCCAAATTTTGATGAACTGGATAGGCGCACGACCGTGCTCTTTGAATGCACGGCCGTGCGTGATCCCACTGCCTAGGATGGCACGATCTGCCCAGGATGGGCGCACGATCAGTGTAAATGATGGCACGACCGTGCCATCTCATTTTTGCCTTGAAACTTGACTTTTCTTGCCCGACTTTTTGTGATTTTGCTCCAAAGTGTTTGCTCATCATTATTTTTGCCTAAAAAGAAAAACAAAGGTACTGAAGTAAAATAGCTCAAGAAAATAAAGAAAAACAACTAAACTTGCATAAAAAGAAACCCTAAAAAACCTATAAATTATGACTTATCAGAGAGCAAGGAAAGCAAGAATTTAAAGATGATGGGACTACCTCAAAAGTCAAATATAGTTGGATGCAGGGAAATCTTAATGAGTATAGAAAAGGCCTACGGTAGTTAGACACAATATCGTGAAGAGGGCGAAAAACATTTAGAGGATTGAAGAGGTAAAGGCGAATCTTATGGGACTACAAAGTATAGTTGGATGCAAGGATAACCATAAATGGATAGAAGAGAATAACTAAACTGGGAAAACTCTTGGGACTACCAAGGACGTGGTTGGAAGTGGGGCTTGTACTTGATTAATTCTCTTGAAGAGTAATTCAAGGATGGAGAAAGCTTCAAGATGATTGATGATTAAATTGACATGACATCAAACCAAACTGGTCCATGGAAAAGACTAGTTTCAACAACAACAGCTAAAAATTCTTTAAAGTCTTTACATCTACCATCTTTAACATAAGTCATAATGCTAGAATTTAAACCAAGTAAAGTTAATGGTCTAAATGATACTTGTATTAATCCAATATGGATAAAATTATATCCTTTAAAAGATTTTAAATCTTTTTTATTTAATAAAGGGATAAACTGAATATTATCAGAAATCCGAACAGCTTGTTCAATAGTTTTAATAGCAAATCTAGAGGCTAGATCAAACATGCCAATATTATAAATTTGTTTTGGAGGAACAGAAGGCATAGTCCATTTATTGATTTTATCCAAACTTTTTGGATATTCAACAAGTTCTTGGTTTTTAATCAAGTTATCTTGATTATCTTTATTCAAATTATTATCATTCATAATGATAAAAATACAACAAGTGTAATGGTTAGTTGTTCTTCAAAGTAAAATCTAGTATGTAAGAACTATTTATAGATCTATTGCTGGTAAAACCAAACAGTATCAAGTTTTGTCATCTTTGCAAATACCGAAGTATTTAACAAATCAACCCGAACTCAATCAAGGGGATTTAAGGATTTCTCCTAAATCAAAGATGTCCCAACGTGATCTTAGCCAAAAATTTCAAGCTCAAAATTGCCTATAAACTCCCAACCACCGGGAAAAGAAAACGGCTCAGAGCGAAATACACTAAGATCAACCATGGAGTTTTGAAAACCCAAAACTTATTTTGTTTGATTAAAGCAATAATAAATCCATAAGTAAGACTTACTTACATGATTTTACTTATCAGTTCAACGAACCATAACAACAAATTAGTTGCACATAAATATTATACCTGAATTTTAAGAGGTAATGATACCATATGAGTCTTGTTAACGAGTGTCCCTGACCACTCTTTAAACATTTTAAACTAAGAAATTATTTTTAAAAAATGTTAAAGTTTTCAATTATCAATGCATTGATTACACAAACTTTCATAAAAAATTACTATTTAAGGTCTTTAACTAGTACCTCGGGGCACTAGTTAGCATTTATATATATATATATATATATATATATATATATATATGTTAGAATCCGTTGACACCAAATATCAAACTTTATATTGACACCAAATCTTAACCTTCCATATCAGTTTAATCAAAGGCTCATAATTACTCACTATAAACATACTGTGATCTCCAACTCTTCTGGTGTGTGTAATCTCGCTCTATTATTGTGTTTTTTTTTAAACGGATCTTTGCACTTTATAATATTTAATGCTGAAAATTGGATGCATTATTGTATTGGCAAAGGTGAATGGAGGCAATCAAGAGGGATATATTTCTTTATTTATTTCAGTCAGAGACATATCATATATATCATGACAATGGAGGTTTTTTTTTTCTTATCGATTTATAAAGGATGCTCAGAATGTTTGTAAAAATTCATATTAATGGTTGTTATTTTATAGTAGAAATTGATAAAATCACCACTTAATAGAAATAATCAAATCGACACTTTTTCATTCATGTTTTTTTATTAAGTATACGGAAATTTCATCCGTTGACATGGAAAAAATGCTTCCAGGTTTTTGTTCATCCAAAAAAATGCTTGCAATTTTTTTAATTTCATCCATTTCAGGTTTTTACTATGACTTCATCAATCACAGGTTTTTATCAATCATAGATTTTTAATAAATGGATGAAATGGATGATATTTTTTTTTAATAAATAGATGAAATATATCCTTTTTTAATCCATTCATATCAACCCCAACACTATCGTGCCTCATATCACACAAATTAAATGATAAATATGAAATGACATAAACTAATATTTTAATTGATATTTTTTTTTACCAATTAAGACAATAAGGGTGGAATTGACAAAAATAATCAAATAATAAGTTACAAGTTCAAAATCTACTTGAAGTAGTTTGTCGAAAAACACTATAAACTTATAAAAAATATTACAAGATCGTGAGAAAAAATTATTATCAAATATATCTATTTTAACTATAAACTTGTATATGAATAAGCTCGAAAAGGTATAAGCTCGAAATTGGCGTTAACAAACAGAATATTATATTATACTACCACAAGTAGTAATTTATTTGTGTTGGACTTTCCACCAAAAGTAGTTTCATCCAAATTTTACTCAAAATATGAAATGTATTATTGTATTCCAAACATAAACTTTAGGGTTGGCTTTATCCAATACTGCTTTCCGTACAAAACTTAACTTGGCACACAAGATTGTTTCCGTGCTGTAAATTATATATTTGCCGAAAGATATATATTTGGATTACAAAATTGAACCATTTTTAGGTCTTTTTTAATTATATTACAACTTGTTTCCATCCTTGAGTATCAATATTGGAAGTGATTCAATATTACCATATCTTTTGATTTAAAATTAATTACCATATTTGGAGCATATCGTGAAAATTAGGATATCAATCCATTGGCAAATTAACTGTTTTATGTTAAAAACATTTGTAATGAATTTATTTTCGTATTCCTACCTGAATAAGCAAATAAATAACCAAAATGCAACAAAAAAAAAAATAAAAAACTAAAAATATCATATGATTCACATTTGAACTTGTTTCATATTGGAATCAATTCGTAATATAATCTTTCTAAATTTAAAAATATCAAATGTGAAAAAAACTTTCTATAATTTATTATCCCTAATGTAAAAAAAATATATATTCCAAACGTACCCTTGTTGTGTACATGAAGAAATCAAACTATAGAACTTTGGTATTTGAGTGCATCAAACATTCCTTCACCATATCAATCATTTCAAAGTTATAGCCCTGTCTTCTCCTTTCAAAACAAAAAGTCTTTGTTGATATGTCACCTATGAGGCTAGGAAAGAAGCTTCATCCTGTTAAGAAGGGGTTAAAAGCAACCTTTAAACGCATCCTTACAACCTTCAATTCCCTCATACCCTCCAGAAGATCCAAAACATCATATGTTTATGCTACTAGCAAGAACAAATCCGCCATACGCATCGATGACCTCTTTTCCGAGTGTGTGGACGCCGTAGACAAGACTAATAATGGACTAGAGGAAACAAGCAGAGGCAAAGAGATGGTTGGCATGATGGATAGCGGCGACATAGATACTATTGAAGATGCATGGAAGATTGTTGTTGGCAAGACACCTCAGCTTCAGGTAGATGATAGGGCAGAGGAGTTCATAAACAAGTTTTATAAAGATGTGAGGCTTCAGAAAGAGAGGTCCCTAATGGAATATCAGGAAATGCTAGCAAGAAGTGCCTGAAAGGTTCATAGTGATTAACATTAACAATTAACATAGATTGGTTGTTTAGGATTGCTATTCTTGTTATTTATTGAATTGCATGAATATATAAATATTAGGCTTTTGTAAGGAATTATTTTTCCTTGTTTTTATTCTTCATTATCTTTGCTCATAGGAAACTTCTCATCAATTGTACATTAGTTATAATATGACAAACTAAGTTAGTAATACAAATTGGATTGAAAAGTATAAATCAAATTTTTTGTTCTGGTTTTCATGGTGTGCGCCGAGCTATTCACCTCATCCATTTGAGCTTCTCCTCAAAATGTAGTTGCTGGATTACCAGCATCTCCCAAAAAGTAAGACTGGTTTAGAAACATTGAGATGTTAACATGGAGAACTTATTGCATGTTTGGTTGTATGTTTATTTGTGATTTGGACTGTAATATTTAAATACAAGTTGTACACCTTAAACTCTAAGCTTGGAATAATAGAAAGGAATTGCAGCCACTCTGCAGTCTCAGACGTAGGCACAATTGACCGATTTCCATTATCAAACATGTGTGATAATACATGGAGTTGCTATTTATCAAGCACTTAAAATGTGGAAAATACCATTAATAAATCATATCAAATTAAAAGCAATATCCAAACAAAGACAATGAAACAAGAAAGAGGGAGATAAAGTAAACAGTAAACAAGATTAATCATATGGAAATGTTACAAATAAAGACTGAGAGCAGAGAAGAATGTTCTAAAAGTAATTAAATAGGAGGACTTGCCTTCAGATACAGTTTTATGGTCAATATAGTGCAGTAAGTATTTTTAGTAGTTTGCTTACAACATTTGTAGCCCCATGGTGATCCTTCCACCATAAACCCCATACACTTGTGTGATTATTGATGTATATGTCCTCTGTATACTTGCTTTTTGTGAGACATGTTTCCTATATACATCATAATGATTAATGACAATAGAAGAATTAAATATAATGTGCAAATTCATTCAAGTAGAAAATTTTACACTACTACCGGGGCCTTTTATAATCCTACCAGCACAATCATATTCTACTAGTCTCTCGGTTTGTCCCAAAAGAAGCTAGCTCCTTCTGAATCTCTTCTAGGGCTGGTGGATTTCCATACTTCTCCACTACAGCATATTTCATCTGTGACCTCAACTTCTCTTTAATTATCTACATAAATTCATCTTGGGAAGGTGCAGCTTGCATGTGAATATCCTGGCCTTTCTCAAATGCTTCTCAAGCATGAATGTTAAGTTGCTTGAACTCTAAAGCTTGTCCACTCATTCTATATTGGCTATGATCCCTAATCAGAAAATAGCGAACACATTAAATTTGAACAAAGCTTTAGATCTAAAAGCCAAATAAAATCTCATGTGATACTCACTCCAAAAACTTTTTATTAGGATCAGCGTCGGGAAGGGGATCCCCTCGCGTAGAACAGGTTTTCGGATCATAGTAAGCAGAATTTACATCTAGATTCAAAAGGTATTTTACAATGTCCTCTCAGATACACAAGTTTCTAAAGCAAACAAATAGAATCAGAATCTTAATCACAAACAGGAAGACAAATATAATTAGTACTGCCACCTCATTTGACAAAGTCGATTTGTTTGCTTTCACCAACCTTAGCTTCATCAACCTTTAGAGCATCTTGTCATCATTATCAATACACTCCGTTTCCCCATTTTCGATTTCTATTTTTCTCCACAAGCTTCTTTAATTGCTGTTCTTTTAAGTACTTCCTTCGAGCCTCGTCTCTTGTCTCGTATCTTTCAATGACATTAGCATAGGTTTCTGTATCATAACCATTTGATTGATCTCATTTGCCATTGTAATTGAGTTCAAATGTTTCTATCTTCTCATCAGGATCAACATGCTTGCTAGTCCATTTTGCTCCTATCCTTTGAGGCCTCTCCATGCATGACTTTGCATTATGTGTCAATGCTCCACATCTTAAGAACAAATATAAACCAAGAGTCGGTGGATGGAAGATAATGTCAATCTCATCAAGTTATGAAATGAGTCAAATAGAAAAAGAACAAGAGTTTAACAATTAAATATTAAAAAGTTAGCCGGACCACATGTAGTAAAACCATCAAATCTTTCATTTTCATCAATTTATATCATTGATATCCTTGTCCAACAAGTATCACTGATCTCAGAAGTCGCAACCTACTCATAAAAGCAACCTCACCCAGAGAAAATGGTACAAAAGAAGAAAAGAAGAGGAAGAAAGAAACTCTACATACAGGTAAGCTTGCTTCTCTTTATAAACCATTTCATTATCCTTTTCCGATTGATATCCAAAACCTACTACATCCACTTCCTTCGTTCACTTCGCATTATAGTATAAATGCTCTTGAGGAAAAGATTATCGTAAGAACTTATCTTACACATTTCAATCTTTTTATAACAGAAACAAGATAAAGAGACCTAGATTATGATGTTGACAAGAGCACAACTAATATATCAGAAAGGCTGCGAGGAATAAGATCCTAAGCTACAAAAGGTGAGGCTTCCTATATAATGTAACTATATAAAGCTTTATAACTTCAAAGTAAACAAAATTTCACATACACATGAAATGATGTAAAAGATGCTAGCCTTGAAAGTAATTAGCACAAGCAACATATTGCTTGACATTTGTTAGCTAGTTGGTTAGTTAATAGTTAGACCCAGTTAGTTAGAGTCTGCGATAAATAACAGGATATAAATAACAGACGACAAAGAAAAGAGATGATTCTTGGATCTTGGAGAGGAAATTGGGAGGGAAAGCCCAGGTCTTTCAAATACTTGGAGTAAGGACTACATTTAAGGGGTTGATCTCTCAACATATGTTTTTTCATACTCACCGATCAGACATTGAACCCTGGACCAATTGGCTAAGGAAACCAATAATCTAGCACTTGTGACATTATATTGATATTTAAAACAACAGAAGTCCACTTACTTTTCATATGCTCCCTTCCTGTACTTGTCAGCTTGAAATACTTTTGCTCCTTTGTGATACCCAGATTTTGTATAACTTTGATCCAATTTACATTTCCTTGGATGTTTTAAACTCTACCAAGTATTAAAAAAAAGAAAAAAAGAAACTCAAAATACAAGCTATTATGACAAAGAGGAGTGTTAGCCGCACTCTCTTTTCAACACATACTAACACTTATTCTCTTATTGGAATAAATCAATGTTGGTCCTACCATTCTATGTGGGCCCCATTTCCAAAGTTTATGTCATTTTTTTTTTCAAATAATTGTCGATGTCAACATGTATGTGTCTCATATGTTGTCTGTGTCTATACCACTGTGTTCGTGTCTATGCCAGTGGCTCATAGGGTCCAAGTCCAACTTTACGTACTTCTTCCAATTCAAGCTGTTATCTGTGATCCTTTCTTGGATTTGAAGGTTGCTACAAGAATGAGAGAATCAGATATGAAGAGCAAAACATTTAAAAACAATATGGAAAAGGCCCCAGAAAGTAGTAATCAATTATTGTAATCAAGGTGATTTAATAATGAACTCATTGATGTGTGAATATGTAGGAAGGTTTGCAAAGATAGTACTTACATGATGCAGTAGCCATGACAACAAAGAATGTTGCATTGGATGTAGACGTGGCAAGAAAGCTCATACCCGTGGGTACCCGTCCGAACCAAACCTAAATTGACGGGTTTTCCCCGCTTTGACTAGGTTTGGGTATGAGTTTGGGTTTTCCCCGATTTTAAACACGGGTACGGGACGGGTAATGGGATATAAGTATTCATCCCGAACCCATACCCAAACTTGTTCTGAATGTAAAAAATCAATTTATTTTCCCTTTTATATAACTAGAAACTCAAACCCTAAATCATTTCACTCATACAATATTACAATCAAAGTCTCAGTCTTTCAGACGACATTCACTTGTCTAAGTTCTCTCTCTTCTCCTTCCACATCTCACTCCCTCGGTCTCTCTCTTCTCCATCACCATAGCCAACGATCGTCATCATCTCTTTGATTGATAATGCATTACAACATTGAGCCCGGGCTGAAAAATACTTTTTTTTTATTAAAAAGAATTATCCACTGCGGGAATGGGGATGAGGAGGGGATACCCGAAACAGTCAGGGACAAGAATGAAATTTGATTTCTCATCCACGTTGGGTATAAGTATGGTAACGAGTAAGTATTTGAGAGTAAAGTATGAGGACGAGGAAGGTAAAACTCGTCCCCTCCCCACCTCATTGTCATGCCTAATCGAATGTTACTTCCATGACAATGTATGAAGTCATGATGATAATGCAATGGGGCTTAAACTTTGGGTCTCTGATATGGATGATACTATTTGAACCATCTATTCTTGTAATGCACCTCCTTAGAGAGGGGGTGATTTAGGAACATTTTTTTTTTGTCTGAAATCACCCATCTTTATTATTTTCCTTCTATTTAAATAGATTTTTTTCACGAAGTTTTAGTTTTTCTTTTGTGTTTTCTGTATGTTTTTGCCATCCAAGTGCGACAATGTTGATTTGTTCGCCGTTTTAATACGATGTTGTTTGACTTTTCGATATGACGAAGTGTTTGTTTTGTTCAATTGACGGGTTTTCTTCGATCAATGTCCATTATAAATTCAATCAATGACTTTTGCATTTTTTACTTTAGAGATTCAAAGTGGTGCTTAAGTTGGTCATGTATTTACACATCACTTATTTTATAATTTTTTTACATGATTACTTTTTTTTAGGATTACTTAATAAGTATCAAATCTCTCCAATTCAACATCTAAAAAAGTATCAAATGGGTCTCAATTAATAACTCTATATTAATGTCACTGCATTGGTAAATGAAAAAGTGTATTTAAAAGAGGAGTCTATAGAATTGGCACACATAATTAATGCACAACATTGGTAAAATACGGAGATTTTAATGCAATTGCATTGATAAATAGTAAAATGTATTTTAGAGAGGAGTCTAAGAAATTGGTGCATACAATTAATGCATAACATTACAAAAAAATACTTAGATTTTAATGCAATCTTGCTAATATACACATGCATTAATGTCACTATATTGGTATTGACAAATTGTATTTAAGAGGGGAGTCTAGGGAATCACCACACATAATTAAAAAATAACATTGAAACCTAAGAGCCCTTACATGAGATGACACAAGTCTCTTCTAGTTTAACCAACGTCTTAAGTTCGAATCCAACCTTGAGCATACAATAGCATTACAACTCTTAGGGAGAGTTTGTCGTCAATTTGAGTCCCGCAAGTTTCGAGGGATTAGTCTCCACAACTGCACACAAAGGATACCTAGTTTACGCCAAATAGGGGTGGGAATAGGCTAGGCAGCCCGTCAGGGACCTATGGCCCAGTTTACTTAATGCCCGGCTCGACCTAGCTCGTTTATTAAATAGGTTAGACTCAAGTTTTTTAAAAAGCTCATTAATTTAAATATGTCAGGCTAAGACTTATAGAAAAACCTATTAGGCCTACCAGACCGACTCATATATGTGTAATTATATATATTTCATTATATAATACACACTTATTAGCCTCTACAAAATAGATGTACTAGCTCTACAAAATTTTATTGGACATACATGCAATATATGCTTATAAAGTGGGTAGGGCCGACATAAGGGGTAGGCGCCCCAATCAAGGGCTTTAGGCCCCGAAAAAAAAATCTTTTTTTACTAAGGAAATAAGGCCTCCAATTAGTGATATGTCCAATAGTTCATAGTGAGATAATCCCTGAAAAAAGGCCTCGGAGAAAGACACAATGACCTCCGAGAAAAGAAAAAATAAACGTGTCTTTCATCCCATTGTGAAGAATTGTGATGCTAATTTGTTTTCTTTCAAGAAAAAAAACTTGTATATTCTTTTTTTTAGACTTTGACTTTCTCTTTGAAACCTAAGTAACACACCAATTCCTTCTTCATTCATCCCGTTGTTTGCTTCAATTTTTTTAGGCTTTTGTTTATTTTTTTCCAATTTCACACTAACAATGTTTCAACAAAGATTAAATGAATTGTTACAATGTAAAGAAAAAATGAATTGTCTTTGTTGTTGATTGAAAAATAAATGTTAAATGTAATTGATTATGATAATTTAAAAAAATGATTTTGTATCTCAAAATTTATAAATAAAATAAAATTTAAATTAAAATAAAATATTATTAATATTTTTTTTTAACTAAAAAAGTCTCACTTTGGAGTTCGCTTTAGGCCTCATCTAGCATTGGGTCGGCCCTGAAAGTCGGGGGGGGGGGGGGGGGGGAATGGATGCGCATGCTTTACAAAATTTTATTGACCTACTAGCCTTTTAAAAAATATATGCTTATTAGCCTTTTTATAAAAGTAGGTCAGATGTTCCATTTAAAATTGTTGGTACAAATTAGGCTTTTAGACAAGTTAATAGATCATACCGGATTTTTAAAAAGATCAAGTCAGACTTAAAATAAAACCTTAGACAAACTAATATGTCAGACTTAAACTTTAGTTTTTTCAGCTAGGTCTGACATATTTAAGCAAAGTCTGGCTCGACCTAGCCTATTCCCACCCCTAATGTCAAAAAAATAATAATAACATTGGAAAAATACGTGGATTTTAATTCAACGTTGATAATATATACATCTATTAATGTCCAAGACATTGCTAAATAGCAAATTGTGTTTGCGGAGAGGGAATCAACACACACAATTAATGTATAACATTATATTTTAATGCAACCTTGTACGCACCAGAGTTAGATAGAGGAGGATTTGGGGTGACTCAACTGGTTTGAGATAAAGGATGAGGAGTTAAAGGTTTTGGTCGCAGACGAATGAGAAAAATTAACATAACACCTAATTATTAACATTTGTCACAAAAAAAAGGGGGGATTGTGCCGCTGCTATTTGATTTAAGCATGATATCTATCGTTGAATATTTCACAAATGCTTGGGTTGAATATATATTATAGTGACCCAAGCATGCTTTATATAGTTCCATCCACCCGAGTGAAGCACAACTTTCCTTCCCTTTTTTATACCGCAACCTCAAACTGATTGTGCTCTCGATCGCTCTCTTATCGCCTTAACTTTACCTAAAACAAGAGGAATGTTAGAGACATTCTCTTTTCAACATTTTCTTTAACCATCACTCATGAAATCAATGTTTGTACCACCATTTTAAATGAGATTCATTTCCAAAGCATAAGATCCACATTGATTTAAGTCAATAAGAGAGTGATTGTTACAGAGAATGTTGAAAAGAGAGTGTTGCTAGCACTACTCATAAAACAAACCAGTTTCAATATCTATATAAATAGTTTCATATTAAAAATGCAAAAAGAAAATCAAATTAAAACAAAGAAAAGAGATACGTACATGCAAGGACAGTGTAAATGGTTTTTTTTTTTTGAAGTAACAGTCTAAATGGCTTTATGAGTTCATTCTACCCGCATTCGCATTATTCGTACAAATAAAAAACGATTGAATGATGAAGATCTAAAGATACAAATATCACTTCATATATAGTTCAATAAAAAAATATTCCAAAATATTTTATAGGTAAACTTAAGGCAAAAATTATGCATTGGAACGTGAAATTTATTTTGCTGTAAAAAAAAATACAACATTTATGAAATAATATTATCTCTTACTATTATTCCTTGGTGAAAATATAATACTATTTTGATCTAAACTTGCAAAGTTTTTTTTTTTTTTTTTAAATAAGCCAAGAGAGGTTGGATACCAGGGAGCCTTAGAAATATGTCAACTAGGTTGGAACCTAACTGAATAGGTTGTTCCACCATTTTGTCCTTATACAAATGAATCCATCGACAATTGGCGATAGTGTGACCCATGTTCTTGTTGTGGGAACAAAAAGCCAGTAACCATTCATATGAAACCTCGACACTAAAAGTGAATCCCTCTCTTTCGACCATTACCTCATGATAAATTTGCTTGGAAAGATCCATGTCCACCAGGACCCCAGCATAATGTCCGAAAACACGGTTTTGCATTGCACTATCAATAAGGAGTGGGGTTCTGATTGCACTAGATATCTCACAGAGAGTACGCTCCATCCAATACTCTTGTGGCAGTTCTAACAACCGCATCCAAACTTGCGCGTGTGTGACGTTGAGTACGTGCATTAAAGTCTTTTGTCCATTCAAACAATTGAAACAGGCCTGAATACAGATTAACCGTTCCATACGTCCAAACTGCCCGTAAATCCTCAGATGAAGCAAAGGAGAATTCATAATATCACAAGTTGACCACTAATGTCACGCAAGTAATTGAGTCCCGAAACAAAAACCACGTAATTGAATTAATGAAAGCAAGAAGGCAATTGAATCACGTAATAGCAAAAAGAAAGCTAATGGATTTTACGCTTATAGCTTGTTTGGAAGCGGCGCTCATGCTAGTAACCCTAGCCTTCATCAATGTATTTGCAAAGTTAGTTTTTAATTGTTGTGAAACCTCAAATTTGTGGTGAAGCTTTAACACATGTTTTCTATTTCTATTTTGAAATTGTTTCTCTTACGGGGGGATCGATATGTTTATCTTTGCATCATA
Source organism: Medicago ruthenica (assembly GCA_018208015.1). Taxonomy (NCBI): domain Eukaryota; kingdom Viridiplantae; phylum Streptophyta; class Magnoliopsida; order Fabales; family Fabaceae; genus Medicago; species Medicago ruthenica. The sequence continues at coordinate 35,554,355 of CM031371.1, read as the reverse complement.
ATTTATAAGTAATGCCTTTAAGACCAACATTATGTTGATCAATTGAAATTGAATTTAGATTTTTTAGTCGATCGAGTTTTATGGATAGAAGAAAGGTAGTTCTTCCCATCATTTCACAACAAAATGCTATAGTCAGAAATAAAAATCAACATATCATTTAAACCACTAGGACTCTTGGAAGAAAAAAAAAAAAGTTTCAATCGCATTCGCATTATAGTCTCCACTGGTGAAGTATACTAGTATTTGACTCTTAGTTGCATTTTAGAGCTGTAATAAATAAATGACATCGCAATAAATCAATAATATTTTGAAAGCATTATTAATGAATGTGATGTGACATAGCATAAGCATAGTAGTAGCTTTGTATATGTGGATGAGGCATGCTATGCTATGCTATGGTAGTAAAATAAGAGAATATTCTTTCTTGCTTGTGGCATGGTACCATACCACTTATTAGCATCTCCGTGAAAGCGGTGTCGTTTCATGCGTAGCATTGGCTTCTCCGTGAATAAATAAATAGACAAATAGTACTTGTCTTCACTCTTCACAACACTAACTCTATTCTTTTTCCTTTCTTTCATCTAAAAATATGGCCAAAGACCCTGTTCGTGTTCTTGTCACTGGTGCTGCAGGTAATAATTATCTTTTTCTTTTGTTTTGTTTTGTTTAAGGATCTTTTTTTTTTATCAGATCTGATCTGATCTGATCTGATCCTAGTATCATGTTTCATATTTTAGATTCACTAGTTTTTTTTTTCTTTTCTTAATTGGCTTTATTTAGAAATAGAACTTGTAGCAACTTGAAGTAAACATAGTTCTTTGAAGTTGGTTTACTAATGCATCAATTTGGTTTTCAATTGCACACTTCTTTTAAACTTTTCTGTTTGTTAGAAACAATATTGTATTTTTTTGTGTACTCTTTGCAGTTTTATACAAACTTTCTGGGCCTTTTTGTGAGTAGGGTATTCTTTTGTATGATGATTGGGTTTACAGACGATTGGATTTACAAATGATTTATTGCCTGTCATCCCATTTGGCAAGTGTTTGGACACAAAGGGTTTATTTGAATTGACTTATTTGAGTTTATCTACCAACATAAACGTTTGTGATACTGTTTGTGAGAGTTTATGGAAATAACTTATGACACATTTCAATAAGATGTTTTCAGCTTATAGCTCATATGAAAACAATTTGTCTTTATTTTAACTTTTGATATAGAAATAGCTTATGCATAATCATTTACATTTTAAGTATTTATGCTATAAGTGTTTAGTGAAGTTGTTTATCCAAATATGGTTAAAATGTTCACAAAAGCAATTTTTGATTTCAACATAAAATCTTTTAGGCATAATTTTTTGTACTAAATAGTGTTTTGCCAATTTTAGGACAAATTGGATATGCTCTTGTCCCTATGATTGCTAGGGGAGTGATGCTTGGCCCTGACCAGCCTGTGATCCTCCACATGCTTGACATCCCACCAGCAGCTGAATCACTGAATGGTGTTAAAATGGAGTTAGTGGATGCTGCATTCCCTCTTCTTAAAGGTTTGAGTTTTACTCTTCGCTAAATGTTACATGAATTTCTTGGACAGCCATATTTCTGGTTTGAAGTTGGTTGATTAAATGCTTCACAGGATTAAAAGATATTATGAAAATTATTTGTTTCAGGTGTTGTTGCTACAACTGATGTGGTTGAGGGATGCACTGGAGTCAATATTGCTGTTATGGTTGGTGGGTTCCCTAGAAAAGAAGGTATGGAGAGGAAAGATGTGATGACAAAAAATGTCTCTATTTACAAGTCCCAAGCTTCTGCTCTTGAGAAACATGCTGCTGCAAACTGCAAGGTGATCCTTTAATTCTGAATCCTCAAGCTTTTGTCTTGATTAATTTCAATTTCTAGTTCTGCCGCATTTTATGTCAAAAAAAATATGTTCCGTTCTATGTTCCTCCTCCCCCTTTTTCATGCATCTCTTTCAGACCTGTTTGGATTGACTTATTTGAACTTATCTACTACCATAATCACTTGTGAGACTGCTTGGGAGAGCTTATGGAAACAGCTCATGACATGTTTTCAGTTTATTTCCATAAGCTCTCCAGGATAGCTTATGAAAACAGTTCATAGTTTGTATGAAAACAATTTGACTTTATTTTATTGTTTCTTATAGAAATAGCTTATACACGTTTAATTAAGTTGTTGGCTGATCGATTGATTAAACGCTATTATTGTCATGGTTTTCATGTGCTGGTGATAAATGTAAAGCCAATACATTGCCTCTACTGAATTTATTTTAGTTTAATGCTAATGAAAAAGAGATTTGGGTTTGAATGCATTTGGACAATCCATAGGGATTCTGTTGATTTGATCTTGTACTAGATAGAGGTTGAAATTTCACTAAATAAGTTGGCTTCTTGTTTGAAAGGTTCCACCTGGTTCATATGTGTATTTTGGTCATGTATGGCAAATCCCTTGTGATTCTTTTCTTCAGAAAATGAGTAGTCCTTTTTACATATTTTTTGAAACATTAATCACATTTTATATATTTCCAGAAATATTTACATTTCTTTTAACTCGGTATCATCATTCAGGTTCTTGTTGTTGCCAACCCTGCAAACACCAATGCCTTGATCTTGAAGGAATTCGCACCATCCATTCCTGAGAAAAACATTACTTGTTTGACCAGACTGGACCATAACAGGGCACTGGGTCAAATTTCTGAAAGACTGAACGTTGAGGTTTCTAATGTGAAAAATGTTATAATTTGGGGCAACCATTCGTCAAGTCAGTACCCTGATGTCAACCACGCAACTGTTAAAATCTCTTCTGCAGAAAAGCCTGTCCGTGAGCTCGTAGCTGATGATGCCTGGTATGTCGATGGACAAATACTATGACTCACACTTTAAACTTGTTTTGATGTATTTATTACTTTTTTTTTTTTGCATTTAATAAAGCATTGATGTAATTTTCATCGTCAAGGTTGAATGCAGAATTCATAGCTACCGTCCAACAACGGGGCGCTGCAATCATTAAAGCTAGAAAGCTTTCAAGTGCACTATCTGCCGCCAGTGCTGCTTGTGATCACATTAGAGATTGGGTTCTAGGAACTCCTGAGGTTGGTTATGTCTTGCTCAATCTTTAATTCAAATTCTTTATATTGAATGGCTTCAACTAAGGTTTATGTCTATTTTTCATTGCAATATCATCAGGGAACCTGGGTATCGATGGGAGTTTATTCTGATGGATCTTACAATGTACCTGCTGGACTAATCTATTCATTCCCTGTCACAACTCGCAATGGCGAATGGCAAATAGTTCAAGGTAAGATTTTGATAAATTATTACTGGCTCTTGAATTCTTATTGTTTTAAGTGTTAATACTTTATACTTAACGTTTGTCTGTCTATTATTTGGAAATTAAGGCATAGTTGTTTTATATAGCAAATAAAGGTTTGATTTGTGTATATATCTGATGAAATTTAATTCGTCTAATTTTTTAACCAGGACTTTCAATTGATGAGTTTTCAAGGAAAAAATTGGACTTGACAGCAGAAGAACTTTCTGAGGAGAAGGCTTTGGCTTACTCATGCCTCTCTTAGACAGCTTGTTTCCTTGTGTATTTGTCAATGGAGGTTCCATTGTTTGTCAATTCTCAATTTTGAATAAGGTTGCTCTAAGATATTGAGAAAACTATTGATGGATGGTTTTGCCTTTTATGCAAATCATCACTTGTATTGTAATTGTAATCTCTCTAATCCCTTATTTTAGAATGTTTGAGCATATGTCATTTGAGTCAGGATTCATGACATCATTTGAAAGTTTATGTCTTGTGGAAAAAGTTGATAAAATCTCATACAATTTGAAGACTATTTGATTTTTTTTTAAGCATTCTATTTGATATTTTATCTCACTATTTTATTTTAAAATAGAACATTATGTAAACTATAAATAAATATAATTATAATTAAGATATTCTTTTTACGGTAATTAAGATACATATTGATAAATGTTTAAATTGTGTATACATTTTTATCAAGTCAGTATGATTTGATGATTGAATTTTTTAAATTCATATTTTATAAATTAATAGGCATGGTGATATAATAGGCCACAAACAAGCTGCATGTTTTTTTTTGACAGAAAACAAGCTGCATGTTCATTTCATTCCTTTTAATTATACGCTTTAGTTGTATTATTAATTTCTTCACAGACATTGATGATTGATGGCACAAGATTAGTCAACAATATTGGAGTTCATAATTGAACTTAATAAAGTGTGAACCACACTTCTTCGAACAACTCACTCCTTTAAAGACTTTTCCATGTATATATGTGCATAATAATCGATGAAAAGGGACGTCTCTCTGCCATATACTCCATTTGGTCCTTCTTATAAGAAACTTTTCAAAAAAATCTTTAGACCTATTTATAAGAAAATGTCACAATTTTTAAGATGTATTTATTGCGTAAAAGACCTTTGTAACCCTCATTTAATGCTTGTCTTTTTAATGTTAGTGAGTATATTTAATACTTCACAAATTTTTATGAGGGTATATTTGTAAAAACATTCAAAAAGTTCTAACAATTAATGATTGTATTGATTTTGATGTTTTTTAGTTTTCTTCTTATATTAAGGACCGGAGGGAGTACTACCTCCGTTTCCTTTTCCTTTTTAATTGACACTTTTTGACATTTTACACAAAGCAAGACAATTAATAAATATTACTACTTTTGATACAATAATTTATATTTTTACTATAATGACCATATTCATTTAATGTCTCATTTCATATATTTCTCTCTCCGCAATAAATAACTAAGAGTAATATTGGTAAAACAACATTTAATGTTGCATTGAACTTTGAAAGTGACAGTTAAATAGGAACAGAAAATTTCTCTAAAAGAGACACTTAAAAAGAAACGGAGGGAGTATCATTCGTATAGAAGAATTATTACTATGTGACCATTTCTTCATAGATGACTTGATTTATATAAAAGGATTAGTCATTTCCTGAACTATTTTTCATTGGAAATTCCAATACGAATTTCTTATTTGTGGTTTCTTTAATCCATTTATGAAAGGTGGATTTTAAGTTACATGAGTGGCATTGAAGGTCACTTTCGGAACTCAATTCCTTATGGTCTTATTACCCCTTTTCTTATTCTCCATATTACATTACTTCGTAGGACTATGGAATATACAAAGTCTCCTTGGTGATGGCATCTTTTTATGGGACTAGGCTAATCAACCAAGTCACAAGTGAAATTTTCTCTGTTATCACCAAAGTGGATTAGCTTTAATATGACATTTCATCTCATCTCTGTTAATTATAAGGACCAAAATCATAGCAAATTGTTAGAATATAGAGACTTTTTTGAAATTTCGTAATTTTATGAACTTATTTGATAGCGTTCTACAAAGTCAAAGATTAATTTAATTTATTATTATTAAAATATATGCAAATCGGTATTACATTACAAGAAAAACCGAGAAGAAAAAAAATAGTTTCAACTCATAACAAGAGCAGAAACATCAGTTAATTGACTTAACTACAACCATGATTAATTTTATTTATACATTTTGGCTTTAGTGTTTTTATAATAAAATTAATAATTGGTCAAACGATCCTTTTAAAATGAGATACTTGTACACAAAGCCATAAACAATCATACCGAGTTATATCTATGCCAGAAAAATGCCCACTGATGCTAATTTGAAGGCCAAGTCTTTTAAACATGCATTTGGTCGTAGCAAGGAAGAAATCATGTTTTTGTTCAGCTGGAGATTATTTTATTTGAAGAAGTTAAACTAATTTATCGAAATTGACACCAGAGATCAGGGGCGGACCTGGCCTGGGCCTGCTGTGGCAAGTGCCACACCAGCCCAGGCCCAATTTTTTTTTTAAAAGAAAAAACAATAATATGTAGACACAACACGCTCTTCTTCTTTCCTTTTCCTCTTTCCTTTTTCTCACCACAACCCACCCACCGCCGGCCACCATCATCATCGCATCGCAAGTTCCTTCACCATCATCGCAAGTTCGCAACCAGGTACCGTACTGTTTTCTTTCCTTTTCCTTTTCCTTTTCCTCTTTCCTTTCTGTCGCGGTGATTTTTGGATATCAAGCTAATGATTAGCGTTGACTCGCAATTTTAAAATTCACCACCGATCTTTTATTTTTCCGAGAAAAAGGGAGAAAGTTCGAAAAAAAACCCTATTTTTTAGAGATCAAAAGTCTGGGGGTTGGTTACGCAAAGGGAAGGTATTAGCACCCTAAAGTGGCCACGGTCAGAGTCTTCTCCAGCGCGGTGGTCGCCGGCGGCGCCACCGTGCTGGAGTCAAATTCCACTTTTTCCTAAAAAAAAACTTGTTTCTGCAATTCCTTTTCTCCCTTATTCACGAAAATCAAACCATTTTTTTTGAAAACCTCTTTAAAAAAGCTAGATCTTGGTTTGAAAATTGAAAGAAAATCACCTTCTGTTTGAGTTTTGGACACGGTTTTGGATTCTCTTATTGTTGTTGTTCCTGTTCCGATTACGGCTTTGGGTTCTCTTTTGTTTACGGTTTCTTATTTTTGTTTACGGCTTTGGCTTACTATGGCTGTGTACGTGGTGACGTTTTGGGTTGCGGCTTTGTGATGTTTTGGATAAGCTTTGGGTGACTGTTTGAATGTGTTTCTGGTAGCTGTATTTTTTTGGATTTTTTTTAGTGGTGGTTGGGTGGCCGGACTTAGATTTACTGGTGGCTGTGTTGGTGGCTCACGGCGGTTGAGCTAGTTGTTGTCCTGTACTATTCTGACTCGGGTACTGTGTGTACTGACACAGTGCAGTAAATGCACTATTTAAAGGATAATGACTGGTGTTGAGCAAAGACAAAAATACCCCTTTTGGGGGCTGGACAGAAAAGACTGAAGAATAATAAAAATAAAAAAAAGTAAAATAAAACAGGAAAATAATAATAACAAAAAACGAGAATAATAAAAAAACTCTTAATAAAAGGATTTAAAAAAAGAAATAAAGAAAATAACAAATAATAATAATAATAAAAAGATAAAATAAAAAACGGTTGCCTTCAGAACAAAATATGAGGTATTTTAAAATACCTCCCTGAAAAAATTTCGTCTGAAACGACGAAAATTTCTGGCCTAAAAGACGAGAGAAACGAATTAAAAACGGGTCAAAAATGGGGTATGACACTTTCCTTTTGCTCTTCCTTTCCATCATCGCGTACACACACCCATTCCGGTCCACCACCCACCGTCGTCGTCGTTTACTCGTTTTCCTCTCCTCTCTCCGCCGGTGTCAGCAGCAGCGCAGCGCCCATCTCCTCTCCTCTCTCAAGTCTCAGCCGCGGTCAGTCTCAAGAGGTTAGCCCTCATCTCCTCTCTTCTTCTCTTTTAGGTTAAATTGATAGTAGACAATAGTGAAATTGAAATTGAATTAAGCTGGTGAAAGTATTGAGAGTGTTGGAAGAAGAAATTGAAATTGAATTTAGTAGTGAAATTGAAATTGAATTTATTTTATATTGAATTAGGATGAAATTTTTTTATATTGAGTACTGAATTGATTTTATATTGAATTGAGTACTGAATTGATTTTATATTGAATTAGGATGAAGAAATTTTTTCCGGTTATGCCTAGAGACAAAGCTAGTAGTAGTAGTAGTAGTGAGAGTAACAAAGTCGTCTACTTTGAAATATTTGACAAGAAAAATATTGCCCCACTGATATTGGAATCCCCGGTCCGCCCCTGCTAGAGATAATTTTATCTGAGAACTTGAGGAGGAGCTCTCAAGTGGATATTATTAAGGTTTAATTGCACTTTCCCCCCCTATATTTTGCCAATTGTGCGATTTTGCACCCCATCTTTTTTTTTTGAGCGATTTTGCACCCTATCATTTACCCCATTTCTGATTTTGTAGCCCCTCATGTGTTTTTTTGCTGATGTGTTGAATTAAATGTTTGCCATGTGTAATTTGTATTTTTTAAAAAATCAAAATTGAAATAATTGAAATAATTTGTATTTTTTAAAAAATCAAAAGTAACAACAAGAAATTCTTTCAGATCTGCTACTATCCATCTCTTGAATCTGCAACAGTAACAACAAAGAAACCTCACGCAGTGAATCCAGTTTTTTACTCAAACCAATTTTTCCCAAATTGTTTCCTTTTATAGTTGGCGAAGCTTCCTTATGAAATCTATCTTTAAAATCGAATCATGAACAACAAAAAAAAAACAGAAAATCAGAGAAACATCTGCCAACACAAGAAACAGATTGAGATCGAACATGAACACACTCATAAACAAATATGGGTTCATTTTGATCTTAGCTTGCAAGATGAATTTTGATTTAGATTTGGATGAATTTCGATTTGGATGAGTTTCGATTTGGATTTGGATGAAGGTTTGGATGAATTTCGGTCTGGTAGATTGAAGGAAGAAGGAATTAAAGAAGAGAATCGAGTTCGATTAAGGAAGAATTAAGAACGAATTGAAAGATTGAACGAATTTAAGGATAGAAGAAGAAGGATTGAAGGAAGAAGAAAGGGGGAAAATGGGAATTTAATGAAAATGTGGTTTTCATTAAATGAGATCAAACATGTGAATTTTGTTAATTTTGATTTTGTAAAAAATACAAATTATTTCAATTATTTCAATTTTGATTTTTTAAAAAATACAAATTACACATGGCAAGCATTTAATGAATACACATCAGCAAAATTCAACGCATCAGCAAAAAAACACATGAGGGGCTACAAAATCAGAAAGAGGGTAAATGATAGGGTGCAAAATCGCTCAAAAAAAAAGATGGGGTGCAAAATCGCACAATTGGCAAAATATAGGGGGAAAAGTGCAATTAAGCCTATTATTAATTGAGGTGAGCTAAAAAAATTGGAAGGTCTATGAGAGAGACAGATTCAAATGGAAGATTAGTGAGACTTATCAGTGAGTCAAAGATCTTCTTCATTTTTCATACTCTTCATTTTCTTCATTATTACTAGTTTTGAAATTATAAATATAAAAGCATAAATTCAAGCAAACGAGTAAATATTAATCTAGCAAACTAACTACTACTAACATTTGTCATTCAAATAAATAAATAAATACAAAAGTGTGACATTATAAGAGTCTAAATATTTTTTATACACCCCAAAATATTTAAATTTTTTAGTAATCTATAACAATATATAAAGGGAATACATCCAATTTTTGGGTTGAATATTTCCTATCCAATTTTACCCCTTCATTTAAACTGTTTTAATATATACCAATATATAAAGGGAATACACATTTTTTTGAACTGGACTTTTATTGGTCAATTTTACCTCAACTTACTACTTACTATTAAAAAAACATGTTGATTTAAAAAAATCGTAACTGATTCTCTTAAAAAAGGGAAAAACAAAACACAAATATATATATATATATATATTCTATAACAATATATAAAGGAAATACATCAAACGGAATGAATTTTTTCTTCTGTTTTTATCCTTAATTTAAACTATTTTATTTACTACTTTATCCTTTTTATAATAATATTTAAGTTATTAATTAAAAATATAGCTAAGTCTCATTAAAATAGAAACAACTCCACTACAATAGAAAAAATATTGGACATTATTATTTTAATCTTATTTGTCAAAAATATTTGATCATAATATATGTAAATTGAAATATGATTTTTTGAGCAACTAAACATGTTTATATACGACTAAACATATGTAAATTGAAATATGTTTATGTACAACTAAACATAGTAGAAAAGCAGAAAATAAATGTTAGTGGGGATAGCGTGTCCGTCTATACGTTATTGGAGATAATAAATGGAGAGAGAAAATGAAGAAGATTCTAACTCTTTGCAGTAGAATTCACTTATTAAAATGAGTCACTCTTAAAAATGAAAGTCTTCCATTTCTTTTGAAAAATGCTGATGATTTAAACTTCTATCAACACCTCTTCGCTTTTGCTAATAACTTAGGTTCTTTTCTTTGAAAGTTTATTTTGAAAAATGCATTTTTCCTACCTATCTCGCCGTCCAAAAATAAATGTCTAGATAGTTTTTACTGTTTAACAAATAAACTTTTAAAAATACTCACTAAGCAGAATAGATTAGACTCTCACAACTTGACGGAAAGAGATAATCATATTTAATATCTTATATGTTTCGAATAAAATTCTCTTCAATAAAGAATGTTATATTATTTTAATATTTTATAAGTTTGATTCATGTAACTAATAAATCGACTTTGAATAAAAGATGATTTATCGTGATGATTGTTTGATCTAATCATAATTAAAAGTCCGTGGAAATTTTATTTTGAAATTCTAAATAAATAGTATTCCCTCTCATGTCTCGTGGTTACAAAATTGAATGTAACTATTAGAGACATAGAAAGTAAAAGGAAAAAACACACATTCTATTTTCTCGTGATTATCATTCTTGCCATCAAGAATATAAAGAAAAGAAAATGTATAGAGGATAAAACAATTCAAGAAGATATTCAAAGTCAATAAATTATATATACATGATGGGCTCAAATATGTAATTCATTATTATTTTACCGAAATTAACAATATAGTGATAGTCATAATATCAAATATATTAATTTCTCTAACAAATGTAAACTATGAAGAATTTTTCAGGTGCAGTGATGAAAACTGGAAGTGTAAATAGTTTTGTCCGTTGTCCAAAAATATATACATAATCCAGTCATTATTATAAGCAAAAATATACATTTAAGATTCATTTAATTACTGGTGTATGTGGTCTTTATTATAGACTACATACATCATTTATTAAATAAATCTAAAATATAGATTTTTGCTTATAATAGTGACCTGATGATGTAGTCTTTAACATAACCCAAGTTTGTCATAACTACCACTAATGACATTTCTTTAGGCCTCTGGTTTGTCCCAGTAAAACCTAATATAAGCTACTAATTTGATGACCTCGTCTCTATTTTGATACTTGATAAAATGCACATGAGACTTCTTTGACAAAAATTGGTAGATAATTGATAAGTTAGTTTATAACTGATAATTTTATAGAGAATAATTTATAGCTGATAAGTTTTTTTTGAAAGGTTATAGCTGATAAGTTAGTTGGTTAAATTTGTAGTGTTTGATAAAATTAACGGTTGAACTAATTTATAAATATGAAATGATAACATAATTATAAAAATTAACAGGTTTAATTAATATTTAATTTTTTTCAAGTAAGATAACATTGCTAAAATTGAGAGAGAAAATGATAAGCTTTAAGCGTTAAATTATAAACTAGTAAAAATAAGTTATAAGTTATAAGCTTATAAAAAAAAAGTATCAAACGAGTCCTTTTTATCATATAAGATTATAAACTCAAAATCTGGCATAGTCAAAACATAGCTTTGATAATTTTGTTCACACTAATTTTATATCATAACTATTTGATACTTAACAAAAATTGCACATAAAATGACTTTTCTCATCAGAGTTTAATCTAATCTCTCACAACTTTAGACCACGTCTTACCTTAACATAATTTAGAAACGTAAAAAAAAACGCCCATTTTTCCTTGATAGGAGATGATAAAGTCTAATCACAAAGTTGAATGCAAGACATTGAAGTGGTATTAGTCATTTTACTTGGTAAACTTTTTTTATGGCGAACCATTAGTTCACATTTTAATCTATGCATGTACATGTAACATGTTTATAACTAAACCCTGTCAAAAGATAAGAAAAGATGGGGTCGGTTGATATGAAGATTAAAAGATAACAATTTTCACATCCCTTTCGGATGATTTAACTTTTTTACTTGGAATATTGATTGTCTCTTACTGCAACGGTCTGTTTAAACCATTGATATTATAAGCATTTCACAATCACTAAACTAATTAACTTTGCTTAGTAACACTCAATTATTCACTAAATTACTCCATGATTCAATTTGATACTCTTAAAATAATATTTAATTGACTATTTGGCTGCATTATAATTTTCTATTTAGTACAGCAGTTGAAATTTGCAGGTGGTCCAAAATGTACTGCTACATCAACTTGTTTTGATGAACAGTTACCGAGGCAAAATTTTACTTTCCGTCATCTACTAAATCACTTTGCAAGTTGCAATTAAACAAAGTTCATGGTAGACTTTTCAAATTTGATCAACCATTAGAGTGCATGCCATGCACAATAAATCTATTTTACAATTCATGAAATATAATTATACTCTCGTCCACAATAATTGTCAAGCTTACATGAATCAGGAAAAATGAGTAAATATATTTTAGAAATGTTTAAGGTGCGGTTTGAATCAATTTTAAAGTGAAAATTCATTCAATCTAAATAACAATCATTTGTGGTTTAGTTCGATTTTGAATGTCTAATTAAAAAAACAAATCCGATCCAATCGAATTTAATGTGGTTTAATTTAGATTGATTTTATATTATTAATAAAAAATTATAATTTGCAATTTGGATATCCAAAAATCAGATGACTTCTAGGATGAGGGTTCAACTAATATGGTAAAATAACATGTTTAATGAAAAATATAACACATGATTTATTACAAATAATATTATGAAATAAAAATGATCGATTATCTTTGAAACATATGAATTCAATAGATCAAATAAAACTAATAAGTAAAAACCATCTGATCCGAACTGTTTTCACAAAAAAACATCTAAACGTATCTAATAATAATTGATTTTATGCGGTTTGTTTTTTAGATCAGTTTGCAGTTTTAATTTGGATAGATTTGGTTTTGAGAACCCCTAAAAAATTGAAAGTGAACTATTTTAAAACTTTATTTTTTGAAAACGAGTCAATTATTAAATTTTTTTTAGTTAAATAATCTAATGACTATAATATGATTGTATATGTACGGAATTTGGATTCCAACCCGCACCATCTCTATAAGCGAATGTCCACCGATTGAACCATGTTTATCAAACTCAGTCAATTACTAGAAAGTTTAAGGGCACAAAATTCTGAATACTTCCGCTTACTAATTTAGTACATCATTTATTGGTATTACAACCAAACTCTAACCTAAACTCCTAATTAAAGAAAAAATAAAAAAATGTCTAAGACTTGTTGTTTTTCACAATATACATTGAAAAGAAAAATCAATGTTTCACTTGTAATCCCACTTTGCATAGAGATAGATTACATGTCATTAGAGCCTGGAGACAATGATGTCCTCACATCAAGTATTTTTCTTGTCACATTCAAACTGAAATTACCACGTCGCAATGAAAGATGGTTCAATGGGTAAAGAACAATTCATATCATCATATCACATAAAGATATGAATTTGAAAATCATTGTCAACGTGAGAGAATCTCTTTACCAAGTAGTGTACACTATCACCATGTGAGCCGAGGCTTGCTCTGAGAGACCGTACCCAATTCCAACTCGTCTAAACATTTAGTTGTCAAAAATATTTTGGAGTTACTATGTTTTTTGAACTTTCTATTAGTCAAATTTTGGAAAACCCTCAATTTGATTTTGAGAAATTCAAAACTCTGGCAATTCTATTTGATCTCCAGTCCTAATAAATATGTCATACCAAAAATCCATGCCATCATCCAAGTTAGAATTATAATCACCATGACTCTCTGGAAGAATTTCATCAGGGTATTGAAGTGGCAATATCTCATTTGAGATTGTCAAAGGACTTGATTTCATATCAGTTGAATTTTCATCCAATGCTGCTGCTTCTGACCAAAAACTCTCATCAATTACAGCCATTGTCTCCTCCATAGACTCTATGTCTTCACTTTTTATATATTTTCTTTCACCAACCGTGACAGATGAAAAATCACTAGAACTAGTAGTGCATGCAGATGCTGATTCTGATTGTGTTATTGTGCTTGAATTTGAATCAGAACGTTTGATTTTTAGTTTTGAGATCACCTTTTTCTTAGCTTCCGAGTTTGTTTGGTTTAGCTTCTTCTTCAAATGTGTGTGCCACACGTTTTTTATTTCATTGTCCGTTCTTCCCGGTAGTTTTGCTGCAATTGCTGACCACCTAGAAATAAGAATTGAATTAATTTCTTTTTCCAAAAAACATATAAGAAAGGAAAAAAAATATTATTAATTTAAATGATAGTAATGATTATTTTATAATCTTCGCAGAGAGAATTTATACTATGTCATTTGAGATTTACAATGTACAAGTGTGACACCTCGTGGAGAATCAAATTGATTCATTAGTATATATAGTCATATACCAAATATTTCCACGAGATTCGCGTTCAGTTTTGTTTATTGCAATGAATCAGAAAACAACAAAATTTAATACTGTCTTAATAGATTACACTGACAGAGTGAATCTTATGAATATATACATGCATGTGCCATAAACTGCCACCCTAAGGCACATCACAGATCTAATCAAGATTCTTGAAGTTGCAACTCACATTTTTTTATAATAATTATTTACTTCTCTAATGTTATTATAAATTAATATTTCTATATCTTCCACTAGTGACTACTTAATCATACTGTTTTGTATTATTTCATGATGATACATAATTAATTATAGGTTTATATAGCTGCATGTGTCGTCTTATGGATACATCAATTTTTCCTTTACTTTTTATATTACCACTTGCACCCAAGGTGGGATCATACCTAGTTTTTAAAGTAGAGTTAAAGGCACTATATTATAATAACGACATCCATTATATTTAGTATACACAACCTTTTGATTTTAATCTTGTTCCAAGTTGACAATTCATAATGCATATGGTCCCCAGTCCCCACCACTTTAATCTTGTTTATCAATTAGAGAAAAACAAAAGATGGATGAATCCAAATCCATTCCTTACTTAAATATACAATCATGAATCAAACATTTATATTATCATAAACAGAACATGTTGATAAGCTTTTTGCAGAGAAGATATTAACATGAATTAATACCTGTTTCCAAGCATTTCATGCAGCTTAATGATATTTTCCTCTTCTTCATTTGTGAAATTTCCTCTCTTGATATCAGGTCTCAAATAGTTAATCCACCTAAGTCTGCAGCTTTTCCCACACCTTAACAAGCCTGAGAAAATTGATAAAAAAAATTAGTACACATAATATTACCAAATCATCCCAATTTTTTTTTATATGAAGTTAAAAAAATGCAAGAAACTTTGTGAGCTATGAAGTTCATGGTACTTAATGGGGCTAACTATAAGCTGGGGTAATCTTGTCAAACAAATGTCACAAGTTTGATGTTTGTTAAATTAAAACTAATAAAGATTGTTGGGGAGATTGGTGGAGCGCTGAGAGCAATAACAGATCAATGCTCTAAGACCAAATGAGAGGAAGACATTAAATCTCTGTCTAAAACCTTAAGATGTTGGATATTATAAATCACCTCTTTTATACATCTAACACTTTTCCCGTTCACGGTCGAGGTGAAACTAAATCACTTACACTTGCATTCAACAAAAGATTCGTACAAAATTGCACTAATGTAAAAAAAAATGATGGAAAATATATGTGTGAAATTTCCCACATATTACTTGAAAGATTTTTTAATCTATGTTACTTGAAAGATTTTTCTTAAAATATAGATAGATAGATGGATTACAAGTACCTGCTAGCTTTGGGAGGGCACGCCAATTGCCATGGCCATGTTTTTGGATGTAAGATGTAAGGATTTCATCTTCCTCAAGAGACCAAGGACCCCTCTTCAATCCCATCTTTTCACAACAAGGAGCTCTTACCATCTTTAAGGTCTTGTGTTTTTATGGAAACAACAATATATGGAAGAAGAATGCACTATTAGTATATGCTATAGTCTCACTCTTCTTAGTTTAATTAACTAGCTCTTAATATTCTCTCTCCTTCTTCAACTTCATTTCCAATGACATATGTTAGCTATTTATCCTTGGATATTCCGCACGCCATGACTTGAATAGTCCAAGAAAACAAAAGAAAAAATAAACATTTTCCCTATTCAAACTTTTTAGCAGTTTCCGCGAAAGAGGAACCTCTCAAACACACATAAAAAGAAATCTCCTGACAATATACTCCCTCTCGGTTACTTTTTACCCTAATAATTTACAAAAATCAATTGTATTAAAAAAAATTATTGAAATAATAAAGTTTTCTCAAAAGTGTGTGACTATTACTAGATTATCATGAATTAAATATATATTTAATGTTAACTTTTCATATACAAAGACAAATTTACAGTATTAATAAGTAGTATATTTGGAAAAAGAGTAATCAATGCATCTAGGAAATTGTATATGGTCTTATATTTAGAGACAACTTTTTTGTAAATTATTCCTATAAATAGGGACGGAAGGACTATAAAAATCGAAGTCCAGCAAAATTTCATAATCGTCTTTATTAAAACTCATGATCTCCTTAATTTTATGTGCATAATGATCATTTTGCAAAATTTAATTTATTTGCTTTTTAAAAAATTAATTATGGATAATGGTCATCATATGTGTAACCAATTTCTACGGATAACCATGAAACTAATTTATTTATTTTTAAAAAAAAAATCGATTACGGATAATGGTCAAGTGTAACCAATTTCAATGGATAACTATGAAACTAATTTATTTGTTTTTTAAAAAATTAATTACGGATAATGATCATCACAAGTGTAACAAGTTTTATTTTTATCAAAAAAAATTTATAAAATTTCATAATCGTCCTTAATTACATAATCGTCCAACAAACATTAAATGATGTTTTGCATATAAAAAAAATTAATAGAAACACTACATTGATGTTTATATATTGAAAATTATCACGAGTTTCCAATATTTTATAATATCGAGTTTCTCATATAAGTATATAAAATTTGTTTCTGCAGATATAAACATTTAAAATATGCAACGGCAGCGGTGCAAACATTGAACAGTATTTTACATATAAAATAAAAATTTAATTAATAGAAACACTGTATTAATGTTGATATTTTGAAAATAGTCATGAGTTTTCAAAATTTTATCATATCGACTATCACACATCTGTTGAGATAAAATTCCTTTTTAGTTTTAAAGATGATAAATATATTTAAATTATTTATAATAAGTTATTATATAACATGTGCCATTAAGTGATTCAAGAATAAGGCTGTACAAGAATCAAGCTTCTGAAAGATATTCAGCGTCTGAAAGAAACAGTGCGTCTGAAGGTCAACAAAAGTCAGCGTCTGAACAGTGCGTCTAAAGGTCAACAAAAGTCAGCGTCTGAACAGTGCGTCTGAAGGTCAACAAAAGTCAGCGTTTGAACAGTGCGTCTGAAGGTCAACAAAAGTCAGTGTCTGAACAGTGCGTCTGAAGGTCAACAAAAGCCAGCGTCTGAACAGTGCGTCTGAAGGTCAACGAAAGTCAACGTCTGAACAGTGCTTCTGAAGGCTGCGTCTAATGAACAGTGCTTCTGAAGAAGTGCTTCTGATGAACAGCTTCTGATAAACACCTTCTGAAGATTCAGAGTCTGAAATCTGAAGTGTAAAGGAACCTTAAAGACTTTCATTCTGAGGGGGAGCAAAAAATTCAGAACTGCTTTAAGTTATTAACAAATTCTGAATTATTTTGTCTAACTTATGTTTTTGAGTGTCTCTTTTAGAAACAGGAAAAGTATTCAAAGAGGACTCTTTCTACAAAGCCATCAGTTGATATTCTGTCATATATTCCTTGTTGATTATGGATTTTAAAAGCACCAAGTGAAAATCAAGAAACACACCATATTGGAACATAATTACAATGGAGTTGCTTTGACAAAATCAAACAACTTCTATACAAATAAATGGAACACAAAGGAGGGAACTTGTTTTCTGCTTGCCCACAAAACTGTCAATCATCAGATCAAGTAAGAAAGCCAGTACAAATAATATGAATGTTGTGACTGCAAGTAAGGATTGAGGAATAGAGAGGTATACACGTGTAAAAGACAATTTGAAATATAGCTGTAACCTACGTCAGTTAAAACCTGGCCAAGTTGATTTCAACTGCACTACACGAGGGAACAATGGAAAAAGGAAAAATTGAAGAAGTTATATACAGTAGTTACACGTGAGAAAAGAAGCGTATGATGAACAGCTGCAAAGCATAATCTGCCTATAAATAGCAGGCTCATGGCAAGACAACTACTACTGAATTTTGAAGAAGCTGAGAGCAAAATACTCATACATTCAAAGCTCTCTTTTATTCTTCAATTTTAAGTTTGCTAAAATTGCTCTTTTGTTTTGAGCTCTGTTTTAGTATAACAACACATTTTCAATCTGTTCAAGTAAGATTTTGTTTCTTACTGGCTTGTAAAAGAAAAGGCTTGTTGAAAACAAGTGTGTAACCCAAGAGCAAGTAAAGCTCAGTGTTAAAGAGCAAGTAAAGCTCAGTGTAAAGAAAGATCAGGAAGATCAAGACAAAAGAGGAGTTGTGGTTAAGTTATAACTCAACTACCTAGTGGAAAATGTCACGTATTTGTGGGGACTGGAAGTAGCCAAGTTTGGGTGAACCAGGATAACTCTTTGTGTTGTTTCCTTTCATCTCTTTTATTTGTTTCAATTTTCACACACTCATCACACGTATTATTATTATTATTATTATTATTATTATTATTATTATTATTATTATCTTTCATTTACTATTATTATTATTATTATTATTATCTTTCATTTAAAAGGGAATTTTAAACAGTTCACAATTCAAACCCCCCCTTTCTTGTGAAAATATTTTACTTCAATTGGTATCAGAGCTTGGCTCTGAGACCTTAGCACTTAACAGTGTAAGAGAAAAAGATTCAGAAAAGACGGATAATGTCTAGAGTAAAATTCATGTCTGAAGGAGGTTCAGTCACACGACCACCTCTCTTTGAAGGGGCTGATTACTACTTTTGGAAAAGCAAAATGGAACTGTTCTTACAATCTCAAGATAATCACATGTGGTCAATAGTTGAAAATGGAAACTATATTCCATATGATGATGATTTAAACATCAAAAAGCAAGAAGATTGGTCAGAAGAGGAAGGTAAACGTATCCTATTAAATTCTAAAGCTAAATTGTTTCTAACCATGGCCTTGAGCAGGGAAGAAAATGATAGAACACAGGAATGCAAAACTGCCAAAGAAATCTGGGATACCTTGAAAACTCATCATGAAGGAACCAGTCATGTGAAAGAAACAAGAATTGATATAGGAGTGAGAAAATTTGAATTATTTGAAATGAAAGAAACTGAAACCATAGATGAAATGTATGGAAGGTTTACTATCATTATGAATGAATTACGATCCCTTGAAAAGAATTTTACTACTCATGAAAGAGTAAGGAAAATTCTGAGATGTCTTCCAAAATCATGGACACATTGTAACTGCAATAACAGAAGCAAAAGATCTGACAAAACTTAGATTAGAAGATCTAATTGGATCTTTAAAAGCTCATAAAGTTCTGTTACAAGAGGACAAATCCTCAAACAAAGGCAAAATGATTGCCTTAAAAACCAATCAAGTATCACAAGATCAGGAAGAAGAAATAATTTCTGATGATCAACAACAAGAGTTTGATGATGAAGAAAATCAAGATCAAATCATTCTTCTCACTCGCAAACTGCAAAAAATGATACAAAGAAGAGATCAACACAAAAGAAACATCCCAACAAGAAGAGAAAACTCAAAAATAGATGTTGACAAAAGTCAAATTATCTGTTATGGATGCTACAAACCTGGACATTACAAATCTGAATATCCACTGAACAAAAGAAAATCAAACAATCCTCAATTCAAACAAAAATCTCTACTCACTTGGGATGATCCAGAAGAATCAACAAGTGAAGATGAACAAGCAAGTCCATGTCTAATGACAAGATCAGACAATGAAGAGGTAAACTTTGAACCATGTTCATCTTGTGAAAAAACTGAATACTTGTTTGATAATCTTTTTTATAACTCTCAAATTCTAGAACAAAATTGTGAAAAATTGAGAAATGAAAATCTTGAACTAAAAAGGGAAAAAGAAGATCTAAAAAAATTAAATGAAGACCTTCTTAAGAAAATTCACTCAAAGGAAATTTCTGAAATTAAAAATGAAACTCATGAAGAAAACATTATTCTAAAGAAAAATGTTTTGCAATTAAAGGATGACATTTCCAACTTTGTTAAATCAACTGAAACCTTTCAAAAAATTATGGGATCACAAGTGAGTGTTTTTGATAGAGCATGCATAAGTTTTAAAACCAATCAAAAACAAAAACTTTATGAAAATTTTTTCATTCTTGAAAAAATTACAAAAAAGAATGAGAGATACAAATGTACATATTGTAAAAAATATGGGCATCTTGAAACTTTTTGCTTTAGAAAAAAGAAAGAACATGCCTTGCAAAGATCAAGATTTTCTCATAAATCAGACTCTGTTAAATTTAACAAAGAAGGATCATCTAAAAATAATACTAACCATCAAGGACCCAAAAAGATATGGGTACCCAAGTCATTACTAACTACTGCTGCAGGAATGCCTAATGACAGTCAAGAAAAAGCCTTGGTACTTGGACAGTGGATGCTCAAGACATATGACTGGAGATAAACAAAGCTTCTTCTCCTTCATAAAAAGGGAAGGAGGACTGGTGACCTTTGGAAATAATGAAAAGGCTCAAATCAAAGGTATAAGTGTTATTGGTAAGATTAACTTCGCAAAAAATGAAAATGTTCAATATGTAGAAGGTCTTGAACACAATTTAATCAGCATCAGTCAATTGTGTGATAGTGGTTTTTAAGTAACATTCAAACCTCACACATGCGAAGTAAGACAAGGATCTTCAGGAAAAATCTTATTTACAGGATCAAGAAATAAAAATGTTTATGTTTTATACTTAGATGAACTCCCTGCAGAATCCTGTTTTATATCTCTTGAAAAAGATAAATAGATTTGGCATAAGAGGGTTGGGCACATAAGTATGGAAACAATTTCCAAAATATCAAAACTTGATCTAGTAAGAGGACTTCCTAAGATTAATTTTGAGAAGGATAAAATATGTGAAGCCTGCATCAAGGGAAAACAAGTTAAAAATAGCTTTCATTCAAAAGATTTTATTTCAACAAAAAGACCCCTTGAACTACTACTGCACATAGATTTATTTGGACCTATCTCAATAGAGAGTCTTGGTGGAAAAAAATATGGCTTTGTGATCGTTGATGATTTTTCCAGATTCACGTGGGTTTTATTTTTAAAACACAAGAATGACTCTTTTGAAGCTTTTCAAACTTTTTGCAAGAAGGTTCAAAATGAGAAAGAAACCAATATTATTTCTGTAAGAAGTGATCATGGGGGAGAATTTGAAAACTCAGCCTTTGAACATTCTTTAATGATAATGGAATTTCTCTTGTCCTAGAACTCCTCAACAAAATGGAGTTGTAGAAAGAAAAAATAGAACTCTGCAAGAAATGGCTAGAACTATTCTAAATGAATCAAATGTTGAGAAATATTTTTGGGCAGAAGCCATAAATACATCTTGCTATATTTTAAATAGAGTTTCCGTTAGAAAAATTTTAAACAAAACCACTTATGAACTCTGGAAAGGAAGAAAGCCAGACATTTCTTATTTTCATATCTTTGGATGTTATTGTTACATTTTAAACAACAAGGACAACTTAGCAAAGTTTGATTCAAAATCAGACAAAGCTATATTCCTTGGTTACTCCACTTCCTCAAAAGCATACAGGGTATTTAACTTAAGAACAAGAATCCTAGAAGAAAGTATGCACATTAAATTTGATGAATTTGATGAACTTGAGAATCAATCAAGAAATATTGAAGAAGAAGAAGAAGTCCAAAACAATTCAAATTCTGAAACCTCTTCTCAAAGCCCTCCAAATGAAGAACCTCATCAAAATCCTCCTAAGTCTTGGAGAATAGTTGATTATCATCCACATGATCAAATCATTGGAGAAACAACAGATGGAATAAGGACAAGAAGGTCTTTTCAAAACAATGATTTAGCAATGATATCACAAATTGAACCCAAATCCATAAAAGAAGCAGTCATTGATGAATCATGGGTTGAAGCCATGAAAGAAGAATTACTTCAATTTGAAAAGAATCAGGTTTGGAGTCTTGTACCTAAACCTCAAACTCAACCAGTCATTGGAACACGATGGGTTTTTAGAAACAAACTGGATGAAGAAGGAAAAGTAACTCGAAACAAAGCTAGATTAGTATCACAAGGCTACAATCAACAAAAAGGCATTGATTATGATGAAATTTATGCCCCAGTTGCAAGATTGGAGGCTATAAGAATTTTACTTGCATATGCATCTCATAAAAGCATAAAACTCTTTCAAATGGACGTAAAAAGTGCCTTTTTAAATGGCTTCTTGAATGAAGAAGTTTATGTGCATCAACCTCCAGGGTTTGAAAATTTAGAAAAACCAAATCATGTGTTTAAACTAACCAAAGCTCTATATGGACTTAAACAAGCTCCAAGAGCCTAGTATGAAAGGTTAAGCACTTTTTTAATTAAAAATGGTTTTTCTCGAGGAAAAATTGACACCACACTTTTTAGAAAAATAGATAAAAATGATTTATTAATTGTACAAGTGTACGTTGATGACATCATTTTTGGTGCCACAAGTGAAAAAATGTGTGATGATTTTTCAGAACTCATGGAAAGTGAATTTGAAATGAGTATGATGGAAAAACTTAAATTCTTTTTGGGCTTACTGTAACACCCGGGATTCGGATCCGGGATTCGGCATCTGGGTGTTACAAAAAAGACGCCTTTTTTGTAACATCCGGCTGGCTCCCTTACGGGCTGGCCTCCCTATCTTTCAAGGACCGAGATGTACTCACGACCTTCTCCACCCCCCATGTGGAGTTTTTGCCTTCCGTGGGAATCGAACGCTGTACCTGGGGCCTAAGTACAAGTTCAATGCATTCCCACTACCAATTGAGCTAGCTTAATTGGTAGTGGGAATGCATGGAACTTGTACTTTAGCCCCAGGTACACGGTTCGATTCCCACGGAAGACATGAAACTCCACATGGGGGGTGGAGAAGTCCATGAGTACATCGTGGGGGCCCAGATGCCAAATCCCGGATCCGAATCCCGGGTGTTACAAAAAAAGGCAGCTCAATTGGTAGTGGGAATAAATTGAACGTGTACTTATAGCCTCCAGGGTACACGGTTCGATTCCCACGGAAGGCATGAAACTCCACTTGGGGGGTGGAGAAGACCATGAGTACATCGCGGGCCCAGGCCGTCAGGAAGGCACCCAGATGTTACACTTACAAATCAAACAACACAAAGATGGCATTTTTATTTGTCAAGAAAAATACATCAAAGATTTGCTTAAGAAATATAAGATGAATGAAGCCAAAATTATGACAACTCCTATGCATCCTTCCTCAAGCTTGGACAAAGATGAAAATGGAAAAGATTTTCCTAAAAAAGAATATAGAGGAATGATTGGATCTCTCTTATATTTAACTGCTAGTAGACCAGATATTGTCTTTGCAGTAGGTCTGTGTGCAAGATTTCAAACTGCTCCAAAAGAATCGCAATACACTGCAGTAAAGAGAATTTTCAGATATCTTGTGGGGACCACATATATTGGCCTTTAGTATAAAAAGGGATCACACTTTAATCTTGTGGCATATTGTGATGCTGACTACGCCGGAGATAAAATAGAAAGAAAAAGTACAAGTGGCGCATGTCAACTACTTGGTGAATCCTTGGTCAGCTGGTGTTGTCGTAAGCAAAATACTATAGCACTATCCACAACAGAAGCTGAATACATTTCCGCTGCAAACTGCTGCTCTCAGGTATTGTGGATTAGAAATCAATTAGAAGATTTATCTCTCAGGTACGCAGACATTCAAATACTTTGTGATAATACTAGTGCTATTAATTTATCTAAAAACCCAATCCTGCATTCTAGATCAAAACATATTGAAATAAAACACCATTTTATTAGAGATCATGTTTTTAAAAAGGAAATTGAACTTTCATTTATTGATACTAAAAATCAATTGGCAGACATTTTTACTAAACCTTTAGTAGAAGACCGTTTTTTATTCATAAAGGAAAAATTAAAAATTACAAAAAATCCCTACATTAACTAACTCTCCCTAGTTTAAAAAAAATAAAAAATAAATAAACGGAGGGAAAATATTTTTTGTTAAACCCAACCAAAACCTTTCTTCTCCCACACGCGCGCTTTGCCTCCCCAATCAGCCTTCACAGACCCTCACACGTCCCCAACCCTCAACCAACCAACACTTGATCTTCTCCTTGGAAGCCCAAACAATCATAGTAATGATTTCACCTTTCTGCTGCACGCCAAATCAATCTGAACACCCATCAACTCATTGTCTCAATCAAAATCTTCTTCATTTAATCATCCTTTTGTTCCTTTCGTTTGTGCAAACTTGCATACCCTTCTGAAACTGAAAAATCTCCAGAAACAACAACCCAGAAGAAAATGAAATCCAGCAGAAGCTCTTCACCACCACTGCCTCCACCTTTCTCTTACTCATCCTCTACCTCCGTATCTGAACTTAACCCAACCACTATTTCATCCAATGACCCCATCTCTTACTCACCTCCAAAAAGTATCACATCTTCAGTTCCAATCAAAGCTGCAACCTTTGATCAATTCTACAGACCAAGAAAAACCACCTCTCTTGAACCCAGAAAATCAACTCGTCTTTTCCTTGAAACCCCACAAAGAATCAAACATTACTCTTAAAGACGAACTAGAACCATGCATACAGAGACAAAGCTCTCTCTTCCTTTCTAAGCATTTCTCACACATGCATCCCTCTTCCTCCAACACTGTTTCTACCTTCATTCCTTACGATCGCTCTGTAGCAAAAAAGCAAAAATTGCTATCTGACATCATTCAACCCTCTTCACTTCATCTCACTAATTTGAGCCCTCCCAAATCTGAATTGTCTCTGACAAACGAATTTCTCCAAAAATGGTCCAAAAAACCACTGTCTGAAAGTAAAACCTTTGACTTTGAGGATCTAAAAAGGAAGCAGATTCATTTGGATGAAATGCTCCAACCAATAGGATGGAAGGAATTCCATCAGATTGATGAACCGTTTTACCCAAATCTCGTGAAAACCTTCTATTTTATTACCAAAATCTTCAAATCATATGATATTTCTCTCAAAGGTGAAGAATTTAGACACACTCCAACTACTTTCAATAGTAAAAATGTGTCTCACCTCAAAAGAAATGATTTTCCTGGATCATTAGATTTTCATGACCTTCCCATTGCTCCTGAAGAAGAAATGGAGGACGAAGAAGAAGAAAACCCCCTGCACAACCTAGTAAATGCTATGGTTGTAGATACTCATCACGCTTCTCTCCACTCTACTACCCCTGCTGATATCTCAAAATCAACTCCTCCAACACTACCCATAATCACTCCCACTTCCATTTTCAACTATGATAACTCAGCAATCTTTGGTTCTGATTGCCTCCAAAACTTTTTACGCAACCCTTCAGCTTCCTTTGACACTCTTGGTTTTCCCAAAGCTCATCCCTCCAACACCCTGCCTAAAATACCATCTGCCTTTAGCTCTTTTGAGAGTTTCAAATCCACAGGTACCTCTGCTCGTATGAAACTTCCTTCTCCATCCAAGGAAATTCTGGTCCCTGCCTCCAATGATCGTCTGGAACAAATTTATCTTATGCAACTTCACTTATTTGAATGGTTTACCAATGTCTTTTGTCCTCACTTTGGTCTTTCCCCTCCTACACCTGTGCCTGGTGTCTTTCCTCAGCCTCCTGCACCTTAAACCATGACATCACTTTTTGATGAAGCCAAAAAGGGGGAGATAGTGTGTACCTTTTGAATTAAAATATAATGTGTACTATTTCCTTTTAATTTTTTGGTTTCCATGTTTATCTCTATTGTAATTTGCTCAAGCTTTTTGCGTATATTATCATCAACAACTTTATTATGTGTAATTGTTTTATTACAACAAAGATACATCTTGATCACTTTTCTTTGAATCTAAAATGCTAAAATTGAGGGGGAGCTAAACCAAAATTCCTTATTATACATCCTCAAATATTTACAACATTGAGGGGAAGCTAAACCACAAATTCCTTATTATAAATATTAATTCAAATATATTTTGTCATCATCAAAAAGGGGGAGAATGTTGAGATAAAATTCCTTTTTAGTTTTAAAGATGATAAATATATTTAAATTATTTATAATAAGTTATTATATAACATGTGCCATTAAGTGATTCAAGAATAAGGATGTACAAGAATCAAGCTTCTGAAAGATATTCAGCGTCTGAAAGACACACAACGTCTGAAAGAAACAGTGCGTCTGAAGGTCAACAAAAGTCAGCGTCTGAACAGTGCGTCTAAAGGTCAACAAAAGTCAGCGTCTGAACAGTGCGTCTGAAGGTCAACAAAAGTCAGTGTCTGAAGGTCAACAAAAGCCAGCGTTTGAACAGTGCGTCTGAAGGTCAACGAAAGTCAACGTTTGAACAGTGCTTCTGAAGGCTGCGTCTGATGAACAGTGCTTCTGAAGAAGTGCTTCTGATGAACAGCTTCTGATAAACACCTTCTGAAGATTCAGAGTCTGAAATCTGAAGTGTAAAGGAACCTTAAAGACTTTCATTCTGAGGGGGAGCAAAAAATTCAGAACTGCTTTAAGTTATTAACAAATTCTGAATTATTTTGTCTAACTTAAGTTTTTGAGTGTCTCTTTTAGAAATAGGAAAAGTATTCAAAGAGGACTCTTTCTACAAAGCCATCAGTTGATATTCTGTCATATATTCCTTGTTGATTATGGATTTTAAAAGCACCAAGTGAAAATCAAGAAACACACCATATTGGAACATAATTACAATGGAGTTGCTTTGACAAAATCAAACAACTTCTATACAAATAAATGGAACACAAAGGAGGGAACTTGTTTTCTGCTTGCCTACAAAACTGTCAATCATCAGATCAAGTAAGAAAGCCAGTACAAATAATATGAATGTTGTGACTGCAAGTAAGGATTGAGGAATAGAGAGGTATACACGTGTAAAAGACAATTTGAAATATAGCTGTAACCTACATCAGTTAAAACCTGGCCAAGTTGATTTCAACTGCACTACACGAGGGAACAATGGAAAAAGGAAAAATTGAAGAAGTTATATACAGTAGTTACACGTGAGAAAAGGAGCGTATGATGTACAGCTGCAAAGCATAATCTGCCTATAAATAGCAGGCTCATGGCAAGACAACTACTACTGAATTTTGAAGAAGCTGAAAGCAAAATACTCATACATTCAAAGCTCTCTTTTATTCTTCAATTTTAAGTTTGCTAAAATTGTTCTTTTGTTTTGAGCTCTGTTTTAGTATAACAACACATTTTCAATCTGTTCAAGTAAGATTTTGTTTCTTTCTGGCTTGTAAAAGAAAAGGCTTGTTGAAAACAAGTGTGTAACCCAAGAGCAAGTAAAGCTCAGTGTTAAAGAGCAAGTAAAGCTCAGTGTAAAGAAATATCAGGAAGATCAAGACAAAAGAGGAGTTGTGGTTAAGTTATAACTCAACTACCTAGTGGAAAATCTCACATATTTGTGGGGACTGGAAGTAGCCAAGTTTGGGTGAACCAGGATAACTCTCTGTGTTGTTTCCTTTCATCTCTTTTATTTGTTTCAATTTTCACACACTCATCACACGTATTATTATTATTATTATTATTATTATTATTATTATTATTATTATCTTTCATTTACTAACTTGAATTTTTTAAAAGGGAATTTTAAACAGTTCACAATTCAAACCCCCCTTTCTTGTGAAAATATTTTACTCCAACATCGGTACATAAAAATTTTCTTCTACATATATAAGCATATAAAATCCTCAATAAGTGCGGTTTAAATATTTACCGGTGTTTTAAATATAAAATAATTTTTTTTTTAATAGACACACTGCATTAATGTTGATATTTTGAAAATAGTATTGAGTTTCCAAAATTTTATCATATCGACTTTCTTATATATGTATATAAAAATTTATTTATGCAGATATAAGTACATAAAATCCGCAACGGGTGCGGTGCAAACATTGAATAGTATTTTGCATATAAAATAAAAAGTTACTTAATAGAAACACTACATTAATTTTGATTTTGAAAATAATCATTAGTTTTCAAAATTTTATCATATCGATTTTTTCATATATGTACATAAAAATTTGTTTATGTAGATATAAGTACATAAAATCCGCAACGGGTGCGGTGCAAACATTGAATAGTATTTTGCATATAAAATAAAAAGTTACTTAATAGAAACACTACATTAATTTTGATTTTGAAAATAATCATGAGTTTTCAAAATTTTATCATATCGATTTTCTCATATATGTACATGAAAATTTGTTTATGCAGATATAAGTACATAAAATCTGCAACGGGTGCAGTGCAAACATTGAACGGTCTTTTGCATATAAAATAAAAAGTCATTTAATAAAAACAAGACATTAATTTTGATTTTGAAAATAGTCATAAGTTTTCAAAATTTTATCATATCGACTTTCTCATATATGTATATAAAAATTTGTTCATGCAGATATACGTACATAAAATCTGCAACGAGTAAGGTGCAAATATTGAACAGTCTTTTGCATATAAAATAAAAAGTTATTTAATAGAAACACTAAATTAATTTTGATTTTGAAAATAATCATGAATTTTCAAAATTATATCATATAAACTTTCTCATATATCTAAATAAAAATTTGTTAATGCGTATATAAGCAAATAAAATCCATAACTGGTGTGGTTCAACTATTTAACAAATTTTTGTATATATAAGAGAAAAATATTTAATAAAAACATTACATTAATACTCATAATTTTCATTTAATGTTTATAAACATCCTACAATATTAACAATCTAATTATTTTTTATATAATTATCACAATGTTACGTGACCCGTCCGAAAACACGAGTTTTTTACTAGTTAATTAATTAATGATTAACAAATGTCAGTAATCACTTCTTGGATTAATATTTTTACTCAGTTTGAACTCAAGACCTATAGCTCATTTTATCTTCAATTCAGATTTAATGTGAATCAATTTTACTAAATCAATTTTTTCTCAAAATCAATTCTTATACGGCGGAACGAAACATACACTTAATAATACGTGACATTGTTAAATTATTACAGAAACATAATTCTGGCACATCAGTACTATAATTGGTCAACCCAATATTTGGAAACGTTTATTTGTATGTTTTTATGCGTCTACTTGAGTAAGTGTATAAGCTAAAAGACGAGTAATACTACAAAGTAATATCATTATTAAGAAGAAAAAAAAAATACTTGAATAGTCTTTTTTTATAGGGGATACTTGAATAATATTTTGAAAACTATGGGGAGCCAAATAATTGGGCTCATGGCATTTTTCTTATATTTGTGTCACTACCATTAATCCGACGAAAGCCCCTCAAAAAAATAAATTAAATCCGAGGAAAGATGAGTTTTAAAAATATATGAGGCGTCACGATTGAACAAATAGTACGGTCTCATATGTGTAATTTTTAGGGTGGGGCCTTAATATGTGCAATTTTTATTAGGTATCAAAATAGAAGTGACGTTAAAAATATTTGGGAACGAATCATAGTGATGAAGAGATAAGACAAAAGAACAAAGAAGTTAGGGTTCTAATGAAATGTGTAGTTTTAACAATGTAAAGCAATAGAAATGTAAATATACTAAAGCCAAAACAAAACAAAAAAAAACTACGCTCAATATAATAAACTTTCTAACATATTCCCTCAAGTTTTTTATGTACTCTGATAAATTAACAGAGAACATCAAGAGTTTGTTAATCAAGGTATGAAATCGTTTAAGACCATTTGCAATGGTAGTGTTGAATTCAACACTCAACATGTGGTGCCTTTGCAATGGTAGAATGAGTGGTGTTGAGAGATGATGTGGAGGATAGAGATGTTGAATGGATTCAACACAAGTTAAAGCCTGCACCGATGACACGTGGCTGATTTTGATTGGCTGTCTGAATTTTTCTCATCTTAATAATTTGAACTCAATTATTTCATTGCAAATTATTATTTTTTTAAATTTTTTTTTACCAAAATTCATGATTTATTTTTCTCTATAAATAGAGACTTGGTTCATTTGATTTGGACACAGAAAAAAAACCAAGTTTTTCACTATCTTAATCTTATTATTATTCTTCTATTAGCTTTTCTTTTGAAGTTTTAAACATGTTTTTAGTGAAATGGATCCCAAAAATAAATTATTTAAATAAATTTTGTTTTTACAAATAACACTAAAAAATAAATTGTTAAGTGTTTATTATTTTAATTTAATTATAATTGATAATTGTAATTTTATGTAATTATAAAAACAAAAATATAAAATTAAATAAGAATATGAAATAAAAAGTGATGTGGTAGAGTGTTGAATGAAAAACCATTGGAGATGGTATTTGTTGAATAAGTGTTGAATTATTATGTAGAAGAGAGAGAAAATAATGTGGAGTGTTAGGAATTAAAAAAGTGGATGTTGAACGAGTGTTGAATATATTTGTCATTTAAATGGTCTAATGGAAATTGTTTTTGAACAAGTTAATGATTATGCATGGCGGAAGGAACAAACATCGAAGTAAATGTGTCATGGTGAAGGTGGTGTCATGGTGAAGGTGATTGTTGAGAATCTTGGTAGAGATCAACAAAGAAAAAAAATAAAATGTGAGATGAATTTGAATTGATAAAATTGAGGAAGTTGATGCAATGAGTGTAGGATGCACCCTATATAGTGATTCCAAGGTATAACTAATCTAACCAACTTCTAATTAATCATAACTAACTAGTAAACAAATCTTAGACATTTGAACTAACTCTATTTAATCGAACTATATATCTTATAGCCCTCTACAAGATGAAAGTATGGATTAGCATTAACAACCTGAGATGAACAATACAATCCAAAAAAAATACAATGTAACTATTTAATTAAAAATTAAAAAAAAAATAACAAGACGTAATCACATATACTAGACAAGAAAAAATTGATAATTAACGTGGTAGCGGTTGAAGTACATAACTTTTAAAAAAATTCGACCAATTTATAAGTCATTTTGAACTTCTTTCGGTGTCTTCAGGACAATGACTCTAACTCTAATAGAATCAATAATCTCAAACTTAGGTCATCAAATGTTAAATTTGACTAACAAATTTAAGGCTTAATTGCAGTTTTGCCCCCTATCTTTTGCCAATTGTGCGATTTTGCACCTCATCCTTTTAATTGAGCGATTTTGCACCCTCTCTTTTACCCCCTTTCTGATTTCATAGCCCCTCATGTGTTTCAGTGCTGATGTGGACAGTCCAAATGTGAATTTATCCTGAATGATCCATTTTACCCTTAATGAGTCCAGTCCAAATGTGAATTTACCTTTTTACCCCTTCCTTCTTCTTCTTCCTCTTCCTCTCCAAAATCCCACATTCCAATTCCCTTTTTCCTCCGATGCAAAATCTAATCTAAAAAATTCATTTATCTGAAGTTTCATCAATCAAAACACACACCATATCATGATTCAAATATTCAAGGTACATAAAAATTTCAAAGTGTTACATTAGAAAGTGTATAAGCTGGCGAGAATGTGTTTATGAGAAATGCCAAGTGTGGCTGTAAAACTCTACAGTGTATTCTTCATGTTCCTCTGGAAGCACCGTTTACAAAACCGAATCCAAGCTCAACCCAATTCAACAAACCCATTCTACATCAATTCCGAACCCAAAGAATCCGTCGCTAATTCCAATCTTTCTATCATCGACGGCGTCGCCACCAAAGATCTTCACATTAACCCTTTCAGTTGTCTCTCAATTCACATCTTCCTCCCTCAATCCGCTCTTTCACCACCCGAAACTAATTCCAAATCAAAACCTAACCCAACTTGTTTGTAAATATCTACTCTTGTCAAATTAGTACAACTTCTTGTTCTCTGAACAAAGCGAATAGGTCGGAGTAAGCGCCATCATGAGCAAGGTTTTGAGGCCAAGGAGAGCGTCAGGAGAAGACGACGGTGCCGCTGACAGAGACGTCGAAGGAAGGAGGATGTGACTTGCTGTCGTTGTTTGAAGATAGAATAGAGGAGTGAATTTATTGTATGGATTGAATGAAGAATCGGTGAAGAAGAAGATGGTGGATTGGTTTTTGGAGAGGGAGGAAGAAGGAAGAAAAGAAACTGCGTTTACTTAGCATCACTTGGAGAAGGAGGAAGAAGAAAGGGGTATTTTTGTCTTTTCACATGGATCTGAAGTCATTAAGGGTAAAATGGACCATTCATGTTTCATTTGCTGATGTGTACTCGTTTTATCCCAATCATCGTGTACCACGTCGCTAATCGTTGTCCACATCAGCACTGAAACACATAAGAGGCTATGAAATCAGAAAGGGGGTAAAAGAGAGGGTGCAAAATCGCTCAATTAAAAGGATGGGGTATAAAATCGCACAATTGGCAAAAGATAAGGGGCAAAACTGCAATTTTATTTTCAAATAACGTAACTCTTGCAAAAAAAAAAAATCGGTTCTTAAACTTGAAAATTGTCCCCTATTATATTTTAGGGAACAATTTTATGACGTTACAAGAACATAAATGGCAAGAGATATCAACTTTTAGGCCACTTTAAGAGTTTTACGTTGAATGAGATAAAACTTAAACATGCATTTATAAATAGAAATCATTATTATCTTACAAATCGATTTTGTAAAGTTGAATAAGACTCAACTGAACCAAAATTTTAATATTTTATTAAAACATATATAAGATTTGTTGAATAATCTTCTATCAGACCGCCGTTATCAAACTACTCGGATCCCACTCCGGATACCTGGTCTTCGTGTTACACTTGTTTCTAACCAAGTCACATTCATTGAATTAGGATGAGATTTGAAACTACACACTAGACTTCATTGGTGTGTCGTCAATTTTAGTCATTTTTAAAATGTTGAAATATTCCACCAAAAAAATGTATTTATAATGTATGTGAACGTGTCATAGTTGGTTTTGTAATCTGCTTTGCCTAATATACACAGTGGCAAAGAGAAGAACTTGCACTCGTGGATTGTTTCAGTCGGCCACTTGTGCACTCACGTGCTTTGATTTTGCAAGATATCATTTGATGATGATGCCAAGTCGCATCGTGCAACTCGTTTTTAACTCACGTTTCGTCCTGATTCTCTTGAACTGGGGGACAAAGACAAGTACAGTACTAAATAATATAATTTATAAGATAGTATATAATCATATAAACGTGTTTGTAGCAGACTTCACGAGGTAACGGTAATTTTAGAATCGAATAGCGTAAATAGTCTTTGATTATGTAACATATTAATCAAAATAATTATTTATGTTAAAATATTTCTTTAATATTATCCTATTAATTTTTTAATATATTTATTTATTATCATATCAATTTATATAAGTACTTACATACAGTCATATTAATCTTTGTATGAAAAAAGTTAATGTCAGCATTGAGAAATTATTTTAATTTCAATTGATTATTTTGACTAATGAAGTGCATAATCAGAAGCTATTTTAAAATTTTGATATATTAAAAAACTATTATAGTTATTCATTATTAGGGATGGGAATAGGTCAGGCCGGCTTACAGGGGCCTACGACCTAGCCTACGACAGGCCAGCTCAGGCCAAACTTTTTTCTTAAATAGAGAAGGTCTATACTTTTTTAGAAGCCTATTTAGCTTAAAAGGCCAGGCCACATGCCATTCAAAAGCCTCTTAAGCCTACTAGGCCGGCCTATTTAAGTAAATATGATTAATATTATTTATTATTATAATATATTTTGTACTTTGAATTAAAATATAAATTCGTTAGTAATTTAAGTTTATTAGTATACATTAATTTTTCGCATATACAAATTTATTATTATAAATTAGAATTGAAATATGATGCATATATAGTTAAATTCCCTAAAAACTCATGTTGATTACTAAAAGAGAGTTTAATCTAATTGATCTATTAGTTCGCTAGTTTTTTTAAACTTAGATCACATTGCTTACTTAGAGATGTTCATATGATATAGACTTTTAAACAGGCTAGCATGCCTTATCAGACTTTCAGAAGGTCAGACTCAGGTCTCAAAAGTAAGCCTATGACAGGTCGCTGGCCAGGCTTAGGCCTTAAAAAATTTGGCAGGCCAGGCTTAGGCTTTGCAAGCCTAGCTCGGCCTAACCTATTCCCACCCCTATTCATTATGCATTCCGAAACTAAAATGATTATTATCCTAAACTTTATATACATGGATCGTGTTTTTATTTTTATAGAAATAGGATGGACGAAAAAAAAGTAAAGAGCAAGACGGGTTTATTTTATTCTAAAACATCAATGAATACGCAACTTCAAAGGGTCGGAAGGAGTATCAGGCATAGTTCAAGAGAAACTATTAGCATGGTGCAAATTGGCAAGAAAATCACCACAAGAAAAAATAGAACCATGTCAATTTTTAAGAAGCCTCCCATGACACATTTTCCATAAGAAAGCATCAATTTTTTAGGCTCATGTCAATTCTAAGCCAAAGAAAAAAATAGAACCATGCATATTAGCAGTATGAAACTCAGTGGAGAGGTAGGTGTAAGTTGATTTGATTGAAGAATCACCATTACTAGCATGCGACTAACTAGGGACATCGTCAAGACATGTTGGTGGAGGCTTAATATCGATAATTGAAACACAAACATCTGAAGGGAGGAGGGACTAAAGCTTGTACCAATTTCAATTACCAGCACATACATAAGAAGCAACATAGAAGTTAGATTCATAAATAGGTATAGATTAGGAAACTCTATCCTTAAGGAGATCATGGTCATGCATCCATGGGTTTAGCCAAAATCTAGTAGTTTGACCATTGTTGATAATCCAAGAAATGTTGACCTCCACATGAGACCAAACCTCAGAGATACCTCACCAAATAGGAGTGGCACAATGGTGGTTCTCTACTAGAGTACTCTTGTTCCTTGCAAGAGTACTACATACAAAAAAAAAAAAATAAATAACCAAAAGTTTATTAAGATGGCCAATTTATAGACCAAGTTAACTTCATAATACATACTTGGTTAATGATGTGAAGACAATGAAAACCAAGACACCTTCAAACTTGTCATGAGTGCTACCCTAGATAAAGCTTCTACATATGTGTTCTGCCTCATCACAAACAGAAATATGAATGCAAGTTGTTTGGAGAATATAACCAGGGATACTTATAAGAGAAGAATGAGCAAGAGTGACTCTTTCAGTTTCAGAGATACTTGGATCATCATCTTGAACACACTAATTAATAAATATAAATTTTGTATTAAAAAAACAATTATTTATTTTTTTAAAGTTACAATATTAGCAATATTTGATGCACCATATTTTAGATTTGAAATTTAAGATGAAGTGATCAATTAATTATTAGTTTAGAAATTGAAATTATCTATATAAATAAAAAACACTACATAATATTCCTTTATCATAAAAAAAATAATGAGCCGTATTTTTTTAACATACATTATTATCGCGATTATTCATTGATCAATTGATATTAATTTGTTTATTATAGGAGGGTAGTTTGATCTGAATGAAGGTTACTCCATCAAAGGGGTTGTTGTCGGAAACCTCTGGCCATATGAGGGATGTTGTTTGGAACAAAATAACTTAGTTTAGGTGGTTGTGGGAAAGAAGAGACTGATAATAATTTGTTTTTTGATTGTGACTTCTTTGGCAACATTCCGTCTAGCGTTCTGAAGTGGTTGATTATTTCTTGAGTTCTTTTTAATAATTTTATCATGCATGCTCTTCAATTTTATGGATCTCACTTGTGTGCCATAAAAAGGTATGTCATTGCTTCCAACTAATTTGATTGACATGCATCTGGATCATTTGGTATAGTCTATAAATTGGCATGCCCTCCAAATTTGTGGATCTCACTTGTACCATAAAAAGGTTCATCATTGGTATAGTCGATAAATGTATTAAAATAAAAGAAAACATTGAGTATGTCTTCTAAAAGTAATTCCACGAACCAAGTTGTTCACAAAACTCTATACACATGTTTGTTCACAAGACTCTATACTCATGTGTTTTTTAGTCTCATGAATCTCTCTGCAAAAGACACCAACCATTTTTCAAGAGTCCCCTTTTGGTTCTTCAAGATTCACATTTAGACACTTTGAATCTTACCCAAAGAACATCAACCTTTAGTTTCCAAGTTCCCTAAAAGCTCTCTCCTTTGATTTCCATGAGATTCTCAAGCTCTCTCAACAAATGGATCAAATGATGCTTATAGAGTGTTCAAATCCAATCGAGGCAAAATCATGTCACAATTTGTCTAAATCGTGTCACGATTAAACTCGTACATAATACTGTACTGCAACATGATCCAAAAATCGTGCCACGATTTTCCAGAAACAACAGCGCCCATTTTTTCATAATCACGAAAGCGTGCCACAATTTCTCCAAGAACACAAACATCAAATTTTGAGTCAAAACTTAACACAATCAATTGGACTCAAATAATTAATGATCTCTATCAGAGGATGAATTGTTCAGAATAATCTGAGCTTGATTCCTGTATAGAATAATTTTGTGTTAGACTTTATTTATATTTCGGTCGAACTCGAATTACTATGACTAATTTTCTCTAATAACCGAAAGGTTAACATAAAAAAAATGTGACAATTATATAATGATATGGAGGAAGTCTTCTCTTTGGTTATTAATGTTTCCTAATTTTAGGTCAAGTTACAGTAATTAGAATCAAAGAACGACTAAATACATTGCAATTGCCTTTGAAAGAAAAAGAAAAAAAACGTACAACCAATTGCTTTCTAATAGTTGTAATAATTCTTTTTTCATTTGAGTTGGTAGTGATTTTCCACAATGTTTAATTTCCGTTGAAACCGCACATCTAAGTTTTTCTCTAAAAAAATAAAAAACTTTTAGAAAAGCTTTTTTTTAATTGATTAACAACATTGGTATAGATTCCTTAAAAAAAAAAACATTGGTATAGACTGAATATCTGAACCACCTTGGACTAAATTAAAAGACCATCCCATCCCATTATGACTTAGATATCATACATTCCCCATTTCACTTGTCCCTCTAATCTTATTCAGATTCTCCACACGCTATGATATTTTTCTCCACTCGTTTGAGGTCTAATTTATTAGTTTCAAATTTCATCAGCGATCTGTCTATTCATTAATCAGACAACAAAAAGTCCCCGTAAAGTACCATAAACTATTTCCAAGCATTAATTTTCTAACCACTTATTACTCCCTCATTTCTACGACGAGGGATCCAATTGGACTATATCCATTATTCATATGGCATAGTATTACTTTTGACAGTACCTTCCTTCTTTTTTTAATTTTAATTTTTTGACATTTTACACAAATTAAGACAATCAATAAATATTATTATTTTTGATACAATAATTTATACTTTTACTATAATAGTCTTACTCATTTAATATTTTATTTTCTATATTTCTCTCTCCGTAATAAATAACTATGACTAATATTGGTAAAACAACATCTAATGTTGCATAAAACTTCGAAAGTGACAGTTAAATAGAAACAAAATTTTTCTCAAAAAAGACACTTAAAAAAGAACGAAGGGAGTAATATATATAAAAGAAAATGGTATTCCTTTCGCCTCAAATTATATATCATTTTTAGCAATTTCACATAAATTTAAAAATATAATTAATGTTTTGTTAAAATAAATATAATTAATGTTGTATAAAAAAGAGTAATTATAAAAGTTTTTCGGACGAAGTTCAAAGATCATACACACGACCACTTATGGGTTCAAATCCTAACCACTTGGCCTAAATCATTGATTAGGGTTGGTGATATATACGCTCAAATAAAGAATAATTAATTGACTTAAATTAAGCTACTAGTCCATTTAGGACAGTGTTTTGTGGGTGAAATATTGAATTTTTTTTTCGGACCCTAATGTCAAAAATAATTTTTTTTGACCTCTTATGAAAGTTAAATACTTAAATGACCCACTTTCAGTTTTTTTTTGCTTTTTTTTTTGTGTCGCGTGTCGAGACACGCCGTTTTTTTGTCATTACCGCCAAACCAAATGGCGGTATTGGAAGAAGGGAGTCGAACCACACACGTGTAGATAACATGTATACTTCTTTGTCACTAAACCACTAATCATTTGTTGTACATTTTGTCATCCAATAAAATATATACAATCATTAAAAACAGTTTCACACATTATCTCAATTAGATTTTTTTTTCTCTCCCTTTTTTTCTAATGGGTGTGCAACATGAACCATCCAATTTTTTATTTTTGTTTTTTAATATAAATCTTATAAAAATAAATATAAGAGATTTGATAATTTTAATTTGAATATAGATGAAACTGAATATTTAGTCAGATAATTTTTCAAAATAAAATCTAGATATAGGAAAATCTAGATAATTTTATTCATATTCGTCGGATAATTTTTCAAAATAAAATCTAGATATTGGGAAATCCAGATAATTTTATTCATATTCGTCGGATAATTTTTCAAAATAAAATCTAGATATTGGGAAATCCAGATAATTTTATTCATATTCGTCGGATAATTTTTCAAAATAAAGTCTAGATATTGGGAAATCCAGATAATTTTATTCATATTCGTCGGATAATTTTTCAAAATAAAATCTAGATATTGGGAAATCCAGATAATTTTATTCATATTCGTCGGATAATTTTTCAAAATAAAATATAGATATTGGGAAATCTAGATAATTTTATTCATATTCGTCGGATAATTTTTTAAAATAAAATATAGATTTTCCAATATCTAGATTTTATTGTGAAAAATTATCTGACTAATATTCAGTTTCATCCAAATTCAAATTAAAATTATCAAATCTCTTATATTTATTTATTTTTATAAGATTTATATTAAAAAACAAAAATAAAAAACTGGATGGTTCATGTTGCACACCCATTAGAAAAAAAGGGAGAGAAAAAAAATATAATTGAGATAATGTGTGAAATTGTTTTTAATGATTGTATATATATTATTGGATGACAAAATGTACAACAAGTGATCAGTGGTTTAGTGGCAAGGAAGTATACATGTTATCTACATATGTGCGGTTCGACTTCCTGTGGGAACAAAAACCAACTTTTTTCACAATTGTCTGGATTTCCAGAATACGTACACTTGTCGTGCTGTGATTGATTGGTTCTGTCATTACCGCCATTTGATTTGACGGTCCTGACCACTACTGGACAAAAAAAGCAAAAAAAAAAATCTGAAATATTTGAGCGGTCACGAAATAACATGTATAAATCATGTGGTCACTTAAGACTTTCTCATTATGGTTAAGGCCCGTTTGTTATAGATTTTAAAAAAAAAGAGTAGGTTTTTCTTTGTATTTCTAAAAATGGATTTTTTTAAATTTACTCAAAAATGGTAGAAGATATTTTAAACTAATTTAACATAAGTTCAAAACGAGATTTTGACATTCACTAACTTAAATATTCATTATTAGAGATTTTACATAGTAAAAATCATATATTTTTTCAAAATGACATCTTCCAAAAATGATTTTTATGAAAGCTATTTGAAATAGCTTTTTTTTTAGAGATTTTTTCAAAATTTTAGTGTCCAAAAAAAATTATAACAAAAAGATGAAATACTTAGAATTACATTTTAAGATAAACTATTCAAACAAATTTTTCATTTGAAACTCCGTAAAAATTTCTTTGTTAAAAAATTATAGCAAAAATATATTACACTATAAAAATCTATTAAAAAAAAACTAAAACAAACAGACCTTTAATATTAAAATTGAGAAGTTGCCTAATTTTGTCTACCACGGTGAAAAATTTAATCATGTGACAAACATTGTGATCGTGTGCTAAAGTTAATTAAAATACACTTCCTCCGTCCCTATATGTCGTTTTGGAAAAAAATTGTCTCAAATTATATGTCGTTTTACAATAACAATAAAACATTAATGTTACTTTCTCTATTACTCCCTCCGTTCCTTTTTAATTGTCACTTTTGCAGAAAATTTTTGTTTCTAATTAACTGTCACTTTCAAAGTTCAATGTAATATTAAATGTTGTTTTTCCTATATTGCCCTTAGTAATTTATTGCGGAAAGAGAAATATATGAAATATGATATTAAATAATTAAGGTTATTATTGGAAAAACATAAATTGTTGTATCAAAAGTAGTAAAATACATTTATTGTCTTGGTTTGTGTAAAAAGTCAAAAAGTGACAATTAAAAAGGAACAGAGGGAGTATATCCTTAACTTTTTTTAGGGATCCTAAGCATTGACTCGCGTGAAACTCCAGTGTAAGGTTGCAACTCGACAGCTGGAGGGGAATAAACCCATACCTCACAGAGAGTAAGACCCCACATGTACAAACTTCTGTGATCAGTAGGTGCAACTCGACAGCAGATAGGAAATAAAACCTCACGAACTAATCACTTAAATAGCAAACATAAACCCAATATCTGAATAATGTTTGACTATTAACTAATTTCAACAAATGAATAGAGGGAATTCGAAAGATCCTAACCGCCACTAACATTATGCAATCAAACATGTTACTTTAAACTCTCGCTCTAAGCAAACAAATCAAATTGCACTACCCCCTCCCTTTCTTTTATTTATTGTTTTAATTTATTGTTTTCTGTTCCAAAATAAGTAACGTGAATTGCCTAGTTGAAACGGCAATCCATGTGGATACGATACTCTGCTTACACTTTATTATTAGGTGAACGATTTGGTACACTTGTCTAAATCCGATCATCAACTTTCTTCTTAAAGAAGTTCTTAAAGACGAAAGTTTAAGTCTTTTGATGGTTAATTTTTTGATCTGAACCTTCACATAAAAAGCCAAGCTACATAATACAAAAAGATGGAAAATTTGGGGTCTATATCTACATGCACACGTAGGTTTTCAATAGTCAACCAATTTTAATATAAATAAACATTTATATAATAACAATTAACTTCACATCACCATTTTATGTCAAAAAGAACTTTATGTTGCCACTTAAAAATTCAATTTTCATTTCTATAAAACTTCAAAAGTCAATGAAAATTAAATTTAAATATTTTATTATTAATTTTTATGAGTTATAATATGATTTTTTTGGTAGATAGATTAAATGGCAGATAACCATTAAAACTCAAACACAGTTGAGTTAAAACTTGCAGACAAAATTTAATTATTAATTTTTATAATTAGTATAATTTATCAATTTTAATCATTTATCCAATATTTTATTTATATTTTTGATGAAATTCAATCTTTATATATAATTTTATTTTGGTTCATAGTTTATAGTATGTTATTAAATAAATTGTGAATAAAAAACACATAAAAAAGTGCATATTAAAAGTTTAATTGTGTTAAAATGAGTTAAAAAGTTTATCAAGGGAAAGGGGTGGGAAAATAAAATAAATTTTAACATAAGAAGAGAAGTGAAGTGAATGTTGTTCAATCATCTTTAAAGATGGACATCGTAATTTTATTAACATCCAGTTTTGGAGGTTGTATCCTCAACAATGTTTGTTGTCTGTAATTTAGTTTCCTTTGCTTTTTTGGTTGTTGTTGCTTCAATAATTACTTTGAATGATTGTATCCTTTGGTAATCCTTATGGAACGTCTTGTGCTGCAGATTAATGTTATTTCATTTTGTCTTGTTAAAAAAAAAGTATATACTTTAACATATCTTGAGAGTAAAGTATGATTTTCTTTAAAAATAAATTATTTCTCCTTGTTTTATTATATGTCACTTTAGAAAAATATTTGTGTTTTATTATATGTCAGTTCACAGTATCAATGCATCATTGATTTTTCTTTTCCTAGAATAAGGGTGTTATAAAGACTCTCTTTCTAAAACTCCCTCTAACACTCACTCTCTTATTGGGTGAAACCCACGTGAGTCTTAAACTTTAAAAATAAATCCCACGTAAGTGGTGAAACCTATTAGACAAAAATTGGTTAATAGAACAAAGCTCTTAAAGTTTTGATGATAACAAAGCAATGTACAAAACATATCTGAGAACAGTTAGGATTTTCTAATGTGTGTCTAAGTGTGCAGGAAATTCTAAGTACAAATGAAGTACTACCTTTGCACTAAGTCAAAGCTCTAGACAAAGAAGTCAAAGCTCTACACTACCGGTCAAAGATATGGACTTGTGTTTCTCTCTAAGCAAAGTTTTTGGAAGCTCTGGACCTTGATGAGCAAAGTGTCATAAATAAAGGCAAAGTTCAACACCAAGATCAAGGTCAACTATAGAAAGTCAATGTTGATGTACAATCCTCTAGAGTAGGATCCTCTGTACCAAGCATATGACTTAAGTGAATCATCATTGATGCACGCAACGACTAGTATCTCAAAGAAGGAAAGTTTATTCAGACTTATGCAAGAGAATAAAACTCTTTCAAGATCATCATTGATGAAATTGAATGACTGGAGCGCTGACCTCCAAATCTTTAAGATATCACAACATTCATTCATGCATTCAAAGACAAGGATTTCTTCATCAACAATCATCTATTTCTTCTCTATATAAAGGACCAAGTTGGATTGAAGAAGGTTACGACACTACACATACTTAAATGCTTATACAAAGTCTAACCTGTTCATATATACTTACATGCTTATGGGGTGAACCAAGATAAATTCTTTGTATTGTTTCTTTCTCTTATCTCTTTACTTTCTGTTGTTATATGTTGTCTTGAAAGAGTTGCAAAAATGTCAACACAATTCAACCCCCTCCTTTTTTCCAGTGTTTTTCTCACCTTCAAAACCCACTTGAGTTTCAACCAATAATGGATGAAATATGCTAGAAATGGAACGTTCTTAACATTTATCTTCCTACCATACTTTTTACTGTATTACATTATTTTCTTTCAATTCTTTTAATCTCTCTTTTTTATGTCATTAATGAATAATGAGGAATAATTTTATAAAATCGTTCGTAAATTCTCTTAGCAATACAAAATCAACTACATTTAAGGCAGACAAATAATCATTTCCGTCTTTAAACAAGTGGCCACAATATTCCATCAATGTATAAACTACTAAATAGTCCTTGATTGTGCAATCCGTTAGTCAAAATAGTCTTTGACGATAACAAATGCTCATATTTCCAATGAAGAAATGCTTACATCTTTCATGCCTACTTCTCATTTTAACCCTTTGTGCATTAACCCACCACGTTTCGACCATCAAGAGTCCAAAGTCGTGTCATTAAAGGAAACATTTTAACGTCAATGATTATTTTGAATAACAGAGTGTGCGAAAAATGATTATCTTCCCTTATATTTATAAGGGTTAATATATGTTTACCCCCTGTAATATTAGCAAGTTCTGGTTTATCCGTGTAAATAAAAAAAGTTTAGATTCCAACCCTGTAATATGAAGTTTCTCTGGTTTTAGACCCTCAAACAATAAGACTATGCAAAAATCAATTTAAAAAAGTTTAGATTTCAACCCTGTAATATGGAGTTTCTCTTGTTTTAGACCCTCAATCAATTTAAAAAAGAAAAAACACCTAAATAAATTAAAAATCAAATTTTTATCATCATCATCATCATCATCATCATCATCATAATCTCTTATCCCTATCTCTCATTCAACAATTTCATCACCATCAAAATCATCTTTCAAACTTCAAATTCATCTTCATCATGGCAAAATTCATCATCAAACCCCATCAAAAAAATTCATTCTACACAAAAAAATAAAATAAATCCAAACCCCCAATTTTGTTTTCTCTCTTTCAATTCCTCCAAAGTTCATATCCCTGTTAATTGTTCTCCTTCGATTTCTTGCTTCTTCTATTTCTTTCTTCCTCCTCTATTTCATTCATTTTCTTCCTCTCCTTCAAACTCCACACCCTTCTTCTTCCTTTCCTTTGTTCTCTTTCGATTTTCTTCTTCTTCTTCTTCTTCTTCTTCTTCTTCTTCTTCTTCTTCTTCCTCTATTCTTTGTCAATTGGGTTTTTGGCTTGTGAGCTGGCAATTTTTGGGATAGTTCTAATTCATACATGAACAAAACAACTGGTAGTAAGGACCCGGATCTTGTTTGATTTTATCTATTCGTCTTTGGGGTTTTCGGGTCTTGGGTTTTCAGGCTAATGGGTATAAATTTTACTTTTTTTGATTCATGAGAGATGAAGAAGATGAATGATGTTAGATTTAGAAACAAAACAAAAATTCTAACTTTGAACAAAATTTATAACTAACAGGGATATGAACTTTCCCTATTTCTCAACACTAATCAATAAAAAAAAACAAGATACATATTGAGTTGACAATTGGCAAAGCTTCAAACTTTATAAAAAAGTCGAAATAGGAAACTTTCCGGTAGTGAATGGATGAAGGCAACAATGACGTGCAGTGTTCCGACACGGTGGCGGTGCAGTCTTTACGACGGAACGAAAGGTGTCTGCAGGCACATTAGCACTCCAATGCCCAAGCTAGTATAGGAAATGAGGTTGAATGTGTAAAAGTGGGTGGGAAATGAATTGTACCTTGAGGGT
This sequence comes from Medicago ruthenica, assembly GCA_018208015.1. Taxonomy (NCBI): domain Eukaryota; kingdom Viridiplantae; phylum Streptophyta; class Magnoliopsida; order Fabales; family Fabaceae; genus Medicago; species Medicago ruthenica. The sequence continues at coordinate 35,509,823 of CM031371.1, read as the reverse complement.
GACCTGGAAATGCGGCACCTCATTAGGGGCCATTGGAGGCCACATGTACGACGCAGGCAGCACGTGGGCGTGTTCCAATGAGATGGTGTGCACTGGAGCTAGCGTGCTCACTCAGGACGTTGTGTCTTGTTTCGAGGGTTTTGGTCCACGTGTCTTCATGAGCTTGACGTTCTAGCCGGTCCAGAACAAGAACAGCCCATAATCCGAAACTAGAACAACTTTATGGGATGTTGAAATTGAGATTAAGATTTTAGTTGAATTAGGAATGAGATTGATGTTGTGAAAATGAGAAGAAAGACGAGAGAGAAAAAAAGGAATGAGAAAAGATACGAGTGTCATGACTATTATGGCTATGAGTTTTTTCATAAAGAAGAAGATGAATAATGGTAGCGATGAAGTTGTAATTTTCCTCCGAATATTAATGTTGTGTTTTAAGTTTTTTGTTTTTTATTTTATTTTTAAATAATGATATATAATTGTTTTTTACACGTGGATAAAAAAAATGAAAAATAATATTTTTTTAATAAAATTAAATTAGTCCATCTAAATTAACACTTAAGAGAATCGAACATGAGAAAGAGCACACATATCACAAACCAATACTATCAGACCAACTCAAATGAGTTAAAAAATAATATTCATTATATAATCAACGTGTCACATCAATACTATTTTTTACCGTCATAAATTCTAAGGTTTAGAATCAAAAGAATCTTGAAATTTTATTTTTTTTATTTACTCGCAAATATTAAAGAGGTAAACAAATATTTTTTGAACCATTTTCGTCGAATTTAGCGTGGGTGACTGGTGGCATTTTCTCCTTTTTCATCTCCACACAATTCTCTCTCTCCTCTCACTTTCTCTCTCTACAAATCCATCTAAATTCTTGACTTTTCACTGTAGCAGCTTCATAGCTATGGCTTTCAGAGTGGGAGTTGGAGGGGTAAGCTTCCATTTTCATTGTATCATTTATTTTTTATTTCCTTAAGACCATGCTGATTTTGGTTTGATTTCATCGAATGTTGTTGTTTCTTCGAATTTTGATATTCTTCCCACAAAAAAATTTGGGTCTCAGTTTTTATTTTTCTTTGTGGTTGATTCCTCATATTATGTGGTTTTTCTTGTTTTGAATATACCATATATTTTTTCAATCGTATGTTTTTGTTTTTGTTCATTTCTGTGTTGTCTTTGGTTTGAGTACTATGTTGGATTAATGATTATTAAGGTTTGAAATGAAAAAAATGAGAAGATCTTTCCTTTGTTTAAATGAAGAAGTTAGACTGGAACATATTCTGTCAAATGAAATCTTGTGGGGTGTTTCATTTTTCTCATGCATGAAGTTGCTTTGAGTTACAAGTAGCTTTAGGGATACCTATCTTTACACTTTTTCTATGGTGTCAGATGCCTGTGAAACACCGACACCGATAATAATTTTATAAGGTAGAAGTGATTGAATGTAACCACTAGTGTTGGTGCCCGATGCTGGACATCGGACACACCTTTAATCTGAAGAGTTTGTGCTATACAACCTGAAATTTCTATTAGGAAAGACAAGTAGACACTTGTTGTCAACTTTGACATATTTTTTGCACACTTACTGCATGCACATTTCTGGCCCTGGATTAAGCTATATCTCATGCCCCATGAGTATATAATATTACAATTTCCCCTTTTGGATCACTGATGTAGTTTTCTTTTCTTGACATTGAGAGCTTTTGAAATAAAAAAACAAATATTTTCTGCAAAAACAAAGGCTATGCCAAACATGATTTTTGGGGGATTTGATTATATTGATTTCAAAAATGGATTGGATTTTCCATGTAATTAATATGTGGATTTGTTGTAGGGAAATGCATCTTCTGGGATGGGTGTTGCTGAGCAGAGTGTAAGCACATTTCACGAATTGCAGAGGAAGAAAGTATATCGCTATGTGATTTTCAAAATTGATGAGAAAAAGAAAGAGGTCGTGGTCGAAAAAACTGGAAGCCCTTCTGAGAGCTATGATGATTTCACTGCATCCTTGCCTGAAAATGATTGTAGATATGCAGTCTTTGACTTTGATTTCGTGACTGCTGAGAACTGCCAAAAGAGCAAAATCTTTTTTATCGCATGGTCAGTTACTTAGTTTCTTGTACAGTCATGGACTGATATTAACTTGCTCAATTTTTCTTGCATTGGTTTAGTATACAGTGTGTTACATATGTATATATTGCATTTGGATGTTGCATGCTTGCATTCAAGACTTAAAACACTGATTTATTTTATAAACCAAAGACAAAAATCTGAATGAGGGCACTGTAATGATACAATTCTCTAGTATATTGTTTTGATTTCATTCAACTATCTTATTCACTTTCATAGCATAATCAATCCATTCTTCATAATGCCTATTCTTAATCTTCATGGGTGGGTGACTCAAGTGTTCAGAGCATGACTTTTTCGCATAATCTATTAAGTTTTATTATATAGCGAGCATATTGCTAATATACTAGGGTATATGCCAAGCTGTATTTTCTTGAGTTGTTTGTATGGGATTAAGCAAAAATTAATGTCTATTACTATTGTACCTTGTTGAACTGGGGACTGCAACGCATTTTAGACTTTAAGCACATTTCCAAAAATCATTTCAAATTCCAGACTCTTGATAAAAAATGCTTTTGATATTTGGCAAAAGGTATTACTAACCGTAACCGCTTGAACCGTTTGCATAAACCATAGCCTTCTAAAAGGGTTTTTTATTTGACACAACCCTACTATAATCAACTGGTATGTTTATGTTACACTGTTTTTAGACCCCTTTCTTTTAGTAGTAGTTGGTTGTATTTTTCAGATTTCCATGACTTGATTATATTTGTCTCTGTGGCCAAATTCATGTGATAGTTGTCTTTCCTTTCCATTCACATGAATTATTGTGATATGACCGGGGATGAGAATGCAGGCCCAAACAGGCAATTAGTTTACCAGTTGTCCAAGTCCATTGTGTGGGGTGTGATGTTAGAAGAATATAGGAAATGGAGGGAAAGTAATGTGACGTGGCAGGGATGGGGAGTGAGCAAGTGTTTTTAGTGACCATCCTGTTATAAGCGGGTAGGAAGAGGGAGAGAAAGGCAGGCAGTCTGATGTATTGTTTCTGTTTTGGCCAGAGAAGTGTCTTTTCTCCGAGAGGGGCCTTGCTCTGTGGGTAGAGGAGGATTCATCCCTTTCTGCAATTTACTTCCATTACCATCAATAATATTCAGTTATTTCCCTTAATTGTTTTTCAGTCTTCTAAATTACTGTTAATTCTGTGTGTTTGATATCGGGTTCGCATCAATAATATTCAACTTCGGTTTAAAATAGTGTTGCCAATAAAAATAGCGGTTTGCTCAAATTTTGTTATGCTACAAACTATAATGTCCCTATTTTCTGCTTGCATAGAAAATTCACCTTTTATTTTTTCCTGCTTACATATGGAGAGCTCATCTCTCTCCACACTTGCCAAGAAAACTCACCATTTATTTACTGATGTTGTATTCATTTACAAATGTTTTGTTGCCTTTATTTCACTGGAGTTTATGAATGAATTATTTTACTACAGGTCTCCTTCTGTTGCTCGCATTCGCCCGAAGATGCTTTATGCAACATCAAAGGACAGGTTCAGAAGGGAGCTGCAGGGAATCCACTATGAGATTCAGGCAACAGACCCAACAGAGATGGAACTCGAAGTCCTCCAGGAGCGTGCAAACTAAGCACCTAAACAAACTGAAAGAGTTATGTCTAAGTGATGTAGTTAGGATATCTTAGACCTCAAAATTGTGTTGTTGACTAATGCCCTTTAAGTTTAGTATGATCTTGTCTACTCTGATACATTTAGTATAAGTACTAGTAGCTCAGTTCAAGTAAATAACATATACACCTGTGAAGGCTGATCTGGGTTCCTTCCTAAGGATCCCACTGCAGATGAATTTGAGCTGTTCTTAACTGCCATGATGCTTCTCAGGTGGAATTATTATGATCATCTCTGGATATTGAAATTTTGGCTTAAATTGCATGAAATTTAAAGTCATGTCACGTGTAATTTGTTGCTTGTTAGTTCGGGTCAATGAAGCACGGACATTCCTCGAATTAGGCTTGTCCTCTGACACCAATACACATGACTAAATTGAGTTATGCTATTTTCAGTGTTAGTGTTGTGTCCGTGCTTCATGATTGGGGTATGAAATTTGTTTCATATTTCTCTATTAGCTAAGGTGCAATAATTCTTGTTGTTTTTAATTGGTTGTAAATAAAGTCCCACATCGTTAATATCAACTATTGTGGTAGCGTTTATATTAAGCAAGAGTGCTCACAGTGCAACAAATGGATTGAGATGATGTGGATGGGCCCATGCTAAGTGCTGGGCTCAGGAAAGTCCCCGGGCCCAATCTGCAGAAATGTAGGCCTGGTAACAGGTAAATCTTTGAGCTGGGGCTGGTTTCACACTTTCGGGTGTGAGGGCTGAGACATGTGTGGAGCCTTTGCCAGTGCCGCCAAAGAAAATTGGCCGATTCATACAGTCATTCACATGGTCCTTGTGACTAACAGAACGGGGCTTATGTCTCCAATCCAACACCTTTTTTTGTGTTAAGAGATGTTTTTTTTTTTTACAATTTATTAGTTTGAGTCATGTTAACCTGCACCACCCAAGAACACATGTTAAGGAACACAAATGGTAATTAAGTCTTGAAAAAAGCAGTTTAGAACTTTTTAATAACGAAATACACAATTTTTAATATAAAGTTTCTATCTTTAATGCACTAATATACACAAGATAAATGTTAACGAGTGCTTCCGAGACACTTTTTAAGAGTCTTAAATGATAACTTTTTATGAGAACTTGGGTATTCAATGCATTTGAAATTGAACTATTTGACTTTTTTAAAGAATAATTTTCTAATTTGGAATGCTTAAAGAGTGTCTCGGTGACACTCGTTAACAAGACCCTTATACAATTTCAACTCTTCATTGAACCATTAATAAAGGTAACGGAATTTTGTTTAAGTTTTAATTTGAACATAACAACAATAATTTTTGTTTTAAAAAAACAAACTTGAATTTTCCAAATTGATAACATTAATTAGTTTTATTTAAAAAGAGTAACTAAGAACTAGTATAGTTGACAAATTGTACCTTGAAACTATCAAAATGAAAGTTAAATATAAACACAAAATTTGTACCAAACGACACTAAAAAAACAATGGAGGGTATATGTGTGTGTGTGATATAAAATATATATTTTGACTAGCGTCAAGCCAGACACTAACGTGTCAGTCTTTCCGTTTTTCTGTTGTGCTTAAATATATATTTATTTTATTGTATTTAGTTATAAATATTTCTTGGAATGTAACATGATACGTTACCACAAGTGCACGGTTAATATCGCGTAATAAAAATATCGATCCATAGGGAGTTTAATAATTACCGATTATATTTTCAGAGTATGTTAGCTGAACAAGTAAAAATTTTTGAGTTTGGAAAATATTTGGTTTTGATTCAATAAAATAAAAAGTGTCTTAGGATTTATTAGTATATCTAATGACAGAAAATAATCGGTCAAGCTTTGTCTCTATTTTATATTTGATCCATTTTCCAAAGGCAAGACTCTCTAAAGTAATTCATGGTCTCTTTCGAGCTACATGAATGTATCTCAATAGCAACTAAACCTGGTTGGCTGCTATATGAGACCCATTAAGTACGAGTCTTATGGCCTCAAGGCTTCACAAAGCTATTCATTTGGTCTTTTTGCCATCAAGCTTTGTGACACCTTGTCTAATCTCATTTGTTCCAATATCAAACTTCTTCGTTCGATACTTCACTTGATATTTGAAATGATGAAATAGTAGTTGTTGAACTTCTCCGTTCGGTACTTCGTTCAACACTTGCTACTGAGTTTAGAAAACGATGAGATTAGATAGGAAAATGGTTTTTATATAAAATAGAGTCTAGGCTTGGTTTGATTAGGATCTAGTCATTAGACTTTCCCAACAATCCCAAGACTAGACAACTCTACTCACAAGAGTTCATTGTAGACATTTGACAAAATATAAATTGCATGAATTGTAAAGACAAGAATCATAAATTTGCGGAAAAGTAAAGTGCATAAATGTAAAGAACAATAAAGTAAATTCCAAAGAATTGTAAAAGTGCAAAAATTTTATAAATGTTTGAGCTTAGAACAAGCTAGAGTTACAATCTCACTATAGTAACTTTACACTCATTCCAAGATTAGAAACAACTCTGATTAGAGCCCTATTTATAGCTTAAAGCATTAGACAAGGCATTAACCACGAATTACACAACAATAATTGGCAAAAACCAAGAGTTTTCAATCATTATTTCTGACTGCATAACGCGCACGACCATGCCATATGGGCGCACGGTCGTGCCAAGTTCCAAAACGTAAAATCTGAAGAACAGAACAGGCGCACGACCGTGCTCTCTGAACGCACGGCCGTGCGTGATCCTACTGCCTGGAATGGCACGGTCTGCCCAGGATGGGCGCACAATCAGTGTAATTGATGGCACGACCGTGCCATCTCACTTTTTCCTTGAAACTTGACTTTTCTTGCCCGACTTTATATGATTTTGCTCCAAAGTGCTTGCTCATCATTATTTTTGCCTAAAAAGAAAAACAAAGGTACTAAAGTAAAATAGCTCAAGAAAATAAGGAAAAAACGACTAAACTTGCATAAAAAGAAACCCTAAAAGAACTATAAATTATGACTTATCATAACACAATCAAATAAAGATTTAACTTATGTTGTTTCTATTGCAGTGAAATTGTTCCTACTATAATGTGATTTAACTAATTTTTTTAATTAAGATTTTAAATAATAATATACAAAATATAAAATTGCAATTAGAATAGTTTAAACGAAGAGTATAATTGAAAGATAAAAATCCATATAAGATTAAATCAGAATGTAAATCACGTGTCCTTCAGAAGGCATATCAAGTAAATAGAACCGCAGATAAAAAGCATATAAGATTAAATCTCAAAAGATCAGAATAGACCTCATATTGCGAAATTTAGAAATCACCAAAGGAATGACGAATCGAATCATATGAAGTGAGAAATAGAAGATTATAATGGACTTTAAAAGATGAAACCACGTCAGATGCAATACTCTTATTATTGAAGAAGCTTAGTCAACAATGAAAATTTCAAATCCACAAGAGGATAAAATAACATCTACTTTGCAACAACTAGTTTTCTAACTTGACCCCCCAGACAAGTTGGTCCCACCCTTGATTATAAAAGGATAATCATTCTGAAGAATAAAAAGATCTCACACATCATATCAGGTAAAGATCACATTGCAAGAAACTTGAGATCAGATTCAATCTCAACTTTAGAATCAAATTCTTCCTTCAGAAGCAATTTCAAATAGCCTACATTGTATCTTTGTATAAATCTTAAAGATGTATTTATAGTTCATATCCACTTTCTAAGTGATATATGATTGAACTTTGTGAGATCATAAATATCATTGTGTGATCAGAATCACAAACAACATATTATCTTAGTTGTTAGGACATCATTAATTCTCTTTATGGCTGTAAAGGTAGATTGTATGGTTGTAAAAGTCTGAATATGTTGTTCAAAACTTGTAAGGTTAGGTAAACCAAAAAAAGAAAAGAGTGCAAAAGTTGAGAGGGCATCTCAAGCACCATATTGGATAATATCACATATTGTGAAAATCAGACTAGCCCCTTTTAGATGAACCAGTATAACTTCATTGTGCCATCTTCTCTATCACTTATCTCTTTATTTTGATAGATCAAAAGTATACATACATTCATACTTTCTTTTACAATTCATTTTGATGCACACTTATATTGACTAATCTAATTCACTTCTCAAACCAAGAACCATCCAAAAGTTTTAAAGTGTCACAATTCAAACCTCATTTCTTGTGGCTGATATTTTACTTCAGAACATCCAAACTACAAACATCAATGTAACTCAACACGTCATTCTTTCCATATTAAACATCCCTTGCTTTCATATTATGATCCGACCCCTCATCATCGCTAAACCAACTCTTTATCCTCTACTTACAAAGTGGATCAGAATTATAACAACCATAAACACCATCACCATCACTGAAATTCTGGCAGTTACTGGTTCTGAACTAAAAACAGAGTATGAAAACTAATGTTTAGAAGCAGAAATAAAAAGTGCAGAAAGTAAAGGAACACACTGAATTTGTTAACCCAGTTCGGTGCAAACTTCACCTACTCTGGGGGATACCAATCCAGGAAAAAAATCCACTAAGTAGTATTAATTCTAAGACTCTAAACACAGCCCCTGTTTTTCAGTCTTATCACTTAATCACTACCCGTCTAGACTTCTACCTAGGAACCCCTAGATATAAGAACCCCCTCTTACTTCCTAACCAAGCAACCACAACCCAGTGATTGTAAACTCTTTAATAAAACCAAATACGATGAAGACACTCTTCAACAAAACAAAAACATCACTTGTGCTTAAAAGCTTTAAGTGATTTACAACTCAAAACACCTAAACCAACTCAAACAGATGAGTGGTGTACAAAACAAAGCCTAATGCTTACACAAAGACTCTTATGATAATATCAGTTTTGACTCAATCTCATTTTTTCAAAGCAGCACGTCCTCCTTATATAGGCTTCAGCGGCTCTCATATTTCTGAACACAATCATCCTTAAAGATATGATTCTGAAATTGTTTAGAAGCTCAAAGAAGAAAACATATTTCTGAATTATATTTTACAAAGATCCTTTGAAAATATATTCATCAATAAACACGAAGCCAATCTTCAATAAGATATTCACATAAAATTATCAACTTTCTGGAAACAATAGCCTGGATAAATCTTCAACAAATCTCCAAAAGATACGCAGCAAGAATTAACAAAAAGAGCGCAGGAAAAACAGCTTCTGAAGGTCAACAAAAGTCAACGTCTGAACAGTGCGTCTGAAGACCTGTTCAGCGTCTGATGAACAGTTCTGCGTCTGAAGGTCAGTTCTGCGTCTGAAGGCCATTCCAGCTTCTGATGAACAGTAAATCCAATTTTCAGCTTCTGATACTTCTCAAGACCAATTTCCAGCTTCTGAAGACTCAAAATAACATCTGAGGACGCTTTGCTTGAACACTTTAATTTTACCAAACATTTAGCCAACCTTCAAATAACCAACAATCTCCCCCTTTGGCAAATTTTTGGCTAAAATCAAATTGACCATAAAAACAAGTTCTTCACTCAACACAATGAACTCAGCCATGAAGAACTACACACATGTAGCAGAGTCAGCAGCGGATTAAAAACTAAGTAAACATAAACAACTTCAAAATACTCCCCCTGCAACACACAACAGTAGTTTCTGAGGAACAACTAGCTTCTCCCCCTGAAACACAACACTCAGGAACTCCCCCTGAACAGCTCAGCTCAGGAACTCTCCCCCTGAAGCAAACAGATCAGCAATCACACATATTTCTCCCCCTTTTTAGCCAAACAAGTTTGACAAAACACCAGCAAACACCAGGAGCAAGAAACACAACACAGAACACAAAGAACCCAGCACAGCACACTTGCAAACCAGAAACACAAAAGAAAATCCAGAACATCAGTCACTAACTAGCCAGTCTTCAGACTCAGCATCAGAAGTTGCTTAGTCTTCATTAGACACAAACATCAGATGCTCCTCAATTGATGTGTGCCTCAGGCACATTCAGAACCTTCTTCCCAACAATCTGCTTCTCAAGATCAGCAATTCTCTTCTGAACACAGGACACAACATCTTCAGACTTACAAGAAACTAGTGCCTTTTGAACAGGAGCAGGAACCAACACTTTGCTCCAGACTTTAGATGATCCAGCACCAGAACTCATCTGTGCTACATGAATGGGCTTGCTGTCATCAGCAACAGCCTTTCCTTTTCCTTTGTTCAGCCTCAGAGCAACACCTTCACACTTTGGTCTCCAAACCTTCTTGATCTTGCTTTTGTTCACAGCTGGTTCCACTTTTCTATGGTGAAAATGCTTGGGATATCCATGCAGCTTGTAACAAAAAGGTTTAATGTGTCCCTTTTTACCACAATGATGACATACCCAAGGATGAGTAGCCTTCTTGTCTTTGGATTCCTGAGGTTTGTTCTTAGGTTTCCTCATCAGTGGAACATGAGTAGCAGCAGGTATGAACCTCTTAGCAGGTTTTTGTTGTTTGATGTTCAGATTCTGATCATTGTCATACCCCATTTTTTGACCCGTTTTCGTCTCGTTTTATTTATTGTCTCGTTCTACGCATTTTTTTTTAGGCCGAGAATTTTCGTCGTTTCAGACGAAATTTCGGCAGGGAGGTATTTTAAAATACCTCATGTCAATTTTTGTTTTCGTTTATTAATTTAATTTTTTATCACTTTTTACTTTTATTTTAATTTTTAGTTTTAGTTTTTTATCATTAATTTTTATTCTTTTATTATTTATCATTTTTATTGTTTTACTATTATTATTATTATTATTATTTTTATTATTATTATTATTTTCATTTTTGTCCAAAAAAGGTCCAAGTCAAAGTCCAAGTCAACACAGTCCAACAGTACTGTACACGCCCCAAACCTGCATTTTTTCATCATCACAAACCTTCAATCCTATCCAAAAAATCATCACAAATCCTCAAAGAAATCCAGCAGACCACTTTCTCATTAAATGCTTGCAGAGATTTTATCCAGAAAACAGCTTGCAAGCTTATCTCTATCTCATGACAAGCAGCACAAATAAGCTCTATAAAACAGAACCCAGATCAACAGAAATAAGGAGGAGAAAAAAATTTTAAGAAGAATTTTTAAGAACAAAAAAAAACTTTTCCAGCAAAGCTCAAACATTTCCAGTACCACAAACACATCAATTTTCGCATAAACCACACACAGTAACACAACAACTCAGCAGTAACCACCCAAGCATAAACTCGCAAAACCACATCACCACCACATATACACACTCACACGCACGCAAACACAACCCAGTCCACAATCCCTTTCACGTCGCAAACACAACCCTGCCCACAAATCCTTTCACGTCGCAAAAACACACCCAACACACACACACAGAACCGCAAACAAACCAAGAAAGGAAAAGGGTAAAGAAATTTTTTTTCTTTTTTTCTCAAAACTTTATCTCTAGATCTAGGGTTATTGTTTGGGTTTTTGGGATTTTTAAGTAGAAAACCGTGTTTAGAAGAGAAAGAAGAAGGTTTGGGCTGGTTTTATTTTTTGTTTTGGGTGGTTTTGGGTTTCCGGCGCGGCGGGGCCACCACCGGCCGCCGCACCTTCGCCGGAACCCTAGCAGAGAAAGGGGAGAGGTGAGAGAGAGAGGGGGGAGTTCGGTTGGTAAGAGAGAGAAGGAGAAGAGGGAAATGAAGAAATGTGAAGGGGAGAGGGTATTTATACCTCTCCCTGATTCTGTGTAGCAGGGTGTACGCGTTAGCGTACACCCACGTAATCCAGGCCCTTTGATTTTAATCATGTGGCCCTGATTTTAATTTCCCTGTGATCTAATCAGGGCCGTCTGATTAATCAGACGGCCCAGATTAATTTACGAAAGCCCAATGCTTATTGGGCCTTTTCTTTCAAATCTGATTTAGTTTTTGCTACTAGTACCCCCCAGTTTTAATTTTTACACCTCCCAAATTTTTATTTCTTTATTTTCTTTGCAAATTTATTTATTTTCTTTTTGTTATTTATTTCTTTTTTATTGTTTTATTATTTTTACATCTCATTTATTTATTTACCTATCATTTATCTCATACATTTATTTTTTTTATTTTTTATTTCTTTTGTTCATTTATTTTGCATCTTTTCTTTGTATCATTTATATATACATTTGGGAACATATATATATAAATGCATTGTTTTTTATTTATTTATTTTATTTTTTATAGTTCAATCCATGGTAAATAAAAATCTTTTTATTTAAATCCAACGATCCTTTTATTTAATTCCTCGCGTTTAGTTTATTTCACCGCATTTATTTTTTCTTTTTTTTAACTCCAAATAAAAAAATCCAAAACAACAAAAACTTTTTTCATTAAGCGATAAACTTGTTCATTTTGGTTGCAACAACTAATTTGAACAATTTCTTTTCTTTTAAGTTCTAAAAAACGAGCGTTTTTAGTTAATACTTTTTTCTTAAAATTTAAGCGAAATTTGAATGAAAAAAGGGTGGTTTGACGTATGTCTCTCCTTTCCTCGATCGAATAAACACTTGACGTATGTCTCGTTGCTTAAACGATCGTCATTCTTTTCTAGCTTCCCCAAAAAATATGTTTTTAAAAATTCGAACAAAACTTGAATGAAAAAGGGTGGTTTGACGTATGTCTCTCCTTTCCCCGGTTGTACGAACACTTGACGTATGTCTCGTTGCTCGGACAATCATCATTCTATTTTCAAAGTGAATCCAACTCACCAATCTTGGCCCTTGTGGTCAATCCGAACCTTTCGCGCCTTTGCGCGTTAATTTTAAACATTTACGCCTTGCGTAAATTTAACGCCTCCGCGCGTTTATTTTATTTTTCAACATTGTACGCCTCCATGCGTTCGTCTTTATTTTCAAACATTTTACGCCTCTGTGCGTCTGTCTTTTTCCTTAAATATTTACGCTTTGCGCGAGTTTATCGCCTTAGCGTCTGTCTTTCACCTTTTTAAGCTTTTTACGCCTTTGTGCGTTTTCAAACATTTCTTTCCAAGAACTACGTAAGCTTTGAATTCTCCGACTACCGGGAGATACGTAGGAGCAAGATTGACGTCTTGTCAAGCCCGTTATTAAAAAATCTTTTTTCTCTTTTTTCTATTTCGTTTGTTATTATCTCTTTCTTCATCTCACATTGTATTTACTTGTTCATTTACATATATATATAATTAAGCGTGCAAGCAAAACGTCAAAAACATTTTTAAGCCTAAGCCGACTAAGAGGTTCCCGTTGAGTACAACGGATGTGAGGGGTGCTAATACCTTCCCCTCGCATAATCGACTTTCGAACCTAAAATCTCTTTTCAAGGTAATTTAGAACTTTTTTCCTTTTTCCCCGAAAAATTAAAAGTTCAGTCGTAATTTAGAATTAGTGATTCAATGCTAGTCAATAGCTTGACATCCGAAATTCGACGCGACAGAAATGGCGACTTCACTGGGGACATGCATAAAACACTTTGTTTGTGCATAAACAAGTCAAGCCTATCTTAGTCGGCTTTTAGGATAAAATGTTTTATTTTGCTTGCACGCTTATGCCTTATCATCATTATTTGTTTATCTTTTCTCGCTTTATATGTATTTGTTTCATATTGCTTTATGTTCATATTATATATGTTGTGGGGTTACTTGAGCGGTGTTACTCCACATTGTTCGGGTTAATGCCGGACGTGTGAGGCTCTATTCCCGAGCTTTGAGAAAAAAATTAAGATAGGATGGGGTTGCGTAGCGGAGGCCCACTTGACGTATGTCTTGAAGGGAAGATGCGAAAACCCCGCCTAGAGTAGATTTCACTTGGAATATATTGAGGTCTTGCGAGCATTTGCAATTGACGACAATAGTTCCATGTGAGGTCCGTGATCTCTAGGGACCTTTTAGAAAATCTCATCTTTAGTGCCCACACGTGAGGATGGGGGAAATTTTGAACATACATATGCATACCATACATTTACATGCATGAAAATAATTTTCGCATATCACTTTGCTTTATAGGAAATTAATTGCACTTTTTAATTTCCTTGTAAAGCAAAACAAAAAAATTTTTCATGCATTTACATCATTCATTATCATGCATATGTCCATCTTTGAGTCCAAAACTCATTTCTCTTTTTCTTATCCTCAGGATTTCTCATAATCCGAATTGAGTATTCAGTGTTTGCATTTTCTCCGCAACACTACGCGTCTTTCCATAAAGAGAAGTGGCTCATCGTCTTGAAGCGACTCACGCCTACAACACTCGAGCAGCTTTAAAGAAGAAAATGGAGAATTTAGAGCAAGAGAATCACGAGCTTCGTGAAGAATTAACATCCATGAAAACGGAGATGGAGAAACTAACGGAGTTAGTGAAACTACTAGCTGCCGCGCAAATCCCGACACCTCCTCCTCCCTCCAGTTCTCAAGAACAAGCATCAGCACTTGCTTCGACTTCAACATTGCATGTCAATGCTCCACAACACTCTAAACCCCTCGGTTGTACGTGGGGCATGCCTTTTGAGTTTGGTGAAGAGTCTATCCCAATTCCCACTACTCTCCTAGAAGCTCCGGTATCTCAACCCGAGATTACCTTCCCTCGGGCTACTGTGGCCTTCACAACGCCAGTGGTCCATACCACTCAGCATGATCACGAGCCTATCTTTCATACCGAAAGTGTAGGTGCTCAAGATAAGATGGCCGATTTCCAAGAGAAATTCGAGGAAATGCAAAGGGAGATCAAAGCCCTCCGAGGAAAGGATTTATTCGGGAAAAGCGCCCATGAGCTCTGCCTTGTACCCAATGTCCAAATCCCTCCTAAATTCAAGGTCCCGGACTTTGAAAAGTACAAAGGGAATACTTGCCCGCAAAGTCACTTGGTAATGTACGCAAGGAAGATGTCAACGCAAACAGACAACCATCAACTCCTCATCCATTATTTCCAAGATAGCTTAACCGGTGCCGCTTTAAAGTGGTACATGGGTTTGGATAGCACTAAAATCCGAACCTTCAATGACTTGGGAGAGGCGTTTGTCCGCCAATACAAATATAATTTGGACATGGCCCCGGACCGGGACCAACTCCGGGCTATGGCCCAAAAGGACAAAGAGACCTTTAAGGAGTACGCACAAAGATGGAGGGAGATAGCGGCTCAGATTAGCCCGCCTCTTGAAGAAAAGGAAATGACCAAGATATTTTTGAATACTCTTGATTCCTTTTATTATGAACGAATGGTTGCGAGTGCGCCAAGTGACTTCACCGAGATGGTAAGCATGGGTGTACGTTTGGAGGATGCGGTCCGGGAGGGACGCTTAGTGAAAGAAAGTGCTCCATCAAGCAGCACTAAGAGATTCGGGGGTGGCTACCCAAAGAAGAAAGAGCAAGATATCGGCATGATTGGTCATGGAGGACCTCATCAAGGGTACTCTGCATATCCACATATCTCTGCCATTTCACCTACCATCTCAACACCTCCAAACTACCAGATTCAGGTCCCACAAAGGCCTCCCCCTCAATATCAACCATATTATCAACAGCCCCGCCCACAAGGTCAGCAGCAGTTCCGACCTCAAGCACCTCAACAGTCCTTCAACCATCAGAATCGCCCAAGAGCGGCATTCGATCCGATACCCATGAAGTACGCGGATTTGCTCCCGGCTTTACTTGCGAGAAACCTCGTACAAGCAAGAGCACCACCTCCCGTACCAAGTGTATTACCTCCATGGTATCGCTCTGACTTTACTTGCGCATACCATCAAGGGGCACCAGGCCATGACGTTGAACATTGCTTCCCTCTTAGAGATGAGGTCCAACGGCTAGTCCGTGCCAAAGTTCTGACCTTCAAGGACTCAAACCCAAATGTCCAAACTAACCCACTGCCGAACCATGATTCCTCAATCAACATGGTTCAAGAGCATCAAAGAGCTAGTCCTATTTTGAAGGAAGCCACAAAGGAAGTCAACGCCATCACTGAAGATGGGCCAGAAGAAGCGGCACATGTCCATATAACGCCCGGAGGAGTTTGTCGCAATTGGGACGCTGTCAACGTTCCTTCTGTTATTCAATTGTCTAAGTAATGTGTTTATTTATTTTTTTTATCGTTTCCAAAAAAAGATCCCTTCGTCTTGCCCAAAGCGAAGAAGGACTCATGTAGGGTTTGTTTAAAGTACTATTATCATAAATAAAATTTGTCGTTTTTATCACGACCTTTCTACTTCGTTGTTTTATTGTCGTTTTTCCGAAAAAATGGTAACACAAAAAACCAAAAAAAAAAAAAATCATAAGTATATTTTCTTCTTTTTTAAATTTCAAAAAGTCTGCATTTTCTTTCATTTCACTAAAATCAATCATCCATCATTTGCAGACTAAACGTCCATAAACCCGTTGAACTCCATAACCCTAGGCTCTCTCCCAACTTTGAATTCCCTGTTTACGAAGCGGAAGAGGAAGAGGATGAAGAGATTCCGGATGAAATCAAGCGTCTATTAGAACAAGAGAGGAAGACTATTCAGCCTCATGAAGAAGCAATAGAGGTTATCAACTTGGGTTCCGAAGAGGACAAGAGAGAAATCAAGATCGGGGCATTGTTGGATGCATCTGTCAAAGAAAGAATCATCAAGCTTCTTGAAGAATATGTGGATATCTTTGCGTGGTCATACCAAGATATGCCAGGATTGGATCCCGAGATTGTGGAGCATCATCTACCTTTAAAGCCTGAATGTCCGCCAGTCAAGCAGAGGTTGAGAAGAACTCGCCCTGACATGGCCCTCAAGATCAAAGAGGAAGTGCAAAAGCAAATTAACGCTGGATTTCTTGTTACATCAGAATACCCTCAGTGGTTGGCCAACATAGTGCCTGTTCCCAAGAAGGACGGTAAAGTTCGGATGTGCGTCGACTACCGAGATTTAAACAAAGCTAGTCCAAAAGACGACTTCCCTTTACCCCACATTGACATATTGGTCGACAATACTGCCAAGTCCAAGGTATTCTCCTTCATGGATGGTTTCTCTGGATACAATCAAATTAAAATGGCTGTTGAAGATAGAGAAAAAACATCTTTCATTACACCATGGGGCACCTTTTGTTATCAAGTGATGCCTTTTGGCTTAACAAATGCGGGTGCTACCTATCAAAGAGGCATGACTACTCTTTTCCACGACATGATACACAAAGAAATTGAAGTATATGTCGACGACATGATTGTCAAATCAGGAACTGAAGAGGAACATGTTGAATATTTGCTAAAGATGTTTCAGCGTCTAAGAAAATATCGGCTTCGCCTGAACCCCAACAAATGTACATTCGGCGTGAGATCTGGAAAACTTCTAGGTTTCATTGTCAGTCAAAAGGGGATCGAGGTAGATCCCGACAAGGTCAAAGCCATCAGAGAAATGCCTGCTCCTCAAACTGAGAAGCAAGTAAGGGGATTTCTGGGACGTTTAAATTACATCTCTAGATTCATATCCCACATGACAGCCACTTGTGGACCCATCTTCAAGCTACTACGCAAAAATCAAGAAGTAGTATGGACAGAAGATTGCCAGAAAGCCTTCGACAGCATCAAGGAATACCTGCTAGAACCTCCAATACTTATCCCTCCAGTCGAAGGGAGACCTTTAATCATGTACTTAACCGTATTGGAAGACTCCATGGGTTGTGTACTCGGGCAACAAGACGAGACCGGTAGAAAAGAGCACGCTGTCTACTACCTAAGCAAGAAGTTTACGGACTGCGAGTCCCGATACTCTCTACTCGAGAAGACTTGTTGTGCCTTAGCTTGGGCTGCTAGGCGTCTTCGCCACTACATGCTTAACCATACTACTTGGTTGATATCCAAAATGGATCCAATCAAGTACATCTTTGAAAAACCCGCCTTAACCGGAAGGATCGCCCGTTGGCAGATGTTGTTATCAGAATACGACATCGAATACCACACTCAGAAAGCTATCAAAGCCAGCATTCTTGCCGATCATTTGGCTCATCAACCAATCGAGGATTATCAACCAATCAAGTTTGACTTCCCCGATGAAGAAATCATGTATCTAAAGATGAAGGATTATGACGAGCCACTATTCGGCGAAGGTCCAGATCCCGAATCTAGATGGAAGTTAATCTTTGATGGAGCTGTCAATGTCTATGGCAATGGAATTGGGGCAGTTATCATCACCCCCGACGGCAAACATCTCCCCTTCGCTGCAAGACTTTCATTCGACTGTACAAACAATATGGCGGAGTATGAAGCTTGTATTTTGGGAATTGAGGAAGCCATTGATCTAAGGATCAAGAACCTCGACATTTATGGAGACTCAGCTCTTGTGATCAATCAAATCAATGGAGAGTGGGAAACTCGCCACACCGGCTTGATTCCTTACAAAGATTACGCAAGACGTTTGCTAACTTTTTTCAACAAAGTTAAGCTGCATCATATTCCTCGAGATGAGAATCAAATGGCGGATGCTTTGGCAACTTTGTCTTCCATGTATGAGATCAGCCGCCGGAGTGAGATTCCAACAATCAGGGTTGAGCATCTAGAAAGGCCTGCACATGTGTTTGCCGCCGAAGCAGTCATAGATAACCAGCCATGGTTCCATGATATCAAAAGTTTCCTCCAAAAGCAAGAGTACCCGCATGGGGCATCCAACAAGGATAAGAAAACTCTGCGAAGACTAGCTGGCAACTTCTTTCTAAATGGAGAAGTTTTATACAAGAGGAATTTTGATATGGTGCTACTCAGATGCGTCGATGAGCAAGAAGCCGATCGTATAATGCATGAGATACATGAAGGTTCCTTCGGGACTCATTCCAGTGGGCATACAATGGCTAGGAAGATCTTAAGGGCCGGATATTACTGGATGACCTTGGAGAGTGATTGCTGCAAGCATGCCAGAAAATGCCATAAATGTCAAATTTATGCGGACAAGATCCATATGCCACCAACGGCTCTGAATGTCCTCTCTTCCCCATGGCCTTTCTCCATGTGGGGTATCGATATGATTGGTAGGATTGAACCTAAAGCTTCTAATGGACATCGCTTCATCCTAGTTGCGATTGACTACTTCACCAAATGGGTCGAAGCTGCGTCATACGCCAACGTCACCAAACAAGTGGTGGTCCGATTTATTAAGAATCATATCATCTGTCGATATGGTATTCCCAACAGGATTATCACCGACAATGGGACCAATCTGAACAACAAAATGATGAAGGAGCTATGTCAAGAGTTCAAGATCGAGCATCATAACTCCTCTCCTTATAGACCTCAGATGAATGGCGCAGTTGAAGCTGCAAACAAAAACATCAAGAAAATAGTGCAAAAGATGGTGGTCTCCTACAAGGATTGGCACGAGATGTTGCCATATGCCTTACATGGGTATCGCACTTCAGTACGCACATCGACAGGGGCAACCCCTTTCTCTTTGGTATACGGCATGGAAGCAGTGCTCCCCGTAGAAGTCGAAATCCCGTCATTAAGAATCTTGATGGAAGCTAAATTGTCAGAGGCTGAATGGTGTCAAAACAGATACGATCAGTTGAACTTAATTGAGGAGAAACGCATGACTGCCTTGTGTCATGGACAACTGTAT
Source organism: Medicago ruthenica (assembly GCA_018208015.1). Lineage (NCBI taxonomy): Eukaryota > Viridiplantae > Streptophyta > Magnoliopsida > Fabales > Fabaceae > Medicago > Medicago ruthenica. Next base: position 35,490,532 of record CM031371.1, on the reverse strand, counting down.
CAACAGAGGATGAAACAAGCTTTTGACAAGAAGGTTCGTCCTCGTGAAATCCAAGAAGGAGGCCTCGTGCTTAAAAGGATCCTATCTTTTCAACCCGATTCCAGGGGCAAATGGACGCCTAACTACGAAGGCCCGTATGTAGTCAAGAGAGTTTTCTCCGGAGGAGCTTTGATTCTCACGACAATGGACGGCGAAGATTTGCCGCGTCCTGTGAATTCCGATGTAGTCAAGAAATATTTTGTCTAAAAAACAAAAGAACGGCTCGGTAAGTCGAAAACCTGAAAAGGCGGCTTAGGCAAAAAAGAGCGTCTCGGTGGACTGAAAACCCGAAAGGGCGGTCCAGGCAAAAATTAGAGACACAAAACAGAAATAATCATCCCGATAGGTCGAAAACCCGAAAGGGCGATCTATGCAAAAGTTAAGGATCAAAGGACAAGATAACTGCATCGGATTGACTACAGTTTACTTGGGGCAAATCAACTGTCAAAGGACTCGGAATCTGAAGCATCCAAACAGTGAATTCAAAGTTATTAGGGAGAATAGCGGTTATTGTTCAATGAACCTTCCCTGTATATTTACCATTTTTTCAAACTTTGTAAGGTCCGTGGAGCCACGCCATTGGCGGGCCACCACCCATTAATAAAATTTCTTCCTAGTGAAGTCTTTACATTTTGTTGGGAATTCCCATTTATTTTGCTTAGTCATTTCTTCTATTTTTGATAATAGTACTTGGAACGAAACTCTTTTTCAAAAGGAAAATTTAAATCTTTTAGAAAGCATAAATAATAAACACATTTTCTTCGGACTTGCGAATAATTGAAGTGCGCGTCAGCAACTATCCTGAGAGCGGATAAAACTTCACAGGCCAAATATGGTCAATTGCTAAAACAGATTTCCCCAGCGGAGTTTCCCCGTGAATCAAAGGGAATATCCCCAGTGAATCAAAGCCCGACCTCGCTCGGCATTCAATCATAATCCCCAGTGGATTAGCACGATCCCCGGTGGATTAACAAACTCCCCAGGAAATCAACCTTGGTCCAAAACAATCAAAAGCCCAATTGTCATTGGCACCTACTTACAAAAGCCCAACCACCGTTGGCATCTAAGGCTGGATATCGATCATGCTTCCGAAATGATCCTTATATCCCCAGCGAAACCACAAATAAAGCCCAATTTTTATTGGCATCCCTCCAGTGGAGTCTCAACCCCTAAAGCCCAATCATCATTGGCACAAATACAAAGCCCGACCTCGCTCGGCACCCCAATCAAAGCCCGACCTTGCTCGGCATACAAATACAAATCAAAGCCCGACCTCGCTCGGCATCCAAACAAAACATAAACATTCCCGGCGGAATCACAAATTCTTTTCCTAAGCGGATTAACACGATTCCCCAAGTGAAGTAACAATTTCCCCATGAAGTATGTATTCCTTATCAACGGTTTACGACTTTACCCCGTCAACATTTTGGAGGTGTTCCCTACGACATCATCCCCATCAAAGATCACCGAGTGTTTGCCATGCGACGTCGGTCCACTTCTCATTTTACCGGTCTAAATCTTGTTTCACCAAGTTGTCGGTCACACAATGAATTAAAACATTTAGGGTATTTCCCAGTGCAAGTCAATCTTTCACAACATCCCCAGTGGGAGTCCTGCATTAGTACATTCATACATTCACGCATTCATGCATTTGTACATTTGTATAATTATACAAATCATGTGATCACGCATTCATGCATATACTCATTCATGCATGCAACATACCACAATGTCATCTGTACATGGTTGCTTTAACCACCACGTTTCTTACTAGTTTGTCACAAACAATCCACATTTTTCTTTTTCTCTAATGTCATCCTCCAGTGATGTTACAAAATAAAGCCCAATTTTATTGGCATTCCCCAGTGAGTCATCATTTACGCTCACGAATACCAAATCATAACCAAAGCCCGACTTTGCTCGGCATCCCATCATAGTCACCAGAAAGTGTTCCCCAAGTGTCATCCCCGGTCCAGTTGGTCAAGTGATGTCACCCTTTTACGCCAAGTGGCAGTTCAAACGAACAGCTTGCGCATCCTTTTTATCATAACTTTACGCCGAGTGGCAGTTCAAACGAACAGCTTGCGCATCCTTTTTATCATAACTTTATGCCAAGTGGCAGTTCTTTAACGAACAGCTTGTGCATATTCCCCAGTGTTGTGCCAAGTGGCAAGTTCTTTAATGGACAGCTTATGCATCCTTTCTCCCCAAGTGAAGGGGCAATTCTGTAAGGAACGGCTTGTCAGCCGCATCCTCACTGTCGTCAATGTAAGGTTCGGTAGCCAATCCGGACAGTTGACATGTTTTTATTTCCTGTCGTCAATGTAAGGTTCGGTAGCCAATCCGGACAGTTGACATGTTTTTATTTCTTGTCGTCAATGTAAGGTTCGGTAGCCAATCCGGACAGTTGACATGTTTTTATTTCTTGTCGTCAATGTAAGGTTCGGTAGCCAATCCGGACAGTTGACATGCTTTTATTTCCTGTCGTCAATGTACGGTCCAGTAACCAATCCGGACAGTTGACATGCTTTTATTTCCTGTCGTCAATGTACGGTCCAGTAACCAATCCGGACAGTTGACATGCTTTTATTTCCTGTCGTCAATGTACGGTCCAGTAACCAATCCGGACAGTTGACATGCTTTTATTTCCTGTCGTCAATGTACGGTCCAGTAACCAATCCGGACAGTTGACATGCTTTTATTTCCTGTCGTCAATGTACGGTCCAGTAACCAATCCGGACAGTTGACATGCTTTTATTTCCTGTCGTCAATGTACGGTCCAGTAACCAATCCGGACAGTTGACATGCTTTTATTTCCTGTCGTCAATGTACGGTCCAGTAACCAATCCGGACAGTTGACATGCTTTTATTTCCTGTCGTCAATGTATGGTCCAGTAACCAATCCGGACAGTTGACATGCTTTTATTTCCTGTCGTCAATGTACGGTCCAGTAACCAATCCGGACAGTTGACATGTCTTTTATTTTTCTGTCGTCAATGAACGGTCCGGTAACCAATCCGGACAGTTGACATGTCTTTTATTTCCTGTTGTCAATGTACGGTTCGGTAACCAACCCGGACAGTTGACATCATTTTATTTTCCCGTCGTCAATGGCAGTTCGGAATTTAACCCGAACAGTTGACATTTTACTTTCTTGTCGTCAATGGCAGTTCGAAATTTAACCCGAACAGCTGACATTTTACCTTTTTGGTTCCCGTGGTTAATTGCCCACTCTCCCCAGTGAACAGTTCGGCAATAACCCAAACGGTTAACCTTTTTCCCCAGTGGAACACTATCCCCGATAGAGTTGGATCCCGTTTCTTTAACGAACCCGGGTATCCCTTTGTCTCTGTTTGTCCCCCAATCAGGTCATCTTTGCCATTTTGCATTTATAATTGCATCACATGCATTCATAACATTGCATACATGGCATCGCATCCATATTTGTTTACTGTCCAAAACTGGTCAAAAAATGGTGTACTCTGTATTTAAGTTTCTTCGACCCGTCGAATCAAAATTTCGCTTTTAATCTCCGTAGCGAAGAAACTTAAATAGGGGCATCTGTCATACCCCATTTTTTGACCCGTTTTCGTCTCGTTTTATTTATTGTCTCGTTCTACGCATTTTTTTTTAGGCCGAGAATTTTCGTCGTTTCAGACGAAATTTCGGCAGGGAGGTATTTTAAAATACCTCATGTCAATTTTTGTTTTCGTTTATTAATTTAATTTTTTATCACTTTTTACTTTTATTTTAATTTTTAGTTTTAGTTTTTTATCATTAATTTTTATTCTTTTATTATTTATCATTTTTATTGTTTTACTATTATTATTATTATTATTATTTTTATTATTATTATTATTTTCATTTTTGTCCAAAAAAGGTCCAAGTCAAAGTCCAAGTCAACACAGTCCAACAGTACTGTACACGCCCCAAACCTGCATTTTTTCATCATCACAAACCTTCAATCCTATCCAAAAAATCATCACAAATCCTCAAAGAAATCCAGCAGACCACTTTCTCATTAAATGCTTGCAGAGATTTTATCCAGAAAACAGCTTGCAAGCTTATCTCTATCTCATGACAAGCAGCACAAATAAGCTCTATAAAACAGAACCCAGATCAACAGAAATAAGGAGGAGAAAAAAATTTTAAGAAGAATTTTTAAGAACAAAAAAAAACTTTTCCAGCAAAGCTCAAACATTTCCAGTACCACAAACACATCAATTTTCGCATAAACCACACACAGTAACACAACAACTCAGCAGTAACCACCCAAGCATAAACTCGCAAAACCACATCACCACCACATATACACACTCACACGCACGCAAACACAACCCAGTCCACAATCCCTTTCACGTCGCAAACACAACCCTGCCCACAAATCCTTTCACGTCGCAAAAACACACCCAACACACACACACAGAACCGCAAACAAACCAAGAAAGGAAAAGGGTAAAGAAATTTTTTTTCTTTTTTTCTCAAAACTTTATCTCTAGATCTAGGGTTATTGTTTGGGTTTTTGGGATTTTTAAGTAGAAAACCGTGTTTAGAAGAGAAAGAAGAAGGTTTGGGCTGGTTTTATTTTTTGTTTTGGGTGGTTTTGGGTTTCCGGCGCGGCGGGGCCACCACCGGCCGCCGCACCTTCGCCGGAACCCTAGCAGAGAAAGGGGAGAGGTGAGAGAGAGAGGGGGGAGTTCGGTTGGTAAGAGAGAGAAGGAGAAGAGGGAAATGAAGAAATGTGAAGGGGAGAGGGTATTTATACCTCTCCCTGATTCTGTGTAGCAGGGTGTACGCGTTAGCGTACACCCACGTAATCCAGGCCCTTTGATTTTAATCATGTGGCCCTGATTTTAATTTCCCTGTGATCTAATCAGGGCCGTCTGATTAATCAGACGGCCCAGATTAATTTACGAAAGCCCAATGCTTATTGGGCCTTTTCTTTCAAATCTGATTTAGTTTTTGCTACTAGTACCCCCCAGTTTTAATTTTTACACCTCCCAAATTTTTATTTCTTTATTTTCTTTGCAAATTTATTTATTTTCTTTTTGTTATTTATTTCTTTTTTATTGTTTTATTTTTTACATCTCATTTATTTATTTACCTATCATTTATCTCATACATTTATTTTTTATTTTTTATTTCTTTTTGTTCATTTATTTTGCATCTTTTCTTTGTATCATTTATATATACATTTGGGAACATATATATATAAATGCATTGTTTTTTATTTATTTATTTTATTTTTTATAGTTCAATCCATGGTAAATAAAAATCTTTTTATTTAAATCCAACGATCCTTTTATTTAATTCCTCGCGTTTAGTTTATTTCACCGCATTTATTTTTTCTTTTTTTTAACTCCAAATAAAAAAATCCAAAACAACAAAAACTTTTTTCATTAAGCGATAAACTTGTTCATTTTGGTTGCAACAACTAATTTGAACAATTTCTTTTCTTTTAAGTTCTAAAAAACGAGCGTTTTTAGTTAATACTTTTTTCTTAAAATTTAAGCGAAATTTGAATGAAAAAAGGGTGGTTTGACGTATGTCTCTCCTTTCCTCGATCGAATAAACACTTGACGTATGTCTCGTTGCTTAAACGATCGTCATTCTTTTCTAGCTTCCCCAAAAAATATGTTTTTAAAAATTCGAACAAAACTTGAATGAAAAAGGGTGGTTTGACGTATGTCTCTCCTTTCCCCGGTTGTACGAACACTTGACGTATGTCTCGTTGCTCGGACAATCGTCATTCTATTTTCAAAGTGAATCCAACTCACCAATCTTGGCCCTTGTGGTCAATCCGAACCTTTCGCGCCTTTGCGCGTTAATTTTAAACATTTACGCCTTGCGTAAATTTAACGCCTCCGCGCGTTTATTTTATTTTTCAACATTGTACGCCTCCATGCGTTCGTCTTTATTTTCAAACATTTTACGCCTCTGTGCGTCTGTCTTTTTCCTTAAATATTTACGCTTTGCGCGAGTTTATCGCCTTAGCGTCTGTCTTTCACCTTTTTAAGCTTTTTACGCCTTTGTGCGTTTTCAAACATTTCTTTCCAAGAACTACGTAAGCTTTGAATTCTCCGACTACCGGGAGATACGTAGGAGCAAGACCGACGTCTTGTCAAGCCCGTTATTAAAAAATCTCTTTTTTCTCTATTTTCTATTTCGTTTGTTATTATCTCTTTCTTCATCTCACATTTTATTTACTTGTTCATTTACATATATATATAATTAAGCGTGCAAGCAAAACGTCAAAAACATTTTTAAGCCTAAGCCGACTAAGATGTTCCCGTTGAGTACAACGGATGTGAGGGGTGCTAATACCTTCCCCTCGCATAATCGACTTTCGAACCTAAAATCTCTTTTCAAGGTAATTTAGAACTTTTTTCCTTTTTCCCCGAAAAATTAAAAGTTCAGTCGTAATTTAGAATTAGTGATTCAATGCTAGTCAATAGCTTGACATCCGAAATTCGACGCGACAATCATTAAACCCAATTCCATTTTGTTTTCCTTGATTCTGATTCTCCAAAATTTCTTCCAGCACATCAGTAGCAGAATTCATCATTCTGACTTGCTTTTTCATCTGATCAAGTTGAGAACTCAGTTGGCTCACCTCATCTTTGAGATCAATATTTTGCACTAAGAGTTCACTTTTCTGTGCCTGAAGTTGACAGATGGTCTTCTTCTGATCTTCCATCAGCTTGCATACTTCTTTAAATTGACCCTGCACCTTCTTACAAAACTCAGCAGGATTTTTATAAGACAATTCTTCATCACTGCATTCAGACTCTGATGAAGTTTCAGACTTTGATGATTCTTCAGACTCTGACAGAGTTTCTGAACCCTTAACTTTATCATCAGACCAGAATTTTCCAGTTAAAGCAGTGACAGACTCCTCTTCTCCTTCTGAGTCATCTTCATCAGACCAAGACACAACTAAACTCTTTTGTTTCTTGAGGACGGTAGGACATTCTGACTTGACATGACCATATCCTTCACACTCAAAGCACTGAATTCTCTTTGATTGATTGCTCTTCTCATCAGTTCTTGTCTTCTGTTTCAGAAATTTCTTAAATTGTTTGGTCAGCATCACAAGAGCTTCTGATGACGTTTCATCATCCACACTTTCAGCATCTACTACAAAGGCAACACCTTTCCCCTTCTTATCAGTCCTGCTTATTTCAAAGTTTTGAAGAGACCCAATCAATTCCTCAACTTTCATGCTGGAGATGTCATGTGCTTCTTCAATTGCAGTCACCTTCATATCAAACCTCTTGGGTAGGGATCTGAGAATTTTCCTTACAAGCTTCTCATCTGATACTTTTTCTCCAAGTGATTCAAAAGAGTTAGCCATGTCCAGAATATTCATGTAAAAGTCTGGGATGTTCTCATCCTCCAGCATTCTGAGATTTTCAAATTTTGTGGTCAGAAGCTGAAGTCTGGACAATTTAACCTTTGAAGTTCCTTCATGAGTGGTCTTGAGTATCTCCCAGGCATCCTTAGCAATTGTGCACTGCTTGATCATTCTAAATATATTCTTGTCCACTCCATTGAATATAGCATTCAGGGCTTTGGAATTTGCAAGAGATAATGCATCTTCATCATTGGTCCAATCATCCTCTGGTTTCAAAACACCTGTCTTCCTACCATCTTTGTCAGTCACAACTGGATGTTCCCAACCCTTCAGAACAGCTTTCCAGGTTTTGCTATCTATTGATTTAAGGAAAGCACTCATGTGTGATTTCCAATAATCATAGTTGGTCCCATCAAGCAAAGGTGGCCTGTTAACAAATCCTCATTCTTTCTCCATAAAGCCAGAAAATATCTCCCTGGAGCTCACCCAAAAATAAGCAGGGTGCCTGCTCTGATGCCAATTGAAATTCTGGCAGTTACTGGTTCTGAACTAAAAACAGAGTATGAAAACTAATGTTTAGAAGCAGAAATAAAAAGTGCAGAAAGTAAAGGAACACACTGAATTTGTTAACCCAGTTCGGTGCAAACTTCACCTACTCTGGGGGATACCAATCCAGGAAAAAAATCCACTAAGTAGTATTAATTCTAAGACTCTAAACACAACCCCTGTTTTTCAGTCTTATCACTTAATCACTACCCGTCTAGACTTCTACCTAGGAACCCCTAGATATAAGAACCCCCTCTTACTTCCTAACCAAGCAACCACAACCCAGTGATTGTAAACTCTTTAATAAAACCAAATACGATGAAGACACTCTTCAACAAAACAAAAACATCACTTGTGCTTAAAAGCTTTAAGTGATTTACAACTCAAAACACCTAAACCAACTCAAACAGATGAGTGATGTACAAAACAAAGCCTAATGCTTACACAAAGACTCTTATGATAATATCAGTTTTGACTCAATCTCATTTTTTCAAAGCAGCACGTCCTCCTTATATAGGCTTCAGCAACTCTCATATTTCTGAACACAATCATCCTTAAAGATATGATTCTGAAATTGTTTAGAAGCTCAAAGAAGAAAACATATTTCTGAATTATATTTTACAAAGATCCTTTGAAAATATATTCATCAATAAACACGAAGCCAATCTTCAATAAGATATTCACATAAAATTATCAACCTTCTGGAAACAATAGCCTGGATAAATCTTCAACAAATCTCCAAAAGATACGCAGCAAGAATTAACAAAAAGAGCGCAGGAAAAACAGCTTCTGAAAGGCAGCTTCTGAAGGTCAACAAAAGTCAACGTCTGAACAGTGCGTCTGAAGACCTGTTCAGCGTCTGATGAACAGTTCTGCGTCTGAAGGTCAGTTCTGCGTCTGAAGGCCATTCCAGCTTCTGATGAACAGTAAATCCAGTTTTCAGCTTCTGATACTTCTCAAGACCAATTTCCAGCTTCTGAAGACTCAAAATAACATCTGAGGACGCTTTGCTTGAACACTTTAATTTTACCAAACATTTAGCCAACCTTCAAATAACCAACAATCACCATCTATAAGACTCCGATCCCCGAGACTACTAACTAAACGATAAATCATGCAATTTAACAAATCGGGATATTACAAATCATCATTTAACTCATACGAATGTCTCATAATAAAAATTTCATCAACAATATTCACAACACAACGGAAAATAATCATCTCAACAACATGTCATCTCGGGTCTCATCATAAAAATCTCGAAATAAATACATCATCATCAATAATCAACAAGTAAAATAATACAATCCCCAAAAATCCCATTTTTGCTTCCATTCATCCCAAAATCGTTATACAAACAGTACCCATGATCAATACACTTTAATTGAACAATTGTTACACAACAAAACATCAATTTAACATGGATTCTCATGGTTTTTCAATTAAATTCAAACATTGTCTCAAAATTCATTTTCACCAACAACTTAACAAACAAACATGTATAACAACAACAACAACATTTCATCATGTTTCACATAACCATAATCACTTATTCTAACCATCATAACAACAACTTATTAATTTTAACAACAACTTAATAATTTTCGTCCAATATTTAGCATTTTCACCCAAAACACAACAACAACAACAACTTAAATCACAACTTATTCAACATAACTTCATGGATTCTCAAACCAAACATATACCCATAAGCAAATTCAACTTAAACAGCCATAATCACCATCAATTATCATGCTAATAATCAAAACCATCAAATTCACCAAGTTATCAATTCACTACATCAACCTATGAATTTTGACATGAATTCACCAAGTTTTAACATACTTAAATCAACCATCAAAACAGAACACAAATTTCACATAATTAACAACAAACATCATGAAATTAAGCATAAGCTAAAACACCCAAACTTCCCATTTGCTTATTAAAACCCAATTGGTGAAAATAATCTTCCCCTTACCTCAATTCTTTACAAAAATTGCTCAATAACTTGAATCTCTACCTTCTAGTGTTTTCCACTCTTCCTTCTCTCCAAGTTTCTTCTTCTCTTCTATTCTCTCCCTCTTGCCTCTTCCCAAAGTTTTGTGAAATGTGGCTAACTTAATTCACCAACACTCACTACTACTCTTTATATAATATGGGTTAGGGTCACTCACACTAATGTGCTTAGTCACATCTAACTCTCACAATTATTTTCTCTACACTTTTACTTCACTTAACACACCCCCCCCATTTTACTTATACACCACTATTCTCTAATTCAAATTTCTAGTTCTAACATAATTACAAAAATGCCACTCATGGTAAAATGACTAAAATACCCTTAATCACTTAAAAATCCACTAACCAACCAATCACACATCAAATAAACAATTAACAAAAATATAAATAATAATAATAATAATAATAATAATAATAATAATAATAATAATAATAATAATAATAATAATAATAATAATAATAGATAAATCTAATACTAAAAATCGGGCTGTTACACCATCCCTCGTGAACTACAACCCAAACCCCTTGTCCATCTCATTCTTCTCTCCATATCAATCACCCCATTTTAGATCGTCCAAAATATAAATATCAATGCAACTCACCACATTATACTTGCCATGTTAAACTTCATTTGCCTTCACATTATGGTTGAACCCCCACATCACTGCACAACTAATTCTTTATCCTTTGGTTACAAATTAGATCAGGATCATGATAACCATACACATCATCCATGTCACTTGTTAGCCTCATCCTCCATCCCTTATTCATTTCCTTCTACCCCCTTACAAATCCTCCCATTTTGGATCATCCGGGGATAAGCTAGAATTCGCTCAAACGACAAGGGAAAACATGCATTTTATCCATAAATAATTAATTAAATAAAAGAGAAAAAATTGATATGAATTAAATCAATATAAATAATATAATTTATGGATTTTTTTTTGCAATATATGTCAATTTATGTACATGACAATTTTTTGATTAGTTCAATAAAAAATTAATCAAACAAGCTTCACCATAATTAAAAATGATAAATCTTCCCCTTTCACTATTTACATCGTAGTTCAAAAAAACTAGTATAGTCAACCATAAGACTATAATTCACTTAAGCATCAAAATAATTATATATAATTGGCATTGAAGTATTTATTAAATTTTAAATTCATATAATTAAAATAAGTATGTAAACCATCCGTCAAAAAAATAAGTATGTAAATCAATACTGACTTAACTAATAATATTAAATATGATATATATTAAATACAATATCTTTCCTGTTAACTATTTGGTTTAGCTTTTCTCATTTTTATTAATGTGTTTGATTTTGTTCATATGGGTAAAGTTTACGTCCTCCATGATCTTTTTATTAACAACGTTACTTTGTGGTTTTCAACGGCAGAACCAACTTAGAGAATCCTTCAATAAACCCCCAATAGTAACCGGTCAAACCCAAAAACTTCTAATATCAAAAACAGGCTTCGGAGTCTCCCACTGCAACACCACATCAACCTTCGACGGATCAACTGCTATTCCACCTCTAGAAATAACATGACCAAGAAAACTCACTTCTCGTAGCCAAAAATCATACTTCGATAACTTGACATACAACTTCTTCTCTCTCAAAGCATGCAACACAATCCTCAAATGCTCCGCATGCTCCTCTTCGGACTTCGAATATACCAAAATATCGTCTATAAACACCACCACAAACTGATCCAAATAAGGATGGAAAATTCTATTCATGTATTCCATGAATACACCGGGTGCATTAGTCACACCAAAGGGCATCACAGAATACTCATAGTGTCCATACCTCGTTCGAAACGCAGTCTTAGGCACATCCTCTGACTTCACTCGTATTTGGTGATATCCGGATCTCAAATCAATCTTACTAAACATCTGAGCACCAACCAACTGATCCATCAAATCATCTATTCTTGGAAAAGGTTATTTGTTCTTAATGGTTACCTTGTTCAACTGCCGATAATCTACACACAGCCTCATGCTACCATCCTTCTTCTTGACCAACAATAGTGGCGCTCCCCACGGCAAAACACTCGACCTGATGAACTTCTTCTCTAAAAACTCTTCCAACTGTTTCTTCAGCTCACCCAACTCAGAAGCAGACATCCGATACGGCGGCGCCGATATAGGACTAGTTCCAGGTACAACATCAATTACAAACTCTACATCCCTCTCCGGCGGTAAGTCCATAATGTCATCTGGAAAAACATCCGCAAACTCATTCACTACCGGCAAATCACCAACTTGAACTTCACTTCCAACCTTCAACGAAGCAAACATAACAAACACTTGGGCTGCTCCGCCCAACGACGCTTCTACTTGCCTTGCAGATAAAAACTTCCATACATCACGCTCCTCCGGCTTAGGAAAAGTCACACTCTTGGTTAAACAGTTAATGTTAACACCAAAAGTTAGCAACCAATCCATTCCAAAAATCACATCCATATGCTCCAAAGGCAAACAAACCAAATTCAACTTAAAATCCACATCACCAAAATTCACAGGACAACCAACACACACCAAGGAAGTGGTCACCGAGCCATTAGCTGGAGTATCAATGACCATTCCTCTTGACATAGGAGACAAAACTAAATTCAACCTCTTAGCACAATCAAGCGAAATAAACGAATGTGTCGCACCAGTCAATAATAGCAAGCAAATGAGTGTTGTTAATAAAACATATACCTCTGATCAAATTGTCTGGCTCAGCTCCTTCCTCCACACTCAACGCAAAAACCTTCCCACTCGCCTTCTCCTTCTTCGGCTTAGTACACTTGGTACTAATGTGACCCGCTTCACCGCAGTTGTAGCATACCACCTCTTTGCTCTTGCACTCGAAAGCTCTATGTCCCACCTTCCCACACTTGTAGCAAGTTACCGCAACACTAGTGCACTCTGCAACACGATGCCCAATACCACCACATTTGTAGCACTTCAAGTCACCTCCACTCTAAGTAGATCCACCACTAGCATTCTTCTTCCCTTTGACTCCACCGTAAGGTTTCCCACGATCGCTCCCCTTTCCTTTCTTCTCGTTCAAACTCTTGTAATAAATTGACTTAGCCTTGCTATCTTTGTCAAGTATACGACACTTGTTCACCAAAGTAGAAAACACCCTAATCTCCTGGTAACCGATAAGCATCTTAATCTTCGGACGAAGACAACTTTCAAACTTAATGATTTTTCATGCCTCCGCTCCAAAAGCATTATAATGCGGGCAAAAAAGAGAAAGACTCTCAAATTTCGCCGCATAATTTGCTACTGACATATTCCCTTGCTTAAGCTCCATAAATTCAATTTCCTTCTTGCTTCGAACATCTTCCGAAAAAAACTTCCCAAGAAACGCTTCCTTGAAAACTCCCCATGAAATCTCGGCTCCACTGGCCTCCATCCTCTGCTGAGTATTCAACCACCATAACTCAACTTCATCCGCAAGCATGTGCATAGCCAACCGCACCTTCTGAGCATCATTCGTGACCATCGCTCTAAAATTCCCTCAGGGTCATACCTTCCCTTGAACTTCAGCGGCTGGTTCCTCAAGAAACAGTCTAAACGCAACTCATCAACTCCTTCCTGATGATTCTGATGAGCGTGAGCAGCAGCATTAGCTTGGGCTAGTGCATGTGCCATCGAGGTCATCGCCTCGGCAATCGTGGCATCGTTCCGACCGGCCATCTCTCCACTACACAACCACAACAAGCACCACCTAGTTAGACAAGAAAAACATCGACAGTATATACACATACATGTCACACACAACATGATAATGACCAAGTGTTGGTCCGGACTAGACCGGCCTGCTTTGATACCAAATTGTAACGCCCCAATCCCAAGAACATAAATAAACATGTAAATCATACATAAATCATACATCGGGACGTTAATACTCCAACATACATCTCATCTTATAACATAATAAGAAGATAAAAAAAGTCATAAAAATTCACTTTTCCCTCACAACAAGGTTGGCACGGTCGTGCCAACATAGGCAGCAAGATCACGCACGGCCGTGCCATATAGGCGCACGATCATGCGCCCTGTGTAGGTCAGGGACAACTGATTTTTCGTTAGGTTTTTCACGAAAATACCGTTTTTCAATATCGTTTTTTGATCCAATTCGCACCAAATTCGTCCCAACACCTTAAACAAGACACACCCTATCACCTACCACTTAACATGGCTTAAAACAGCTTAATCTTAAGCAGTTAAACTTAACTTAATCGGATTAAATCAAAGTTCGTCTCAAAAACCCGTTTTCTCCCAAAACAACTTAAAATCCCAAACAGAACTTTACATCAACAATTCCAACTTTCTAATCATATCAACATGTTCATAATCACTGAATTAACAACATGAATCAACTTAAAACTGATTATATGAACAATTCATCCAAATTCGCCAACTTAAGCAATTTTCACATAAACAACAACAACCACAATTCCAACTTAACTCAAACAACATAACTTCATGATTTCATAACCCAAACGCATAATCACACTCATAATCAACTCAATTAAGCATAATCAACATCAATTATCATGTTTCTCATCAATTTCACCAAATTTCACAAAGTTCACAAACAACATAATCAACCATGAGTTTTTGATGAAGTAAAAGCATGAAATCAACAACTTAACATATACTTAATTCAGTCATCAACAAAAAGCACAAAAATTAACACAATTAATAATAATTCATGAAATTAGGCTATAAGCTAAAAGCTCCCAAACACCCAATTGCTTCTTAAACCCATATGTTAATCATAATCTCCTCTCTTACCTTAATTTCTTCACTTCTCTTGCTACTTCTAGTGCAATCCCCTCCTTCCTCTTTGATTCTCTAGCTTTTCTCTTCACCAAGCCTCCTCTCTCTCTCTCTCTCTCTCTCTCTCTCTCTCTCCCTCCTGCCCCTCAAAAGTTTTGTGTTAAAATATTAACCTAATTCATCATCACTCACTACTAGTGTATTTATAATAAAGGCTAGGGTCACTCCCACTAATAGGCTTAGTCACAATTGTCTCACAATTATTTTCTCTACACTTTTACTTCACTTAAACCTCATATTACTTATACACCACTGTTCTCAAAAAGTTAAATTTCAAACTTTTAACATATTACAAAAATGCCACTAACCCTCAAATGACCAAAAATACCCTTAATCACCCAAAATTCACTAATCCACCAAAATAAATAATTAACAAATATAATAATCAAACAATTAATAATAAATATTAACAAACAATTCTAATGCTAAAAATCGGGTTGTTACAAATTATCATGTGTATATCACATGATAATTTATATATATACTTAAAGAAAAAATTTATATAATAGTTTAATTCTATATACAAACATTAATCTACTATTACAATATATTGTAATATATAAGTTATTAATTATTTAAATGATTGAAACTAGTTGTTGTACCCTAATTATGTCCAAGTCTTTTCTTCAAAAAAAAATCATCATCATGCAAAACAAAAAAAATCAATTTTTATTTTCTTCTTTTTTAAAAATAAAAAAAAGTTTTATTATTATTTATTTATCTTTCTTTTATTATTATTATTATTATTATTATTATTATTATTATTATTATTATTATTATTATTATTATTATGTTTTGTTTGTCTCAAAAAAAGAAACATGTACAAAGAAGGAAACAAAGTCAAAATAAGCTGCTGCCCCTATTTTTCCAGCACCTCCTCCTTGCCGTTTTTTTCCTTTCTTTATCAAAACCAGTCAAGGAAGGCTGCAAGCTGCTGCCCCTGTTGCCAGCACCCTCTCCTTGCCATTTGTTCCCATTTTTCTGTCAAAACAAGTCAAAGAAGGCTGCAAGCTTCTCCCTTGTGTCCAACGCCCTTCTTTCCTGTTTCTCAACCCCAAATCTCAAGGATTAACCCCAAAAGCACCACAAGTTGCAGGCAGCACCCTGCCTTTCTTTTTTTCCATTATCCTCTATCATAATTCAGCCCCTACTTGTCCAGAACTAGCCACAAGTCTTCACCAAAATCACAAGGCAAGATCACTTCCTTCCCTTTTCAATAAATGTTAACCAAAGTCTTTGCCATAGCACACAAAAAGGCCCAACTTTCAAGGGATTTTCATGATTACAAATGATCACAAAATTGCCTATATAAGGGGGACGAAAATGAATGAAAAAGGGAGGATTTTTTTTAGAAGCAGAATCAGAAAACAAAACAACAACAAAAATCATAACAAAACCTCCCAAAAGAAAGAAGCTCTGTTTTTCTGTTTTTTCTTTACAAGCCACCATAACAAATCAAACAGAATCAAAAACAACAACTAAACCACAAAGAAACATCACACAAAGAGAGAAGAATAGTAACAAAACACCATTCTGTTACTGTTCATCTTCTCCATCACTTCCATCCTAAAAAAACATAACCACTCAAAAACCCCTTTCATTTTTTGTGCATTTGAAGCTTTGGCTAGGAGTTTGTAAGTATCTTGAACCTTTCTATCTCCTTTTTCGCATTCAGTTTAAGTGTTTTTAGCTTTTCTTAAAAAATAATGCATTTTTCATCATAAGTTCATGGGCATGACTTGAGGCCAGAATATATTAGGTTCTAGGACATCTTTTGGTAGATCTAAAACCACTAAGATGTAGTATTCATGGCAAACTTTACAATGATATTTTTATTTTTGTATTTGGTTCAGTTTTGAGTGAGAAATTTAACTCAGAAGTTGAGAAAAAATCACAGAATTCTGTTCTGCTGTTCCTGCATTTATTTTTCTACATTTTTAGTCTTTAACTCATTTTTGCATTAAAACAACATTCAAAAACCCAAAGATTTTACAAAGTTTTCAACAAATCATCAAAACAGAAGTGGATTGCTTCTTTTTCTTACTGTGTTTTCAAACATTTTTACCCCTGAGGTTCTGAAATCAGAATCAGAAGCAGCTTCTGAACAGTACTTCAGAAACAGCTTTTGAACAGTACTTCAGAAGCAGCTTCTGAACAGTACTTCAGAAGCAGCTTCTGAACAGTGCTTCTGAACCTAGAGTCTGAACAGTGCTTCTGAACCCAGAGTCTGAACAGTGCTTCAGAACAGTGCTTCTGAAGGCAGCTTCTGAACAGTGCTTCTGAAGCAGTTTCTGAACAGTGCTTCTGAAGCAGCTTCTGAGCAGTGCTTCTGAAAGGCAGCTTCTGAAGGTGCTTCTGAAGCCGTGTTCTGAAGGTGCTTCTGAAGCCGTGCATTTTGCATTCTGAAGTCAGTTCCTGCTTTTGAAGGTTCATAATTTGGGCTGAAACTCTCTTTTATGGTTGGAACTCATTTTTATTCAAAGAGAAAAATATAACAAGTGTTTTCAATTATAGTTTATGCATCTATTTTCAATAATAAACTTGAATGAAAAATGAGTGGTTTGACGTATGTCGTCCCATTCCCTGGTTGCACGAGCACTTGACGTATGTCTCGTTGTTCGGACAATCGTCATTCTATTTTCAAAATACAAAAACATCAAAAACAAATTCAACACACCAAACTAATTTTTGGCCCCCCGTGGTCAATTAAAATTCAAATCTCTTTTCACAAAAGCACGATGTTTTATCAATTCTAACGCGATACAAACAAACGCTTAAGCCTCCCACGCGCGAGCATACAAGCTACGTTTAACCGTTAAAATACGATCAAAAACATTGTTCTTTAAAATCAACCAACTAACAAACATTTTCTACCAAAGAACTACGTAGCTTTGAATTCTCCATCGTACCAGGAGATACATAGGAGCAAGATCCCACTCTTGTCAAGCACACTAATGTAAAAAAACCTTTTTTACCCTTTTCCTTTTTCTTGGAAGTATTAAAACGTAGCAAACAAACCTTTAAAACACTTTTAACCCTAACTAACTAGGAGGTTCCTGTTGAGTACAACGGATGTGAGGGGTGCTAATACCTTCCCCTTGCATAATCGACTCATGAACCCGTTAATGGTTGCGATGACCATCCTTTCCACATCGTCAAGGGTTTTATCAACGTTTCCCTTTAAAAATAAAACTTTGGTGGCGACTCCGTAGTCATTCCGAGCGTTGGTACGCTCGAGCGTTTTTAGAGAACGTACACTAGTTACCATAATAATAAATATGAAATATGCTAATAAAATAATGTATAAATATCAAAAGATTATTCTAAATTTATTAACATGTTTTTTTAGGAATAAATTTATTAACATGTTATTATTTATGTTTATTAATGTATATATTTTTTAATATGATTAACATAAAAAAATTATTTTTAATTATATCTTTCTAACTATAGTCTAAGTCTAAGTTTTTTTTTTCAGCATAATTTTCTAATGAATACCAGCATAAGTTCCTATAAATTAACCCTTAGGAGAGACTCAAATAATATCAATAGCACTTCTCAATTCACTCTATAGATTACTATCACTTGCGTAGAAAATGGCCAAAGTTCTATCATTAGCTTTACTCTTTATGCAAGTGACTTTTTTCACTATGTTTGCTAAAGAGATTGATAGTCTCCCCACTATGCCTGGTTCTCATTCACCACCACAACCACCACTACCACTTCATCAACCTAATAACCCTTTCTCCGCTGGTTACAAAGCAGGTACATATCGTAAACCACACCTCCATCACTCATCAATATCAGTCCCTATTCAACCCCCTTCTTCGACCCCTACCCATTCTCCCACTTTGGATCGTCCAAACTACAAATACGAATGTAATTCATCACATCATTCTTGCCCTGTCAAACATCATTTGTCTTCACATCATGGTCCAACCCCACATCATCACGCAACTAACTCATTATCCTCTAGTTACAAAGTGGATGAATATCATAACGACCACAAAAACCATCACTCAACAACCACATCCCCCGCCCACTCTCCATCTCCTTCTACTCTCCCTAAAAATCCTCCCATTTTGGATCGTCCAAACTACAAATATCAATGTAATTCATCACATCATTCTTGTCCTGTTAAACCTCCTTTGCCTTCACATCATGGTCCAACCCCACATCATCACGCAACTAACACATTATCCTCTGGTTATAAAGTGGACCAAATCATAACAACCATAAACACAATCACCATCACCCATCAACCGCATCCCCCGCCTCCTCTCCATCTCCTTCTACTCCCCCTACAAATCCTATCATTTTGGATCGTCCAAGCTACAAATACGAATGTAATTAATCACATCATTCTTGCCCTGTTAAACCTGCTTTGCCTTCACATCGTGGTACAACCCCACATCATCTCGTAACTAACTCTTTATCCTATGGTTACAAAGTGGATCTAGATCATAACAACCATAAACACCATCAACATCACTCGTCATCCACATCCCCCACCCTTACTCCATCTCCTTTTACACCTCATACAAATAATGAGTAACATCATGTGATGGATGTTTTTTGTAATTGAATATAAATAAAATTATGTTTGTTGCCTTTATTTAATTTTATGCTTTTAGTTCTCTTGGTCATTTTCCAATCTTAAATCAATGAAATATC
This sequence comes from Medicago ruthenica, assembly GCA_018208015.1. Classification (NCBI taxonomy): domain Eukaryota; kingdom Viridiplantae; phylum Streptophyta; class Magnoliopsida; order Fabales; family Fabaceae; genus Medicago; species Medicago ruthenica. The sequence continues at coordinate 35,471,046 of CM031371.1, read as the reverse complement.
TACTTTAAAGGAACAATATAGTATGTTTGGAAACCAATATTGTCTCAATGGTTAATAACATATTACATAAGTTTATTATATTTTATGTTTCTTTGTTACACTAGGTTAAATTTTATGTCCTCAGTTTTTGTATTTTTTTCTTTTATTTTTAATCTACTTAATGATTGTGTTTTTAGTTACACTGGGTTAGGTTTTAATCTATTTAACTAGTGCCACCCTTCTGCGCCGCATTTGCTTAAAAAAAAGAGTGAAGTATGATGTGTATTCAAAGGGTATTCACCTTCGACGTTTAAAAATGTATTAATTAGAGATATTTTAAAAATAAAACAATTCGAGAGGGATAATTATTTTCCTAATTATATTAATGACACAAAAGATGATTTTTTAACCGTCTCTGAGGGATTTTGATTTTGTACCTTAAGGTAGCTAAACTCTTACCATTGAGATAACACCTCAAATGTTTATTAATTAGAGGTATTTTAAGTATATAGTACATGAATTTCTAATAATTTGAAATGAGTTTTTCTTTCTTTCAAAAACACAATATTTTTGTCTTTAAATCTATATTTTTATTGTTTTTTCTACTTGAGGTTCTAATTAAGTTGTAAGAGCTTTGCCCTGTAAATTCAAAGACATAGCTCAATTCCCTCAAGACTGTTTTAAAATGATTTATTTATTTTATTTTATTTTTTTGAAATTTGGGTAAGTGTAAAATATTATTAATAACGGTGACGTTAATGACATTTTTATAATGATCTCAAGTGAGATTTAAACACTGAACAATGTCCCTTAAGGATACAAAGTTAATATATCTTACCGTTGAAATAACACCTCTTGAACTGCAAAATCATCATTAGTACCATATTATATAATTATAATTTTAGTATTCTCCATTTTATATATATAAAAAGAATAAAGATGAAAGAATCCAGATTTTTTTATTTTGAGTTCAATTTAAACAACCACCGATATTGTTAATGTCTATGCTAGCCTTCGGATATAATGAATTATAGTATTTTTTTTTTGTTTTTGGTCAAGTAGTCCAGTGGCTGGAGATCACACATTTTAAATAAGTGAGATACTTGGGGTTCGAACTCCAGCCCCTGCATTTATTATCCTTTTTATTATCAGTATATATTATATATAAAGAAAACAATACCCCCTCTTTGTAAAAAAAGAAGATGCTATTAAATTTTTTTAGTTTTTGTCGCGTCTATTGTCACCTAGTTTATATTGTCCTCAAACAATTTTACAATCAAACACAATACAATTAAAATTGTTCTACATTTTATTTTTTTAGCATATCAAATGCACTCTAAAGCGTTTAGCAACTAAGTAAAATATAGAAGATCTTGTAAAAAGAATATATAAAACAAAGAAGGACTAAATTATTATTAGTTTAATTTTTATACATTGTTGGTGTAAAAATGTTTTACGCTTAAAGAAAAACTCCCTCTATTTCATTTTAAGTGTCATTTTAGAGTTGTACACTCTAATTAAGGAAGTCAGTTTTTTATGTTTTTTTACTATTATACCCTCATTTCAATCAATCAATAAGTTTCTATTTTTTTGCACACCCTATCTTTCTAATAATTTTGATGTGCTATATTCTTCCATGACAAATAATTGTTAGTTACTCTCTCGCTATTTCTTCAACAAATTGATGGAGTCTTTTATTTTTCCATCATAATTGTTCTTTTATTTTCCCTTAATTTTTTTACAATGTTACTGATCTTATTTATAAAATTTCAACTCTTCATGGAACTATTATTATAGGTAACAAAATTTTGTTTAAGTTTTAATTTGCGCATAACAAAGAACAAACTTTGTTTTAAAAAAACAAACTTAAATTTTCTAAGTAGATAACATTAATTAGTTTTATTGAAAAGGAGTAAGTAGAAGTAATTGAGAAATGATATAATTGATAAATTATACTCTTAAACTATCAAAACGACAGTTAAATATAAACGTACAAAATCTATACTCAAACGATACTTAAAAAAAAAGCAAAGGAAGTATTTTAATTTTATAATAACACTAAAAAGATGAATGTAAGCTAACATGTTTATATTACTGAATTTTTTTTGTAGAACCAAATGAAAAATGTTAACACAAATACAAAATCTAATACAATAAGAATCGTTATAAAAATAAATTATTTATATTTATTTAAGTAGACCGACATGATAAATTTAAAGAACATTATTTGTGGCATGAAGACCGGATATTTTTAGCTAAATATGCATTTTAAAAAGCCTCAGCCTTCCTTTCTTAATATATGCATTTTAAAAAACCTTAGCCTTCCTTTCTTGATATTCATATTTTTTGTTAGATAGTCCCATAAAATAAAAGGGTCAAAATATTTTTGTAAATGTGACAATTATTATGAGATACAAACAATACATAACTTCATTAGTTTGATTAAATTGTTTGCAGAAAATAATGGTACCAAAACCATTATATTGTGTAAGCTAGCCTAGAAATTCTCAATTATTGTTACCAAAAAAAGAAATTTTCAATTATCATTCCTCAACAGTTAGTAACGTACAACTGCTGTTCTGACTAATATAACGTTAGTTGAAAAAAAAATCTCACCTCACATTCATGAAATTATGGAAGTTGCTAGTAGCCCCTAGTAGTGACATGTCACATGTTCTTATCCTTTTGTCCTTGTTGAAAAATAGAAACCATCATAATAATCATATGTGTCTGTCCCTCACTACCATAATTACACGTCCCTTCTCCTTGCCATGTGATGTTCTCCACGTGATCATCATACAGTAATCACAGCTTCACACACACTCAATCATATTTGCCACCTATCTTCCATGCCTACATGCACCGCATGTTATTGCTACCTCCACCCTTTTCTTTGATATGATTTTGGGGCTTTCTTGTCCCTTATTTTCAACTTGGATAAGATTGTGATTGTCTATACTAATTATTATTTCATAATATATCTTCCTTATCTTAGCTCTTAAGTTTGATGATTGAGTTTGCATCACTTTGCAGTTAGTTCAAAGAGTTTGTTTTATTATGAAATAATTTTACATGTTCTTTATTGTTTATGATTGTGCTTGTGCCTCTATTATTATTCTTTAGTTAATTATGTTTCTAAATTAGGGATAATTTAATTTTTTTTTTTTTTTGTGTATTTTTAACTTGATGCCTTCAAACTTGTGAAAGGGACATGTCGGCTGAGTTGGTTTGGTTTGGATTCCTTCCAGATAGCACAGTAGTATGCAAGTTGGACATCAAGATAACATCAAGATAAGCTATAAGTACTTGTTAGGTCTATTTTCTGCAGTGATTTGAGGTTCTTATTCTGTTCTGTTATAGATATCTTTTTTACTGTTTGACAAAATTTCAGATCCAACCTTTGTAGCCAGTTTTTAGTGTATCAGTTTTTATTTTTCATATATTTTATGTTAGAGAGAAAAACCATTTTGAACTTTTGAGGGGAAGTTTAGAGTAATTATAGTATTATATGAAGTTTAGAGCTTTGATCTTGCGATAAATTTTTTGAAGCCTAGATAGAATATGGGTAGCAATAGAACCATTGTTTGGTTTAGAAGGGACCTTAGAATTGAGGACAATCCAGCACTAGCTGCTGCTGCTAGGGATGGTTCTGTATTCCCTGTGTTTATATGGTGTCCTAAAGAGGAAGGACAATTTTATCCAGGAAGAGTTTCAAGGTGGTGGCTGAAGCAGTCTTTAGCTCACTTGGATCAGTCCTTGAAATCACTTGGTTCGAGACTCGTGTTGATCAAAACTGAGAGTACTCTCAATGCTCTCTTGGATTGTATTAATGCTATTCAAGCTACAAAAGTTGTGTTTAACCATCTCTATGGTAAGCAGTGCTGTTTATAGGGTAGTTTGAATGACATTAGACTTCTGTGCTAAATGATTTTGCTAATTTTGATTTGATTTGATTTGATTCGATTCATGTTTGGTTACACTTAATATTTTGGATCTCCAAAAGTTGAAGAATCAAGCCGGCTTTTTCTATTAGTAACATAGAGGAAGTTTAGAATACATAGCAGAAAATATACGAAGTATTTATGTGAACTATATTTTGTTTGTTGAGACACAAATGCATGTAAGCTAAGCTTTGCATGTTTAAGGCATTCTACCAGTTCTATTTGTCTAATTAATGATTGAATATTTAGTTCTTTAGAAGGCAGCTTTCATAAACCGAGACACTAGAATTAGAGTTCAATAGAAATGCAATGTCATCCAATGAGAACCTTTTACTTTGCCACACGTAACTACAAAGTGCTCGATTCTTATTGGATGTCACTGTAAAACTAGTTTACATCGACGATGCATGTCCCCTCTCTTAAAGTTACTGGGATCAACAGAGTTTGACTATAATTAACAAAATAATTTCCTGATATGTTTCTTTACAGTTCAATGCTAGTCAGCTGACCAACATTTTGTACCATGATTGTTTTATCAGATCCTGTTTCACTTGTTCGAGACCACAACATCAAAGAAAAACTAGTGGAACTTGGCTTATCTGTGAAAAGCTACAATGGGGATCTGTTGTATGAGCCTTGGGAAGTATATGATGAGAAGGGACATGCTTTTACAACCTTCGATCCTTTTTGGCAGAGATGCTTGCACAAGCAAATGGAACCTGTTTCGCTTATTCCTCCTTGGCAATTAATTCCTGCTGAAGGTATGCACATTAACATGATTTTATTGTTTTTCAATTATAATATAGTTTTTGGTTCCACATTGGTAGCTTTGTTGGTGAGCTAAGGACGCCAAAGAAGTTTTACAACAGAGGTTGGAACCCAACACAACTACTAACTTACTAACATCTACCTATCCAAAATGAAAGTATCATCTTTTTGCTAGAGTATCATCGATAGTTATTCTGATACAGTAACAATATGAAAACTAGCACCAATGTGATCAAATTCTCTTCTGCTGTGTATTACAGGAAAAGTCGAGAAATGTTCAATAGAGGATTTAGGTCTGGAAAACGAATTAGAAAAACCAAGCAACGCGTTACTAGGACGAGCTTGGTCTCCAGGTTGGAGTAATGCTGACAAGGCTTTAGCAGAATTTATGGACAAGCAGCTACTTTACTACTCGAAGAATAGGCAAAAGGTTGGTGGAGACTCCACCTCGTTGTTATCTCCGTATCTCCATTTCGGAGAGTTGAGTGTGAGGAAAGTTTTTCAAATGGCTCGCATGAAGCATATATTGTGGGGAAACGAAGGCAACAGTGTTGGAGAAGAAAGCGTAACTCTTTTCCTTAGAGCAATTGGACTAAGAGAGTACTCGCGTTATCTTTGTTTCAACTTTCCGTTCACTCATGAGAGAGCACTTCTTGGACACTTGAGTTTTTTCCCTTGGAATGCTGATCCGTCTAACTTTAAGACTTGGAGACAAGGTAGGACTGGCTACCCTTTGGTTGATGCAGGAATGAGAGAACTTTGGGCTACAGGATGGATGCATAACCGAATCAGAGTAATAGTTTCGAGTTTTGCTGTGAAAATGTTGCTTCTACCTTGGAAATGGGGAATGAAGTATTTCTGGGACACACTTTTGGATGCAGACCTTGAGTGTGATATCCTTGGCTGGCAGTATATCTCAGGATGCTTACCAGATGGTCACGAGCTTGAGCGCTTGGATGATCCTGAGGTTTGTCACGTTTTCCTTCAATAGTTCTTTTGTGCATCAATAAGATGTGACCATCTTGTATTCAATAACTTATTCAACATAACCTGCATCACACATCACATTCTGCTATACCGTTTGATTTTACTGCTGCAAAATTCATTTGTTTCTTTAGTCCCATCCTCATGTGCCAATTTTTAAGATCTGGGTAGTTTGATTACAATCAACTGCATAAATTTGGTAGAAATTTTTTATCTTTTTTCTTTTCATACTCCAATGCTTTTATATCTGGCAAAATTTATCCTTTCATATTAAACTTCACCACTCGTTAAATATCTAATCTGCTTTTAACACTGATTATTGGATGTTTTGATTTATGTATTAGTAGCCATACCAGTTTGTATTTTGAAATTTTATTTTCACTATTTCTTTGATTCAATACTCATGTCTTTCATGATTCTATTTTCCTTTCAAAAGCTCTGTAGATCAGTAGTCTTAACTCCTTAGCATGACTATAATAGTTGAAAGAGATTTTTTGCTTAGATGCATTTCCCTCTTAGGCCCTGTTTGAATAGACGAACTTACTTAAGCGTGTATTGAATAAACGCTTAATCACATAAGTGCTTATGTATAAGCTATTTCTATAATTTAAGATATAATAAGTTCAAACCATTTTCGTATATGTTATAAGCTATTTCCGTAAACTATCTTGGAGAGCTTATGCAAATAAACCGATAACAGCTTATGGAGATCTCATAGGCTGTTTCCAAAATCTCTCCCAAACAATCTCACTAGTGTTTATGTCAGTCGATAAACTCAAATAAACCAATATAGTCCCCAAGTGAGATTGGTATTACTATTTCTTATATAGGAAACAAGTTTTATTAGGCTTCTTCGTTCGACTAAATTTTACCAAAAAGATCCTCACAACAAGAGTAAATACCGTGACTTTTCTAATTTTGGTGTCATTGTTTGTCCAGATTTTAGGAGCTAAATTTGATCCAGAAGGAGAATATGTAAGGCAATGGCTACCTGAGCTAGCAAGAATGCCAACTGAGTGGATCCATCATCCTTGGAATGCACCACTTAGTGTGCTTAGAGCATCAGGAGTCGAGTTAGGTCAAAACTATCCGAATCCAATAATTGATATAGATATGGCCAGAGAAAATCTGACTCAAGCCATATTCAAGATGTGGGAAATTCAAGCAGCATCAAAAGCTTCTGGCTCTGAAGCAAGGGATGAAGTTGTTGCTGAAAGTGAATATCTAGACATTCCAAAAGTTGTCCTCCTTAAGGAGAAGGCTCCATGTGCTGCTATTTCAGCTAATGATCAGAAGGTTCCAGCATTTCAGGATCCTAAGAATGAACTACCTATTAGGAAGAGAACAAAATGTTTTGAAGAGAAGAGAAAGAACAAGGAAAATTCAATGACTCATGTGAAGGATAGTAATGTTTCAAGCTCCGACCATGAAGACACTTGCTCTACAGCTGACTCTTCACGTAAGAAGCAGTGTAGTACAAGCACCTATTCATTTTCTGTTCCACAACAATGTTCCTCATCTTCAAATCTGAAATGGCCATGGCAAGAACAGACTGACATGGAGCAAAGCTCAGGGAAAGATGGTAAGCGTATAAGAGTGAAGACTCATTTTAGTGGCTGAGAAAAACTGTGAGACTCTATTTAGTCCACGAGAAAAATAGAAGCAACTTTTAGTCCATGAAGAAAATAAACCGAGACAATTTAATCCTTAGGTTTATTTTTTTAGGGACTAGAAGTTGCTTTATTTTTCTCAGGCCCTAAAATGAGTCTTCACTCTGTACCGTCATAATACTTGTAGTACTTTCTACATCACTGTTTCATAATGAGGTTTTTCTTGCACACTTTTTTACACTTTGTTGGATTTGTATGCTACTAATAATAAGAATTTCCATTTTCATGCAGGGGCGACATGAGGTTAATGATGTCCTTATTTATAAATCTTGTAGCAGCTGCAGCGCTCATGGAAAGAAAATGGTGCCATAAATGAACTGTTTTCTGTGGCTATATTCTCAATAAAATGGTTTGAAATCTAATTGAAACAATAGCCAACATTGTATATTATTTACTTGTCCGAATGAGAAGTCCATAAATATTTTGACAGTCTTGTATACAAACTTGATAAACTAAACTAGTAGACAATAAATTATTCTCACTAGGCATAAGTCACGGTGCTTTTACCTCGTTTTGTCTTTAGAATTTAATACCTATAAAGGACAGACGAAAACACGGATGCTGGTAAGGAAATAAAAGCGATTAAATGTAACTGTATATGTCGGTGGTGTTAGACACTAACATGTGTCAGATACTAGACACATTTTCGTATATGAAGTATCGACAGTACGTAGTCAAAGTCTATATTGGACCCTTATTCAGTCAATAACATACAACTTATTCAGGAAATTCCTTTATTGGAGCCTTGATGGGAAATCATCATTGGAGCCTTTCCGGAATCAATACTGCTCCAATCTTATTCTTAATGCTTATTTCACAGCCTGAAAGGCTGCAAGGAAGAGTTCCCATCAAGGCCTTTTGTAAAATAATGTGCCAAGGCTTCTTTCACAGTAGTTTCCCTATAGATTGGTGGATTATCTTCTGATAGCAATTCCTTTATTGGAGCAACAACCTTGGATGTAACCTCTTCTAATGATGGGTTTACAAAGAAGCTTGCTATGGAAATTCTAGGGCCTATATGTTTGGATAAAACCCGGTGATAAACACTTGTGAACCTGTCATTTGTTATAAGCTGCAAAAGAGATTGATAAATATACATTCATTAAAGATCACAACTATATATGTCATGTCACAAGAAAGTAAGGAATAACTGAAGTGTTTATATTTAACATCACTACCTGCATAAGATCACCAACGTTTACAACAAGAGATCCATGTAGTGGAGGAATATCAACCCATTGATTCCGATGAAGAACTTGAAGACCACCAATCTGGTCTTGTAGAAGAATTGTCATGAAATCAATATCGGTGTGCTTCGAAGTTCCCATAGTTAATTCAGGTTCAGGGCATGCAGGATAGTAGTGACACAAAAGAAATTGTCCATATGTTGAGAGCAATTCTTTAAGGTAAGAAGGATCAAGGCCTAAAGCTTCTGAGTATAGCTCAAAGATTGTAAAGCCTAAAGCTCTTACTTTCTTTGAATATTCAATCACAATGTCTCTGCCAATAAAGACAAAAGAAAAAAAAAACATTGATATGAAATATTACTTTTATTTTTTACCAGAATATAAAATATAACTATTTTTTAATAAATGAAATATAACCTTGATAACGGGTTTATATCATAAATATTGTGAGTGTGAATTCTGTACTGAAATTTTCAATTCTCTGCATGTTAAGTGTCGTTCAAGCTATTGCACACATCTTAAATAAATCATCAAGTGGTATCATCAAGGTAAAATAATACTTGTTGACTAAAATGTCCATAGTGTAGTAGGAGTTAGGTAGAAGGCTTAATTTCTATAGAGCGATTGAGATACAAATTAATAAGGGTATTATTCAGTAAAATAATCAATACTCTCTTAATATTCTAAAATGACAATTAATTTTAAACAGTTTATTTTGTTTAAATATTTTATATTTTTATTTCTTAAAAGTTGTGTTAATTTTATTCTATGACAAATAAATAAGAGACTCTTGAAGTGAACGAACGAACAATTGTCTGCATTTTCTAAAAAAAAATAAAAATGTCGAAAACTATTTTCATAATTTTTAGAAACGCATGACCTATGACTAACATTTCATCTTTTGTTTATCAAAATAGTTCACATCAAAAGTCTCTCATCAAGTTAAATACAAATTTTAAGAAATGAAAATAGAAAATGTTTTCACAAAGTAAACGAGTTATTATATTTAAAATATAACATTTAACATGAGACAAAGGGTACTCTAATATTAAAATTTTGTTCCTCTTTCTTTTTAAAATAGATAATTGACAGAACCATTGAGAATTAATGAAAATATGTAAGTTCTATATTGAAAAGAGATAAAGATCTGATTTTTTTTTTTATAATAAAGAGTTCCACTCACCTTATGAATAGATTTTGTAAGAATAAATTAGTTCCAATTCGTCAAAACCTAAGATTATATCAGACCTAATTCAAAAAATATAAAACAAACGTTACCTGCATACTTGTGGTATTTCTTCTGGATTAGGAGGATCAGGACTAGTAAAAAATGCAATTGTGTCCTTCCAGTTAGCAGCAGGGTCCCTAAAAAGGGTACTATTAGAAAAATATCTGACTTTCTTATTTGCATCCCTTGTATAAAATGGTTTCCTTGCATCAGCTTCTTGTTCATGAAACCTACGGATTGCACTAGTCATGTCATCCAAAACACTAATTGGAATACCATGATTAATCACTTGGAAAAATCCCCACTCCTTGCATGCACTTCGAATTTTGTCAAGTATCTCAACATGCAAACATGGATCAGTGTTCATATCTTGAAGGTCAATGATGGGGACAGTCAACTTGAAAGATGAGTCAATTTGTAAGGTAGTTTCATGAGTGTTGTTCAGGTTCAATTTGGGAGAATGGAACATACGTGGGATCTTTGTCACACATGTTCCAGACTCTAAGAGGCCTTTCACACCGGCTTTTGATTCTTCAAAGGCTTTCACTTCAGCTATTCGGTTATATGTAGAAGTAGTGGAACTATTACTTGCCTCTAACTCCATGACTGGAAAGTAGAAGAAAATGCAATGTCCTACGTTTGTGCACTTGAATTTGAAGTTAATGATGATAATGTGTAGCTGAAAATATAAAAGAAGATTGAGAAGTGAAAATGGTTAAAATGGCCGCCAACGTTGAAAAATAGGCACAATTTATATTCTATGAGCTAGTGGAGTAAGTTTCTAAATGATCAAAAGTCAAATACATATTAAAGTAATAACTAGATGCTAACTCGTGCAAGCGGGTAGAATTTTATAACTATCCTACTACCATGTCACACATTTTAAAATGACATAGATAATTAAATTAAATAATTTTACGTGGAACAAACCATCAAATTAGTCTTTGACTTTGTAAAACACTTTTAAATAGGTATAAACAGATTATGAAAATTTCAAATAGGTATTCGAATCTATTAAAATGCCAAGTTGGCTCTCAAATCTAATCTCTTGCCATCAATTTGGTCCTTGTATTTAACAACTTACTATCAATTTGGTCTCTATCGTTAACCACTTAATATCAATTTAGTCTCTAATGTGTTTTTATAGACCTTCTTAAAATATTTCAAGAACTTATTTAAGAGTATCTTACAAAATCAGAGATTAATTCAGTGGTTAACTCTCGTGTATTTCATAATACAGGGTCACGTGGAGAGAAATAAACACAATATCTTGAGGGGAGGACTTTGTTTGGGAGTTAATAGATTATAATAGATAATACATCCCTTAAGACTTTGTTTGAAAGTTTGGAGGGAAGGAGAGGGGAGGACTTTGTGGAGTTGAAAATATATAAAAAAAATGAATAAATCAATCTTTCACATTTTTTGAAAGAATAATTTTTTAGCGAATGATAAACTAACGTTTATGATTAATATTTTTTTTATTTTAAGAATATCATCACAACATAGATTGAATTTGAAAAATTCATATAAACCCCCTTCAAAACCCCCCAAAACCATCATCCGATACAATTTTTGAATTCCTACAAATGAGGGAAATTTTGTATTATGAATAAAAAGTTAACCTCCGAAGCTCTCTCCTCCCAACGTCTTCTATTTCTTCTACTTGCTCATTGTTTTTTTTCTTCCAAAACCAGTTCCCTCCTGTCCCCTCTAAACTCCCAAACAAATCCTAAAAGAAAATAGATAATACATAAAAAAATGGATCTATAAAGCATAGATCAGTTCACAATGTAAATATTGTTAGATTATATATTTTCACATGAGTTGAAACTCTTGATCTCACAATTGTGTGTGTGAGTTTCGGTTGATACTTGCTATTTTGTCTATATAAAAAAAAACCTAGCAAAGTGGTATATGTAGGTCCTTTTCATCATAAATATTGTTAGACTATATATTTTCACATGAGTTGAAACTTTTAACCTCACATTGTGTGTGTGAGTTTCAGTTGATACTTGCTATTTTGCCTGCATAAAAAAAACCTAGCAAAGTGGTATATGTAGGTCTTTTAAATCAAATGTTTAATTATTGATTGGCGTATATTAAAAAATATATGGATATCTTGAATAGATATTATATAGTAAGATTATGCTACCAGAAAGAAAAAAACAAAATTTAGATACAGTACCATATGTACTGTTTTTACTATTCTCCAATTAGAAATAGACACATGTACTACTTGATATTTTAATTTTAACGCTATTGGCACTCGTTAAGTTGAATCACACCGCTGCCAAACTACCCACGTCGCTGGACATAATTAACGCAATCATGTTACAAGACTTGCTCTACCAATTTAGTTATTGAAGGAAGAATGATTTCCTATGAGATGCATTCTTCGTGATTCACAGTTCCAATTAACAAAACAAAAAACTCAATTTTTTTAATTGCAGAAAAATCAACGTGTCACTTTCCAGAAGAAAACTACTCTTAAAAGGACCAAAGCTATATCAGTGCAATTGGAACAACATTAGCGTTAGAAATTGGATGATGGGGGAACCGGAATTTGAACTCACTGCCATGGGAGGAAAAAACGGCCAGATCTATTCACAATGACTGTGAATCTCTTCCCCGTAATCTCCATCATGCTGTGATTCAAGACGAATCCCTCTGAATCGTATTCGCTGCTGGCATGACAATAAACCTCCGGTTATCTTTCAAATATTATCATCCATCCACAAGGAGGAGGGATCTCGATGATGTTGTCTTCTAGACAGAGAATGAAGAAGGGCAAGGGAACTCAAGCAGAGAGAGAATAGAGGAGTGGGTCAGACATCAAAAGAGATATTATTGAACGGGGATTGCACTTGTGTGACATAATGTCACGTGACATTGCCCAATCTGATTGTGACACGTGACAATACAATTTTTTAAAATAGGTGTTATATAAGTACACGTGTCTATTTCTAATTGGAGAAGAGTAAAAACAATACCTATAGTACTGTATGTAAGTTTTGTCCAAAAACAAATAAAAATGTTTAGCATAGCGACAATTATTTTTTGTTACAAATCAAATCACAATTCACAAGATCACAAGGCAAACTAGAAAAAATAAGAGTGAATACCCATTTTGGTCTCTTATGATTTTTTGACGGCTCATAAAAACAAAATCGACTTTAGTTCTTGACATTTTTATAATAGAGACAAAAGAGTCCGTAGTTCATTATAATAGAAGGACTGATTTGTTTCCGGTATGAAAATGTTAGGGACTAATTTGGATATTATTTTTGTCAGGGACTGAATTGGTTCGTCAGAAAATTGTAAGGGGCCAAAATGGGTCCTTCACAATTCAAGATATCCAGATTATGCTAACAAATCAAATCAAGATTCAAAAGATCGCAAAGGCAAACTACTACTCCATCAGTCCCAAAATTATATGATGTTCTGATCATTTCACACAAATTAAAAGTGCAATTAATTTTGTCAAAAAAAAAAGAAAAGAAAAAGAAGTGCAATTAATGTTGTATGGAAAAGAAAAATTATAAGCCATTTTATAAAATTATCATTTATTAATGGTATACGAGCGTTAAATTAAAAGATTAAATGAGAAGAAAGTAATAAATAATTGATGATATAATAATAAAAGTAACATTTCATAATGAAGGATAACTTTGTTTGGAAAATAAAGACGGGAAAACAAAGAAACTAAATTTTGGGAGATTATTCATCAATAGAACCTCACTTATTCACCACCTAGTTTACATATCCACCTCCTCTATAATATAGGATTATATGCATTCACACGGTCGTAACATCGACGACTGTTCAATCAAGATTAAACAGTCCATATTCAAGCTCAGTAGTTTGGAATATAAAATTAAAATAAAAATCTTCATTTTTGTGCATTGACAAATCTTAATCGAACAATCACCAATGTTCTGATCGCGCGAATAGAAACTTTCCTAATTGTAAAGAATCTGAAATGCTAGTTTACGTTAGATTTTACACAGAACAGAATAATCAGGTTCTAAGCAAAGGAGATAAAATTAAAATTTTCAGTTACCATGCTCCAAGAAGAGTGACATACAATACAACCAAGCCTTAAAAGTAGGCAAATCAAATTGCAACAAATTATTCTCCAATTGAAGTCATTGTTTTAGAACCACCAACCACAAAACCAACTTGAGATGTTTTTGCAGCATCCGATCCAGCATCAAAAAATCCCAAACAAATCACATCATTACTACCAATAGAAACCATTGATTTATAGCCTATAATATTCCACTTAACATCTGGTCCCATTCTTGAAGAACTAATATCTTGACTTGCAAAACATGTTCCAAATGGTGCTACAGGTTCAACAGTAGAAACTCCTAATGCTTTCACAAATGCATCAGCAACTGCTTTATAAATTGAAGTTTCCATTATTGTGTAAAGATTAACAGTGCTAATTTTAGTTCCACCAAATCCATTTTTGTCTATAGATAAAAGGGTTGTGTTCAACTTTACATTTTTACCAGAAAAACTCTAATAGATTTCACACCAATGAAATACTCAACTGATTTTTCACCTAAGAAAGAACTTGGAGCAGTGCTAACAGGGTTTGCTAAAAGAGGTGTAAAAATAAGATTCTTAGATTCATCAAAGTTCAATTGATAAGGTCCATCACCAAAGAAAATTACACCATTTGAACTAGTAGCCAACATTGTAAATTATTTACTTGTCCTAATGAGAAGTCCATATATATTCTGACACTCTTGTATACAAACTGCATAAACTAATTCTCCCAAAATAAATTATTCTCACTAGGCATAAGTCAAGGTGCCTTTACCTTGTTATGACTTTAAAACTTGATATCTATGAAGCGTAGTCACTGGCATATAGCACTGACATGTAGACACCGGCATATAGCAATGACATATAGCACTGACATGTAGACACCTTGTTATTAAATGTAACCACATATACACTTTTAATATGAAGTGTTGGTGCTACATTGCTTGATAACATGTGTGTGTGTGTTCACAATTTATTCACAACATACTGAAAAACATAGTTGAAGTAGAAGTTAACCATAATAAAATGCAAGACTAAATCCAACAACACCACGACAATTGATACTGCTCCATACTAATTCTTAATTCACAACCTGAAAGGGTGCAAGGAAGAGTTCCCATCAAGGCCTTTTGTCAAATAATGTGCCAAGACTTCTTTCACAGTAGTTTCCCTATAGATTGGTGGATTTTCTTCTGATAGCAATTCCTTTATTGGAGCAACAACCTTGGATGTAACCTCCTCTAATGATGGGTTTACAAAGAAACTTGCTATGGAAATTCTAGGGCCTATATGCTTGGATAAAACCCGGTGGTAAACACTTGTGAACATGTCATTTGTTACAAGCTGCAAAGAAAATTGATAAACGTAATCTTTATTAAATTAAAAGTCACAAGACAGTACATAAATAACTTGAGTATTTACATTTAACATCACTTACTTGCAGAAGATCACCAATGTTTACAACAAGAGATCCATGCAGAGGAGGAACATCGACCCATTGATTCTGATGAAGAACTTGAAGACCACCAATCTGGTCTTGTAGAAGAATTGTCATGAAATCAACATCGGTGTGCTTCGAAGTTCCCATAGTTAATTCAGGTTCAGGGCATGCAGGATAGTAGTGACACAAAAGAAATTGTCCATAAGCTAAGGCCAAATCTTTAAGGTAAGAAGGATCAAGGCCTAAAGCTTCCGAGAATAGCTCAAAGATTGTCAAGCCTAAAGCTCTTACTTTCTTTGAATATTCAATCACAATGTCTCTGCCAATACATAATCATCTCATCAAAGACAAGGAAACAAAACATTGATAAGCTTTACAAGGGAAATACAGAAGTAAAATTTTATACTCCGAATCATGTTAAGTGTAGTTTAAGCTACTGCACACATCTTAAAGAAATCATTAATTACTATCATTTTTAAGGTCAATTAATCTTCATTTACTAAAATGCCATTTGTTAGAGCTCTAAAAAATATACAAGTTCCACATTGAAAATATGTAAGATCTAAAAATAATATTGGATGGATTATATGGGAATTATAATTATAATTAAACAAAAACTTATAAACTTAGGGATTGATCTCTAGGTGACATAACTTTGCCCGATCCAAAAAATAAAACAAATATTACCTGCATACTTGCGGTATTTCTTCTGGATCGGGAGGACCGGGACTTACAAAAAATGAAAGTGAGTCCCTCCAGTTAGCAGCAGGGTCCCTAAAAAGGCTACCATTAGAGAAATATCTAACTTTCTTACTTGCATCCCTTGTATAGAATGGTTTCCTTGCATCAGCATCTTGTTCATGAAACCTACGGATTCCACAAATCATCTCATCCAAAACACTAACCGGGATACCATGATTAATCACTTGGAAAAATCCCCATTCCTTGCATGCACTTCGAATCTTCTCAAGTATCTCAACATGTAAACATGGATTAGTGTTTATATCTTGAAGGTCTATGATAGGGACACTAAACTTGGAAGATGAGTCACTTTCATGATTGGAGTTTAAGTTCAATTTGGGAGAATGGAACATGCGTGGGATCTTTGTCGTACATATTCCAGATTCTAAGAGGCCTTTCACGCCGGCTTTTGATTCTTCAAAGGCTTTCACTTCAGCTGTTCTATCATATGTGGAAGTGGAACAGTTACTTGCCTTTAACTCCATGATGGGAAAGTAGAAGAAAATACAAATGTGTTTGTGCACTGAACCTGAAGTCAATGATGATAATGCTCAAATATAAAAGAAGATTGGGAAGTGAAAAGAGTAAAATATAGCCGCCAATGTGGAAGAATAGGTACATTTTATATTTTATATTCCATGAACAAGTGGAATGAAATAATTTGAGCCTTTTTGTTTTTCTTTCTACATGATCACGTGTTGAAGTTAATGATAACATGTAAAACACATTTTCACATAATAATACCAAGCTAAGTGGTTAAATATAAATGTCATTTTCATCTTATGTTTAATTATTGACCAGTGTATATTAAAAAATAGGTTAAAGTATACTTTTGTCCCCCTAAATTTTAAAATGTTGTGATTTTGGTCCCATATTAAAAAAAATGAAAAATTTGCCCCTCCAAGAATTAGTCCATTTGCAATAGCGATCCTTTTTGGCAATTTTGACTTATTCAACGCTTATGTGACAGATCATGTGTGTAATTAGTGAATTAAAAAATATTAAAAAAGCCACATACTCAATTTCTAAATTAAATAGATTAAAAAAACAAAAAAAAATAAAAATGAAAAGGAGGAGAACACGCAAGGCAAGAGCAGCAACAACAACCTCATCATTCATCTTCATCATTCACAAAATATGTCTGACAACAAAAACAACCTAAAACACATCATTTAACCCACAATCACAAACCACCATCACCTATGATGCACAGGTACGGGTACGGTACCCGGTACGGGTACCGGTACCGATACGTAATACGACAACTTTTAAAAAAATGAAGGTACGGTACGTTGATATAAAACATCAAATAAAGATTTTTCAAGTGAATTACTACCATTATTGTTGTTAAAACATGGTTAGAAAAAAATCAATTATAATAAAAAAAAATAGTATATTACTATTCGTATTTTGATCACGTGTATAACCACACTTCTATCTTCATGTTGCTTCAGAGTTTTACTTTTTTGGTGCACGTCCTCTACTATTTTAATCAAAAACAAGAGAGATAATTGAAATCCAATAATAAAGCAAAATAATTTTGGTTATTTTTTCAACGCTCATACGTTTTTGATGTACCAACTACACTGAAACAACAAGTAAAAATGAATATGTTACGGTGTGTAAGTTACGAGTACCGTACGCGTACCCGGTACAGGTGCGTACCCGGTACCGGTACTTCTCCATGTTTGAAGTACCCATACTTCAGAGACCATCACAAACCCACCACTATCATTTAAACCACCACCACCGCACCACCACCTCCCTTCCCTCTCATCTGGGTTATTCCAACATTCCCAAAAAAACATAAATTCAAGAAACAGTTAAAGATGGAATTTTTTTCTTTTTACCAGGCAAATCCCAAGGCTCAAATTTACACACATCAACATCATCGGTAGGCCGAAAGCAAAACCCTAACGACAACTTGTTTAGCGACAGAACCGCCAACTCCTCCGCTTGTTGCGGCGACGGTAAACACTCAACGAAGGCACCCACTACACTGAGGTTTGAGAATTGGGAATTTTTTTAGGGATTGGGGATTTGTGAACTGTTTTTATGGATTTTTTTTATTCTAAAACTGGGCTAGTTTTCTAATCTTCTTGGTTGGTGGATTGTTGAAGATTGTTGTTATTGAAGATTTTTGGGAGAGAAGGAAAGTTAGAGAGAGAGAGAGAGGAGAGTTTTTAATGGAGAGAACAAGTTAGTTAATTTGAAAGAATTCCTAATTTGGATGAAGCTATGATTTGCGGTTGTGGTTGATGGTGGTGATAGAGCTAGAATTTGGTGAAGAAGAAGAAGATGAAGTTGCTGTGAATTGAAGATGAAGAAGAAGGAGAAGGAGAAGAAGCATTTGCTGGAATTCAGACCTCTTCCTTTTTCTTTCCTTTTAATTTTTAATTTTTTCTGATTTTTTTTTTATTTTTAATTTCTTTTTCCATTTATTTAATTAAGAAAATAATTATGTGGCTTTTTTAATTTTTTTAATTAAGTAATTACACATGTGGTCTGCCACATGGGCGTTGACTAGGTCAAAATTGGCCAAACAGACTACTATCGTAAATGGGCAAATTCTTGGGGGCCAAATTTTTCATTTTTTTAATAGGGGGTCAAATTCGCAATATTTTGAAACTTAGGGGGGCCAAAAGTACACTTTAACCTAAAAAATATTTGGTTGAAGATGTCAATCTCTTAAATAGATTATACTTATATGGTGATATTATTTTATGCTACGCAAAGGATATATCTTGATTTAGAAAAAAAAATAAACAGTCTCAACTAAAGTAATAACAAACATAGATAGACATCACCATTCCTTCTCCTTTTTCTTTAAACATAGCTTACCAATTCCATTGAGGACTAGTGTAGAATGAGAAATTCTTGCATGGTCTTGCCTCAACAGGTCATCCTCCTTGAGTCTATCCAATCAAATAATTTTAATTAATTAATTTAATACCAAAATAGGAAGAAAAAAAATCGCCTCGTGCGCTAAGCCGCTAACCCACGATGGATTCTCAGTGGAGTTTTTTTTTTTAAAGAAAATTCTCAGTGGAGTTGTTCTTTCTCTTGTCCATCTCTTTCATCGTACCAATAATTCAAGTCTAATAATTGTGTGGAGAATTCAGTGTTTTCTAATTCCAGTCTCATAATTAAATGCAACCTTTCACTACGGTTTAATGGTGCAAGCCCCGAAACCCAAATCTTCAAAACTATTTTTCAATAGCACTCCACTTGTTTGACACACAACTCCTCTCTAAAACTACATACAATAGCTCTGCAGAGAAATCCACTGAACCAAAATGAAAGAAAAGTTGTATACCAATACCCCACTTCAAACTGTATATTTTTTAGCCTTAGTTTTGGGACTTTGAGGATGAAGTTTTTGTTGATTAAGAGTACTGAAATTATTCAATGAAAGTGAAGTGGACATGTTTGACTATAAGAAGATGCAAGAGATGATGTTGTTGGGAGTGAACAGAGTGTCTTTGAAAGCATTTTATGAAGACTTGTAGGAAAGCACCGTTAAATTAGTGATATTGTTAAGTCGTGTGGGTTTGAAGAATGAGAGTGTATATCTCATTGCTTCACAACCTCATTTGACTAGTGATATGTGGGCGGAAAGTCAAGGACTCACATCAAAACTAACTCATGCTTAGTTTTATAGTTGTCTGTGTTATCCTTGAAGGCTTAAAGAATACATCTCCAACACTTAGAGTAGGGGTGGCAACTTGATCTACTAAATTCATATCCATTCAATTCATCTACTACAAAATCCATCTAATTCATCCACCAAACAAAATTTTTGTTAATAAATGAGGTTGTGAATGGATTTGATCCATCCACCTTATTTTAAAAAATCCAATGAATTTTCTTTTCTAAAAAAACAAATTCATTGGATCATTTTAAATAATAAAAAAACATTGATTTGATAAAATAAAAAAATATTTACAAAAAATATTTTACAAAAAAGCTGAAAGAAATTATAAAAAAATTTAATTATTTTTTTTAATATTTTAATATTAAAATATTATGTGTTTAATATATTATTAATATTTAATATTATTTTAATATTGACGGTGGTCAACGCCGGAGCACCACCGGACCACCGCCACCAATCACCGAAAACTGGCCGGAGCTCCGCCGTCCGCCGCCGTGGAGGTCGCCGGAGCTCCACCATGGTCAACACCGGCGGTGGCCGTTGACCACCCTCTGACACCCATCCATTTTTTATTATTTAAAAATTAATTAATAACATTATATTTTTTATTTAATAAATACGTTGGGCTAAAAAAAAATCAATTTTGGGCTTTGTTCATATTTCTAGACAAGATTAGACCTTGTTATATAAACCCCCATATTATTGTAAATTATTGAAAAAATCAAAGAAATAAATAATACTTTTTAATTTATAGATTAAATGGACATCCATCCGTTAAAATCTAATAATGGATGAATTAGATGGACTTTATATTTAATGGATTGGATTGGATGGATTATCTTAAGAAAAAAATTAGTGGATTTTAATGGACTAATTGATTGTTTTGATCTAATCCATTAAGATCCAAATTCATATCCATCCATTTTGCCACCCCTACTGTAACCTTGTGTATTCGAAGTCACTTCACATTATGCTTGTAAATGTTTATTGTAATTTGGCTAATTTACATAGGCACTCTTTTGGTTCAATTTTTAGTCTGTCAAAAAGACATTCAAATTTTAAATGTAATTATATATGGACAAAACTTAGGTACAATTCTTTAGGTGCTTTTCGTATGGTTCTTAACTAAAAATACAAATTTTTTGGATATAACAAACTTTGAGAAAATTAAGGATTTAAGGAAATCATGGTGAATTTAGTTAAGAACCATACGAAAAGCACCTAAGGAATTGTACCTAAGTTTTTTCCATTAGATATCTTAGTTTGTTTGGGTTGGATTCAAGTAAGATTAATTCATTTTGAACATAAACTTCTGACGATGTAATTAGCTAAAGTGTAAGCAATTCAAGTCCCTTATATATTATGATTAACAAGTGTTGATAGCAGCTTGAGTTTAATGCCCTGTGTAAAAATGCATTCAAACTGTCGCCACTTTTTCATCATCTTCTCAAATGCCACTAAAAATTGTGTGAGACTTGTTGTTCTCTCACTCCTTTGATAGGATTTAATACCAGCAAAAAATACATCTTTACTATAAGCAGTGCTCCACTTGTGCCGAATTTTATACATATTGATTAACCATTTATGATCATGAAGTTTGTACTCATTAATCATCTCATGCCAAGTACTCTCAAATTCTTCTTCTGAGTCACAACCTTGCATGTATTTATTAAGCAAGCTATGAAACTTTTGATTAGAATTGAGAGATCCCAAATTTGAAGGAGCATTTTGTAGGAATAAAACGGCACGATGAAATGCGAGGGAAGAAAACTGTCTTCTAATTTTAATAGATCGTGTTGTATTTTTCCAGAAAATCTATTTAATTGTTTTTATTTAATTAATTAATTGAAATTATTTGATTGGATGGGCTCAAGGATGACATGTTAAGGACAAGACCATGCAAGAATTTTTCGGTGTAATATTGAACAACATACTTAAATTTATGGTAGCAGTTAACAATAGCTTTCTTTTTCATTCTTTTGAGTGGAAAATTAATTCAATCATGTGTGTTTTTCATTTTAAATCGATAATGATCGGAATGAATTAGATTAATAGTAAATAAATACCACAGTTTGTATTGTTCATGTGCTTATGCAATTGCAAAAGAAAAAAAACATGTTTATAAGGAATTTAAGATTTTAAAATAGTGAATAAGAATAAATAATTGAAGGCCATCAATAAAAATCCCATGAAGGCTGGACAACATTACTTGAAGACACATCACTTGTATCTCTCCCACTATTTACAATCATTTTGTTTTTCCCCCATCTAGCGGAGGGTTGGGCGACGGTGGGACGTGATGGAAGGCGGAACGCGGGAGGCAGGGGCATTCGTGCGGAATGGAAGCTTAGACAACGGGGTAACATTGACGGATGGTGGAAGGACAAAGGGAATAATAAGAAAAGAAAAACATGGGTTTACCAATTTTTTTTTTGGGTGAAAAGTGCATATATCGGTGTATGGGAAATACTACAATGTGGTAAGGGAGTTCTAAGCATGAGGGTACACATTAGAACAATGTTCTTAAAACCTGACTAGAGATTGAAGCTACGAGATATTGGGTTCATAGTTTAACCGGTTCATCCTTTTGAATAAATAATACATAATAGTTGAAAGAACGAGAATATAATGGTAATAAAAGTTAGGCACAATCCCTGTAAAAAGAAACAAGTTAGGCCCAATAGATAAATGCAAACCTGGTAGAATCATGAGAGAGAGAGAGAGAGAGAGAGAGAGAGAGAGAGAGAGAACGAGAGAGAGAGAGAGAGAGAGAGAGAGAATGAGATAGAGCAAAGGGGGAAAACACGAGGGTTTGAAGGTATTAGGGTTGAGCAAGGTGACAATAGCCACAAGTGGGGATCTCTTCAATGACTTTATCAACTGTTTCATTAGTTCTTCTTCACCAACTTCTCTGATGAAGCCAAGATCTCTAACCTTTGGAAGTTGTTTTCTAAGTATGTTAGGGTGGCTGATGTTTTCGTTCCAATAAAACTAGACAAATAGGTGATGAAGTTTGAATTTGCCAAGTTCTCTGATGTTAAAGATGTAGAGGTTATGTCTTGAAGATTGGAGAAGGTGTGGTGGGGATCCTTCAAATTGAGGTTAATGTCTCAAAATTTCACAAAAGGGAGGGTCTCGTAGGGGAGAAAAGGTTGGTGGATCAGAGAGTGGAGTTCAGTAGGAGGTGGTGGAGAAAGATAAGAGCTTTAAGAGTGTGTGTTGGAGAGTAATGTTTAGATGGGCCGCGACTTATTGAACGGGGGGGGGGGGGGGGGGCTAACCCTTTCCAACGGGTGTAGTTCAGTTTTGCTACGTCGGGAGGTGTCCAAGCTAGAAGGTTTTGGGTAGAGGAGGTGTTCAATATAGTCAAGGGACTCTTGTAAATACCAAAGGGGTGTGTCACCCTCCAAAATTTATTTACTTAACTAATTTCTTGATTTCCATAATTTCTAAATAAGTAATTTATTATTTACTTAAATAAAAAAATAACTTCTGATCTGTAGTGGACCTAGCCATTATTTCCTATAGAGAAACTAATGAATTTCCTTCTAGTGGAGACAGTTGGAGATTTGGTAGGGGTCGAAGAAAGAGAAGGAAGAATGGATGTTCGATGGTATAAGTGTTGTTTTTTTAGGAGAGACCTAAATCTTTGGAGTCAGACCCATTGACAATCTCTTATGGAGAACAACATGTATGTTGTGATAATGTGAAAGGTGATGGTGTTTGCAAGGATTGTGCGTGACATGTTGTTTTTCCAGTGGCATGAAACTCATAGTATGTTGATGAGATTTCTAGTTTTAAAGTTATGGAATGGGATAAAGTTCCCCAACTGTGATTCAATCCTCTAGTTTTGGGTTGCTGGTGGTGGATGATGATAGGTTAGGAAGTGATACGGGTCTTTTGGTGTAGAAGAGGCTAGAAGCGTCGAAACTCCATGTGACTCATAAAGAGATTTGTGTTTGCAATAAATAATAGGAAGATGTGTCATATAGTTATATGGTAGGACTTTCGTCTAGGGATCGTTCTGGTAAAGTAGGGAGGGAGACGGAGGCGTTTGTCCAATGATTGTGTGTTCCTTTAATATTAGAGGGTTATGAGATAGGGTGAAGATGAATAAAATTAGGAATCTTAGTTGAAAGGAAAAAGTGGATTTTATGGCGGTTGAAGAAACAAAAGTGGATGAGGTGTCTGATTTCCCGTGTCATAGTATTTGAGGAGGTGCGAATTTTGGTTGGCTTTTCTCTCGACCGTGCAGAACAACAGAGACATTTTTCCTCTATGAAATAACGTAAACTCTAATTTCATTTTCTTCTTTTTGGCGATGGTTTGGAGTTTGTATTAAGTGAGTGTTGGAAAGAAATGAGTGATATATGGTGAATGTTTACGCTAGTTAAGGTTATTTAAAGCAAAACAACTATGGGGTGCAAGGGAGTGGTGTGTTGCAGGGGATTTTAATGCGGTGCACTATGGAAGTGAGAGGAGAGGTGCCAATTCTAGTAACACCAGAAGCCTTTCTCATGAGATGGTGGAATTTGATGATTTTATTGACAATATGGAGTTGATGGACCTGCTTCTTATGGGTATGAGGTTCACTCATACGCATTCTAATGTGGTCTATATGAGTAGATGGATAGGATGTTGGTGTCAGATGAGTGGCTATAATTTTGGCCTAATCCTTATTTGTGACTGTTGTGTAGAGATGTTTCAGATCACTGACCTATTTTTTATGTTATGTTGTTAAGGATTGTGTGCATAAACCATTTATGTTCAATAGAGTGGTAGAGGCCATAAGGATTAGATAGTTGGTCACGTAGTATTTCAGGGATCTGTTTGGCTCTGTATAGTGGTAAAGGCCAACTCTGAATGGTATTTCCTCCCCTTCAGTTTCTTCGTTTGATAATGAGGCCCTTTTGACACCTTTATCATTGGAGGAAATTAACGTGATTGTGATGGAGTAAGTTAGAGCAGAAGTTCACGGTCGGATGGTTTTAACATCTCTTTTATTAAGAGATTCTAGGATTTGTTGAAAGGGGAGGTTATAGTGATGTTTAATTAGTTTCATGGTTTTGAGACTTTTCCTAGAGGATTCTCTTCTAATTTTCTGACTCTGATCACAGAAAGTAGAGTCTCCTTTTAAGATGAGTGGGCATTATGTCAATTGAGCAATTAACCCTCGTGAAGGGGAGGCAAATGGTGGATGGAGTGGGGATGGTTAATAAGGTGGTTAATGACACTAAAAGAAGGGGGGAAATTATTGATCCTGAAAGTGGATTTTTAAAAGGTCTACGGATTGATGGACTAGGGGTTCCTAGACTATATGCTAGAGAGGTTTGCATTTTCAAACTTATGGAGGACATGGATTCGAGGACAAGGATTCGAGCGTGTGTTGGTTAATGGTAGTTCAACAGAGGAGGTTCAAATTAAGAGGGGCTTGAAGCAAGGGGACCCATTAGCACCATTCATTTTCATTTTAGCTGTGGAGAGCTTCAAGGCGATTGTGAGGAAAGCAATTAGTTTGGGAAAGCTTTCTCACTATACTCAAGGGTATGAGAGCTCAGTAATTTCAGATGATACACTTAGTATTGGAGAAGCGAATTCATAAAATCTTTGGGGTTTTGAAAGCTATCCTTAGAGTGTGTTTGGATGAGGTAATTGATAAATTTTGAAGAATTTAGAATACAGACAATTTAAATGATTCAATTAAATTGACTTCATTTCTAAATATTCTTGTTTGGATGAAGTAATCAAAAATTTCATTGTCATCATTTTTTGACAACTATTATAAATTTTATTTTTTTTTTGGCCAAATTTGAAAATTGAAATTAGGGGTCAATTTGTACATTTCAAAAAATTTGAGGGGTCAATTTATAATTTTGAATAAGTTGAGTGGTAAATTTTTAATTTTCAAAAAATATTAGGGGTCAAATTGCAATTTTTGTAAATTTAGTGGGGTCAATTTGAAAATTTTGGAAAATTTGAGGACCAAAATGCAAAATTTGAAAATTATAAGAATGAAGAAATTTCAAATTCTTAGCTTTTAGGTGTCATTTGAAATTCTCTAAATTTAACTTGAACAAAATACTTCATAAATTTCCATTATTTTGAAAATTCTCCATATTATTATCCAAACAATGAAATTCCTCTAAAAGTATTTAAATTCCTTTAAAACATTACATTATCTCAAAACATTCCCTCATCCAAACACACTCTTAGGGATTTTTAAATGGCGTCTAAATTGAAAGTGAATTTTTTTATTATTTTTTAATGGGTGTTAATGTTAGAGTTCCCTTTTTGAATATGGGGGTGGATTTTTTGAACTGCAAGTTGGGAACAGTTCCTTTTAGGCATCAGAGTCTTCCGGTGGGGACGAATCCGTGGAGGATTTCCACTTGGGAGCCTATGTTGTTGGCACTAAGGAAGAAACTCATTTAATGGGGAAACAAATATGTTACTTTGGGTGGTCGTGTTGTGTAGTTGAACTCGGTTCTTAATTATCTCGATTTTGTTTCTGTCATATATGAGAATTCCAGTGGCGGTTTCGAAGGAAGTTCTTATCAAATAGAGTAATTTCTTTTGTCGTGGTGTCGGGGGGAGGAGTAAAATCCATTGTGTGGGTTGGAAGAGGGCATGTCATCCCAAAAAGAAGGGAGGGTTAACAGTAAGAGATTTTCGGTTAGTGAATCTTAGTGTCTTAGCTAAATGGAGGTTGAAGATGCTTGAGAGTGAACAAGTACAACATAAAGATGTCATAGTTGCAAAATATGGGGTGGATGTGGTGGGGGAGCCTTGAAAAAATCGTTGTTCTCTATATTTGCCATTTTGCCTTAGTATGATGGAAGGATGTCGCGTCTTTGGGTGGTAGTGACTTTGAGGCTCCAAATTGGGTTGTTCATGGAGTTGATCAAAAGGTAGGAGATGATTTCATGACTAATTACTGGTAGACAGGTGGTGCGGTAACGTTCCTCTATGTGAATGGTTTCTGAGACTCTTTTTGATTTCTATCCAAAGGAGCTCAAGGGTAGAGGAGGTGGGGGTGTTGGAAAGTGGTCGGTGACAGCGAGTTTTAAATTGGAGAAGACAATTTTTTATGTGGGAGGAGGAGTAAGTGGTAGAGTTATATGCTTTGTTGTATTATGTGGTGGTGTTAAGGAGTGGTGAGGACTCTTTGAGGTGGGTATATGATTATGATGGTAATTTTACTGTGAGCTTTACTTATCGGCTTCTTGATAGTGCTCAGAAGGCTCAAATTGAACTGTCTCCACTGCAAGAATTTGTGTTTAAGTTTATTTTACGGAGCCCGACGGCGACAAAAGTGGTGGATTTTTCGTTGCAATTGCTTTGAAATAAAATTGCTACCCGCGGAAATCTTCTTATGAGAGAGGTTAATTTCGTTGATGAAGATGCTCAGTGTAGGTTGTGTGAGAGGAATTTGGAGTCGGTTTCCCACTTATTTCTTCACTGTAATTATGTGATGGAAGTTTGGTATCTGCTATTTCGTTGGGTGGAACTGGTATTAGTTATGGGGGTTGCCTTGTTTACGCTTATGGCCTTGTTATTGAATTTGGTTCGCAATAAAGTGTAGGTTGCCTTGTTCCTTTAATTATGTTACTACGTCAAATTATTGTTCTACTTGAGTTGTAGTTTGTTATCTAATAAAATTCGTTGTTAAAAAAAGAAGATAAATAGCTAAATATTTATGTATTTCAAATAAAATAGATATGAAGTATGAATGCTATTGAATATTTATGTAGTTATTTTAGTACATACTGAAAATCTTGTGTTGTCAAAGATAAGATATTTCATTCATTCAAATAGCTACAAAGTCAGATATTACACCATGTGTAGACATCAAGAGAAGAAGAAAAAACCAGATCTCAATATATACCAACAAAACACATGAAAAAAAAACAATGATAAAATAGTTTTAATGACAAATCTGGAAAGAGTTCAAGGGGGTTCTGGTGGGGGTGGCGAGACTTAGGAGGATGGCGTCTGGTGGTGCGTCAGAAGTATGATTTAGGAGCGGAGAAGGCGACCCTTGAACAAGTTGAAGCCATAAGTTAACAACCACAATAAAATGCAAGATTAAATTCAATAGCAAAAGAATCAATATTGCTTCAATCTAATTCTTAATATTTAACTCACACCTGAAACGCTGCAACGAAGAGCTGCCATCAAAACATTTTTCATAATAATGTGCCAAGAAATCATTCACAGTAGTATCCCTATAGATTGCTGGATTTTCTTCTGATAACAATTCATTTATTGGACCAACAACCTTGGATGTACCCTTTGATAATGAGTTTACAAAGAAGCTTGCGACGGAAATCCTAGGTCCTATATTTTTGGATAGAACCCGATGATAAACACTTGTGAACATGTCATTTGTTACAAGCTGCAAAGAAGATTGATAAATGTAATCATTAAAAATCACAAATATTAATGTCACGTCACAAGAAAGTACATAAATATTGATTATTTTATAACTTAAGTCATCACATTTAACATTAGTCACCTGCAGAAGATCACCAATATTTACTACAAGAGATCCATGCACCGGAGGAACATCAATCCATTGATTTTGGTAAAGAACTTGAAGACCACCAATATGGTCTTGTAGAAGAATTGTCATGAAGTCACCATCAGTGTGATTCGAAGCCCCTATAGTTAATTCAGGTTCAGGACATGCAGGATAGTAGTGACACGCAATAAATTGTCCATTTGGTGAAGCCAATCTTTTAAGGTAAGAAGGATCAAGTCCTAAAGCTTCTGAGAATATCTCAAAGAATGTAAAGCCTAAATCCCTTACTTTCTTTGAATATTCAATCACAATGTCTCTGCCGATACATAATCATATCATCAAAGACAAAAGGAACAAATAAAATATATTCATAAGCTTTACAAGTGAAATACACAAATTATCACTTTGAACAAATATGAAATATACCCTTTGTGTTTATACCATTATCATAAATATTATGTGAATGAATTCTTTGTTTTGAAATTATATACTTTCTCAATATATTTTAAAATACCGTTTAAGCTAATCGACACATCTTAAAGAGATGGTCCATATTACTATCATTTTAAGGTATTTAAAAAACTGTTGCTAACTAAAATTTCACTCGAATAGGATTTAGGTTGATGGAATGATTAATTTATATAGATTAGTTGAGATATAAATGAATAAGAGTATTGTTTCAAAAAGTAATTATCACACTCTCTTGATATTTTAAAGTGACAAATTATTAAGAGCCAAAAAAGTAATCTCTAAATAGAACTTTATGTATGGTTCTAAATAGAACACTTAAACATGAAACAAATAATATTCGTTAATGTTAGCATTTTGTACCTATATTCTTTTTATTATTGATGGCAGGATGATTGAGAACTGAGCCATAATAAATACTAATAGAAAAAAAAAATCAAAGTCCCACATTGAAATGGATAAAACTTGGGACAAATTATAATAAAATGACACTTATCACCTTATAAGTTGATTTTGTAAAGATAAATTAGACTAAATTTAAAAAATAAGATGATACCAAGCCCAATCCAAAATCAAAACAAACATGAGAGTTGCTTTTATCCCCAAGTTTTCTCAAAAATCAATTATGTCTAAAACAAGCTTTCCCACATTTCAAACAGGGAAAAAACAAAGGTTAAGCCACTTCCTTATGATGAATCCAGATGAAATTGTGTTTTTTCTCCGTCCAGAGCAATACTTCTGGATGAGATCGTTTTTTTCAATAAGTCAAGATCGATTTTGAAGAAGAAGAATGTGGTAGATAAAAGAAACTATCAATAAACATTACCTGCATACTTGTGGTATTTCCTCTGGATTAGGAGGATCAGGACTTACATAAAAAGAAATTGTGTCCCTCCAGTTAGCAGCATGGTTCTTTAAAAGGCTTCCATTAGAAAAATATCTAACTTTCTTACTTGTATCCCTTGTATAAAATGGTTTCCTTTCCTCAGCTTCTTGTTCATGAAACCTACATATTCCACTAATCATCTCATCCAAAACACTAACTGGAATACCATGATTAATCACTTGAAAACATCCCCACTCACTGCATGCACGCCGAATCTTGTCAAGTGCCTCAGCATGCAAACATGGGTTTGTGTGTATATTTTGAAGGTCTATGACGGGGACAATGAACTTAGAAGATGAGTCACTTTCATGAGTGAAGTTCAAGTTCAAGTTCAAATTGGGAGAATGGAACATACGCGGGATCTTTGTCGCACATATTCCAGATTCTAAGAGACCTTTAACACCAACTTTTGATTCTTCAAAGGCTTTCACTTCAGCTACCCTGTCATATGTGGAAGTGGAGCTTTTATTTTCCTCTAACTCAGCCATGATGATAAAGAAATACAAAATACAATGTTCACTCTTTCTCTCTTGAATAAGGCTCTCTTTTGCAAGACTATGTTTCTTGATTCTTTTTATGTTGTGTGTGCTTGGTCAAGGTGATTTTTATAGGAGATAAGCTTTACATGCAACATGCCACTTTTCATTTGCAAGTTGTCATTTGCATGCATTTTGTCAATTGCATTTCATGCAACAAACCAAGTGTCCAATATCTCACATGAATTTCATGCAACATGCCAATTGTATAATTAGGTTCACTCTTTATCTCTTGAGTAAGGATCTCTTGTACAAGACTATGCTTCTTGCTTCTTGTTTTGTTATGCATCCTTATCCAAGGTACTATTTAGAGAATATAAGCATTTCATGCAACATGCCACTTGTCATTTTCAAGTTGTCAATTACATGCATTTTGCCATTTTCATTCCATGCAACACATTAAGTGTCTAAAATCTCACTTCCATTTCATGCAACATGCCAAGTGTATAATCAGATTCACTTTTTCTCTCTTGAGTAAGACTCTCCTAGCAAGATTGTGCTTCTTGCTACTTGTTGTGTTGTGTGTGCTTATCCAAGATGTTATTTATATGACATAAGCATTACAAGCAACATGTCACTTGTTAGTTGCAAGTTATCATTTACATAACTTTTACATTTGCATTACATAATACACCAAGTGTCCAATGTCTCACTTGAATTTCATGCAACATGCCAAGTGTATAACCAATTGAATATTTATCTCTTGAGTAAGGCTTTCTTGTGCAAGACTATGGTTCTTGCTTCTTGTTGTGTTATGTGTGCTTGTCCAAGGTGTTTTTTTTTTTTTATAAGGGATAAGCATTACAATGATTACATGCAAGTTGTCATCTAGATGGATTTTTCTATTTGCATTCCATACAACAAATCAAGTGTCCATTTGCATACAACATGCCCCTTGTCATTTTCAAGTTGTCATTTACATCCAAGTTTCCATTTGCATTCCATGCAACACCCCAAGTCTCTAAAATCTCACTTGCATTTAGTGCAACATGCCAAGTGTATAACCATGTTCACTCTTTCTCTCTTAAGTAAGGCTTTCATTTCAAGACTAAGCTTCATGGTTCTTGTTGTGCCGTGTCTTCTTGTCCAAGATGCTATTTATATGATATAATCATTACATGCAACATGACACTTGTAATTTGCATGAATTTTTCCATTTGCATCATACAACACACCAAATGTCTAAAATCTCACTTGCATTTCATGCATTATGTCAAGTGTATAATCAGGTTCACTCTCTCTTAAGTAAGACTCTCCTTACAAGACTATGTTTCTTGCTTCTTGTTGTGGTTTGTGTGCTTATCCAAAGTATTATTTATATATAAGCATTACATGCAATAACATGTCACTTATCATTTGAAGGTTGTCACTTGCATGTATTTTTCCATTTGCTTTTCATGCAACACATCAAGTGTCCAATATCTCACTTGCATTACATGCAACATGCCAAGTGTATAACTAGGTTTATTATTTCTCTCTTGAGTAAGGATCTCTTGTAAGACTACGCTTCTTGATTTTTTTTGGTGTTGTGCATGATTGTTCATGGTGTTATTTATAGGCTATATAAACAATATTGCAAGATGCCACTTGTCATTATCAAGTTGTCATTCACACGCAATTTGCCATTTACATTCCATGCAGCACACCAGGTGTCCAAAATCTCACTTGCCATCAAATGAAACCTCCTACTTTGCAATGGTTGGACCCAACGAATGGAAAAACAAGCAAATTTTACAATTTACGATTAATTGTTAAAATAGCTCATGTAATATACGTGAAGTCTAGAAATAAACCTTGTAAAATAATAAAAAATGCAGACTCTACCCCTCTAATATGAGATTCTTCTTATTTTGGTCCTCCAACAGTGCAGTCACATAAGAGGCGTTGACGTGGCATAAAATCTTGCCACGTGGGTTTTTTTTATGATGTGGCAAAAAAATTTGCCTTCTCAATAATTTTTTTTGCTACATTAACCGAGGAGCTGAAATAAAGAAATAAATCATTTTTTTAAGTCATAAAGTCCAGTAAAGTGACAAAGAAGTAGAATTTTTTCATGATTTTTTGCATGCATGTTTAGGACGTTAAAATAAGACCTCCCACATAACATTATATTTCACCGACAAGGGACAACTTAATTATAAATTTTGAAAGCGAAAAAAACTCAAAAATCAAAATAATGAAAACATCAACCTAGAAATCGAATTTTGAGCTGATTTTTTTTTTCCAGAGACCTCTATAAAAATACATAGAAATGTTTTGCAAAGTTTCATAGCATTTTGAAGACGCCTCAATTTATTTTGATTTTTCTGCCAAAACATGCAAAATTTTAATTTTGTTCCAAGTAAACATATATTCACAGGTCAAATTTTGTTCCCCAATTTTGCAGACATGTTTATAATATCATAAAAATTTCCATCACGAAGTTTTGAAGTTTTTAAACGAATGACGAATTAATTTTCGTTCACCATAATTATGAACTTCTTAAGCAATTCATAATTAATCCGTCTACCATTTAAAAACTGCAAAATTTTGTGGTGGGGGCTCTTATGATGTTTTAAACATGCCTACACTGTTGAAGAACAAAATTTTACTTGTTTGTATGTAATGCTTACTCACATCGATGGACCCAGAATTTTGAGTAATACATGTAACATATATATAAATTTATATCAATAAATATAAATATAAAGATAAGTAACCAAATAATCATTTAACCATTCATCTTTTGTATGATTTCACGTTAGATGGTTAATAATATTCATAACACAAAAAAACACAAGGGTGAGAGATAGACTTTTAGTGTATTAAATATTAGTATATTTATTTTTACGGTGTAAGTCTTGATCAAATTTTATCATCTCCTTTTCTATAATTTCATCTTTTAGCGAATAGAGCATTAAATAAATTTTATTTTTCAAAATTAAGTGAGGGCTATGACACTCACAACCTCACACTTGGGGTCGTCCCCACCTACTCGGAACAAAATTGCAATTTTGCATGTTTTGGTAGAAAAATCAAAATAAATTGAGACATTTTCAAAATGCTATGAAACTTTTGTGATTCTTCCTATGTATTTTTATAGAGGTTTGTGCAAAACACATGAGAGAATGAGATATTAGAGAGCAACTTGAGCGAATCTTGAGAGACCAAGAGATGAGATTTTAGGAAATCAAAGACTAAGAGTTGGTTTCTTTTGAGGTTAGATTCTAGAGTTGGGAAATAATTTGTAAACATGTTGGATAGAGAAATCATTGAGTCTCTTGGTCACGGAAGATATTCGGAAAAATTATAAAAATTAGGATTGCTCTTGGAGAGCTTCTTGAAGCTAATTTCTTGTAATCCTTTGTAATCTCTTTGTAAAGATCCCATTGATAGTGGATTGGAGAGATGCTCTCTCCTTCAGATGTAGATCATTATTAGACCGAACTGAGTGTTGTTCTCTAGTCTCTACTCTCTTTATTGTAGTTCTTTGATCCAATTATGGTTTTGTTTTACACTTGATTGTTAGATTAGATCTAGATCTGTTGTTGTTGCTACTACTTGTGATTCTTTGATTGTTGGTTTTCACTGATACTTGCACCATACATTCTAGTTTATTGGTGTCAGTTTAGTTTTGTGTACGAATTCATAACAATAGTATACATTAATATGCGGATGTACAAGCTTAAATCCTAAAATTTGTTTCTCAAACCGAATATAACCAGGTTTGCACGGTTAGGTTTGGACGAAGTTGTCCCACACAAACACAACAGATTGGTTCAGATTGCGAATTGGTTCGGTTTTGTATGAACCGCTGAATATACCCCTATTATTTACTCCCTCCGTCCCAAATTGTATGTCGCTTTGGAAAAAAAATTTGTCCCAAATTATATGTCGCTTTACAATACCAATGAAACATTAATGTTATTTTTCCTATTATATCCTTAACTATTTATTACTCTATATTTTTTCAATTCTTTAATTTATCTTTTCCATACCATTTATTAAGGACAATTTTGTAAAACAACTTATAATATCTCTTTCCCACACAAAATTAATTATATTTCTTAATACGTGTGAAATGCCCAAAACGTCATACAATTTGGGACGGAGGGAGTATATCGTAAGATTATGTTAAAGCAAAAAAGTACTCTAGATATCACCATGCCTTTTCTATTATTTCTTTTTCCATTCTTCTGAACAGAAAATTATTTCATTCATGTGTGTTTTTTCATTTTAAATGTACCTTACATATTAGGATATGTATGCTATAGTTGTTAATTAGTAAATCACTTCAATAATATTATTACTCACACTGTAGTAGAATAGAAACCTAGCAATTCAAATGTAAGATGCATCTATCTATTTATACTAGTCTTTTTTGGGAGGCTATACATCAATAAAACCTCACTTATTTCACAACCTAGTTTACACACACAGATATTACTAGTAGTATTAATTAATTGGAGCAGAATAAATTATTTTAAACAGAGGAGGTAAAATTAAAGTTTGCACAATTATCATGCTCTAAGAAGAGTGACCTAAAACCAAGCCTTGAAGTAGCCAAATCAAATTGCAACAAATTATTCTCCAATTGATGTGCACCAATAGTGATTGAAGTCATTGGTTTAGAACCCCCAACCACAAAACCAACTTGAGAAGTTTTTGCAAAATCAGATCCAGCATCCACAAATCCCAAACAAATCACATCTTTATCATTAATACGAACCATTGCATTAGCTCCAATAATATTCCAAAGCACATTCTCATTCTGCAACACTAGATCAATAGAAGGAACATCTGGTCCCATTCTTGAAGAACTAACATCTTGACTTGCAAAACATGTTCCAAATGGTGCTACAGGTTCAACAGTAGAAACTCCTAATGCTTTCACAAATGCATCAGCAACTGCTTTATAAATTGAAGTTTCCATTATTGTGTAAGGATTAACAGTGCTAATTTTGGTTCCACCAAATCCATTTTTGTCTATAGATAAAAGGGTTGTGTTCAACTTTACATTTTTACCAGAAACTCTAATAGATTTCACACCAATGAAATACTCAACTGATTTTTCACCTAAGAAAGAACTTGGAGCAGTGCTAACAGGGTTTGTAATAAGAGGTGTGAAAATAAGATTTTTAGATTCATCAAAGTTCAATAGATAAGGTCCATCACCAAAGAAAAGTACACCATTTGAAGTACCTAAACAAATTGCAAATTTATTCTTGAAACTGAAAGCTGATGAAAATTGTGAAGGAAGTGACACTTTAGTCCTTCCAAGACCAGCCATACCTTTGACACCCTTAGCAAGACCTTGTTGCACAACATTTGAACCACAAATGAAGAGAAATTTAGGAACAGAAACAACTCTACCAGAATAGTTTCCATTTGTGGATTGAACTGAAACAATATCTGACTGAATGTCACCAAATGTGGACACACCTGTTACAGTGTTGTAAGGTGAACGGCCACATATTTTTTTGTCACTGCAACCATGTGAACCGAAAAATGAGCATTGAGATGAGCTACATAGGATTGGTTTTAAAGTGGATGAGACATAGCTCTTGTCACAGTTCACCCAAAAATAGCCACCACCAAGATCAATGGTAAGGTTGATTGGTACAAGTGGTGTTCTTTGTTTGATTTGAGTTGTGTATTGTGGTGTTGAGGAAGAAGTGTCTTTGGTTATGGGAAGAACTAGTGCTTTTGGTCTGAAAGAGGTTTGTGCTAAGGAGGTGGAGATGATGAAAGAGAGAAATGGTAATAGAATGAAGAGTTTTTTAGCTGAGGAAGCCATTGGAACAAGAATGAAGAGATAAAGAAAGAATGAAGGAGATGTTATATAGGTTGGTTTATAAGATAGGATGAAGACTTTTCTTGTGTTGTACGGTATTTAGCACATAGATCATTAATGGTAGTCAACAATAGCAACTGAGTTGATTGATGGAATTGCAATTCTTGCGTGTTTTACTTCTTTTTAGGTCATTGTTTTTGGGATAATGGTAACATGTGTAATGAGGCGGTGGCACTGAAAAGTGGAAATTAGATCAAAAGATATTACAAAGCTTGGTTGAATTGGATTGAGTAATTGAATTATCATCTCTAACATAGTCATAGATACAAATCCTTTATAAACGGATCGGTTTGATTAGAAAATCTTTTATAATCTCACTTGCATGTAGATACAACAATTTATGTTCCGTATATTTTCTATGTTCTGGAATCTGGACATATCAAGAAGAATGTAATTAAAGAAATCAATATCATCAAAATTTAATTTTAATTCAACTCTTAAAATCTCTTTAAGATACTTGACTCATTGTATTTCATCCACATGGATTTTTTTGGAAATTTACTCAAAATAGTAGAAGTTATTTCAAACTCATTCGGTATAAGTTAAAAAAGAAATTTTGACATTCACTAAATTAAATATTCATTTTTCGAGATTTTACATAGTAAAAATCACATATTTTTTGAAAATGACATATTTCAAAAATGATTTTTATGAAAAGCTATTTGAAATATCTTTTTTTCGAGATTTTTTCAATATTTTAGTATAAAAAAAAATATAACAAAATGATGAAATGCTTGGAATGACATTTTAAAATAAGTTATTCAAACGAATTTTTTATTTGAAGTTTTCCTTAAAAATATATTTGTTAAAAAAATTATAACAAAAACATATTACTAGGGATGAGAATAGGCCAGACCGACCTACATGGGCCTACGACCTAGCCTACGACAGGCCAGGTCAGACCAGACTTTTTCTTAAATAGAGAAGGCCAAGACATTTTTAGAAGCTTATTTAGCTTAAAAGGCCAGGCCACAAGCCATTCAAAAAGTTTCTTAAGCCTATTAGGCCCGCCTATTTAAGTAAATATGAATAATATTATTTATTATTATAATATATTTTGTACTTTGAATTAAAATATAAATCTGTTAGTAATTTAAGTTTATTAGTATACATTAATTTTTCGCATATACAAATGTATTATTATAAACTAGAATTGAAATATGATGCAATATATAGTTAAATTCCCTAAAATCTCATGTTGATTACTAAAAGAGAGTTTAAATAATTAATCTATTAGTTCGCTAGTCTATTTAAACTTATATCACATTGCTTACTTAAAGACATTCATGATATAGGCTTTTAAACAGGCTAGCAGGCCTTATCAGGCTTTCAAAAGGTCAGACTCGGGCCTCAAAAGTAAGTCTATGACAGGTCGCAGGTCAGGCTTAGGCCTTAAAAAATTTGGTATGTCAGGCTTAGGCCTTGCAAAGCCTAGCTCGACCTAACTTATTCCCACCCCTACATATTACACTACAAAAATCTATTAAAGCTATAACAAACGGGGCCTTAATCAGAGAGTAAATAAATTTAAAAAAAAACAATTAGAAAAAAACTAAAAATCAAGTAACGAATCAATTGGGTGATACACTTTTCTTTAACCCTTTTTGTGTGTGCGAATGAAAAAGTCATATATAAGAGTGTATATTTTTTAGGTTTGGCCTTCTTTTTGGGCAAGGAAGATGTGTCTTGCATCCAATTTTGACTTCTTTTTTATATATATAAATTTGATCATCCGGTTTTGACTTTGATGGCTGGTGTACTGATTCGTCACGGTATATCACTTCATTCCCTATGTTGCTAATTGTCGGTTTAACCTTCATTACAACTTTATTGAATTTTATACAAGATGAAGGGGATAACTTGATACAAAACGTTTAATGAATCATACATCTCCAAGAAATTCAAACGTGGTTCCAAATCACTCATGTCTCCCGCAATGTGTCTCCTCTTTTTTTGACATTAGAGAAAATACTAACATATTAATTAACAAACTAATATTTGACATTAAAAAAATGTGGTTTCTACAATGTCACATAATATTTATGTAATTCAAACATATTTAACTCTAATGATAGAAAAATTAATCAACTTTTAATTTGATGATATGATGGCTTATTTAAGTTACTTCAACCATTTTTTTTGCTATTCACCCTATCACATCATCATTCCTCTAATGATAAGAGAGAAAAAAATAAAGTACTGTTCGTCATTCTATAAAATTCATCTTGGTACCTACATACAAGAATTAATCCATTCAGATTCGTAAAATTACATTGGGAATCGAACTCAGGTTGTCGTGAATGATTCGTCATAAGAGATCTCATTAACCATTTGAGTTCAATCACTTGGTTAACATTTGATAATGTTGACTGTTGATGAAGACAATTGGGGACCTCAACCACAACGATTATTGAATTTTTAGGCTGATTTACCGAGCTATAAAGGAGTTTGTAATGGAACAGTGACTTTCTTTCCAAGTTGAAGGGTGGGGAGGTTACATGTTGAAGGAGAAATTGAAATTGATCAAGGGTAGTCTGAGAACTTGGCATCATAATCGTACAAAAATTTAGATGGTAGAGTTAAGTTGGTTAATGATCGGCTGCAAGATTTAGATTTGAAAGGGAAGGATCAGGATTTATTGGAGGATGAGTTCGAAGAGTTACATTCTTTACCAGCTAATTTATTATTTTTATCCAAGTTAAATCATAGCATGCAATGGCAAAACTCTCGAATAATTTGGTTGAGAGAGGGAGATACAAATTTGTACCGCCAACTTCTTGGCGACATATAATCAATCACTTCGCCTCTTTGAGCCTCGTGCTTGGGTGGCTGTGTACCGTCATCTTATTCCTCTCAGAACACGTGGCAGCCTTCCCCGGCAAGCTGGATCTCACTCCCCACGTGCCCGCCACGTGGGTGAGGTCAGGGCCCCGCTGTAACATGTCAGGAAGAGGAAGGGCCCCCGTAACGCATCCGAAGCGGGCTGCCCACGTCGAAACCCGAACTCAACGGTTCATTACGGCCCGTCTACTAAGTCTTCCCCACGTTCCCGTTTTAGGTTGAGATCCCCGGGGATGGACCAAGTCACAGCACCAGGTGGCTTGGGAACCCCGGAAAGGTCGCTCCTGCTTCCCTTAGGTCAAGGGAAATATAAAAGGTACAGAGAACGTTCACACAGATGGGACATTCATTCTACAGAGAAAAAACTCTAGCCAAGCTCTTGAGTACTAGCATCGCTCAGGGGATTGGTACTGTGATCCTCCTAGCAGGAACAAAATTCAAAATTCTTTCAGGGTATTATGTCTTCCAGAAAGTGGTCTAATGCAATTATTTCAATTAATGTCAATAGTGTCCAAGTGGAAGGTGTGAATGATGTTAGAGGTGGTGTTTTTCCACATTTTCAGAGTCATTATCGGTCATCGTCAGTTACACGTCCAAGTATCTCTAATTTGTCTTTCAAATCAATCAATGGTGTTGAAGGTATGCATTCAATCAAACCTTTTTCTTTGGAAGAGATCAAGCAAGCTATATGGGAATGTGATAGTTTCAAGAGTCCAGGTCCGGATGATATTAATATTGGTTTTATTAAAGATTTTTGGGATATTATTCATCAAGAGTTGATGTAGTTCTTTGTTGAATTTCATAGAAACAACAAATTAACTAAATGGTTAAATTGTACTTTAATCGTGTTGATCCCTAAAGTGGAAAGTCCTCAACGATTGTCATATTTTTGACCTATTACCTTTGTGGGTTGTTTGTATAAAATTTTGGCAAAGGGTTTAGCTAATAGATTAAGAGGATTGATTGTAAGTGTTATTTCTGAATCTCAGTATGCTTTTATTAAAAGTAGACAAATTCTTGACAGGATTCTTGTAGCCGATGAGGTGGTGGATGATGCGCGAAGTCACAATAAAGAGTTATTATTATTATTTAAGGTCGATTTTGAAAAAGCTTATGATTCGGTGGATTAGAGGTATTTGGAAGAAGTGATGATTAAGATGAATTTTCCGACATTGTAGAGAAAGTGGATATTAGAGTGTGTGTGTGTGACCACGACATCATCATCTATTCTTGTTAATGGCAGTCATACATATTAATTTAAGTTTGCAAGAGGATTGTGTCAAGGAGACCCTATTTCTCTGTTTCTTTTTCTTTTAGCGGCAAAAGGTTTAAAAGTGTAGATGAATATTACAATGGAAGCTAGTTTGTTCACTGTCTATAGTGTTGGGTCGCAAGAGGTCTTAAATGTTTCGCATTTACAATTTGCATATGACACCTTACTGGTGGAGACTAAAATTTGTGCAAATGTTAGATCTTTGAAAGTCGTGCTTTTGCTTTTTGAAGTGATATCAGGCCTCAAAATAAATTTTCATAAAAGTATGTTAGTGGGGGTGAATGTAAATGATTCTTGGCTTCATGAGGCGACTTTGGTAATGAATTGTAGACATGGTCTCCTTCCTTTTCTGTATCTGGGGTCACCTATTGGCGGTGATGCTCGTAAGCTTAATTTTTGGTATCCTCTTGTGGATCATATTAAAAGTAGGTTGTCATGATGGAAGAGTCAAAACTTGTCTATAGTGGGCATCTGATTCTTCTAAAATTTGTCTTGTCCTCCATTCCGGTCTACTTTCTTTCATTCTTTAAGGCTCTCTCAGATATCATTTCTTCCCTTGAATCTTTATTTAATACATTTATTGGGGGGGGGGGGGGGTGGGAGTGAGGATTGTAGGATAATTTATTGGATCAATGGGATAATATTTGTAGGAAAAAAGATAGAGGTGGTTTAGGGGTTAAGATGTTGAAGGGGTTTAATTTAGCATTACTTGGCAAATGGTATTGGAGGATGTTGGATGAGAGGGGGAGTTTTTGGTATCGGGTGCTTACTGCTAGGTACGGGGAGGAAGAAGGTCGGTTATGTTTTGGGGGCATAAGAGGATCAGTTTGGTGGCAGCAATTGAATAATGTTGTTGAGGGCGTTGGGTTGTTGAATGG
Organism: Medicago ruthenica; assembly: GCA_018208015.1. Classification (NCBI taxonomy): domain Eukaryota; kingdom Viridiplantae; phylum Streptophyta; class Magnoliopsida; order Fabales; family Fabaceae; genus Medicago; species Medicago ruthenica. The sequence goes on along the minus strand of CM031371.1, from coordinate 35,430,163 downwards.
GGGTTGATGGACTGATAACATAGGTCGTGTGGTGGGAGATGGGTCTTCCACTCTTTCTTGGAAAGATCCTTGGAAAGTGGATGTACATTTTATTATTCGTTTCAGAAGATTATATGAGTTGACCGAAAACAAAACGGTCTCGGTATCTCAAAGGTACAACTTAGGATGGGGGTGAATGGAGAGACGTGAAAGTGGCGGCAGAGGCTATTTGCATGGGAGGTGGAGTTGTTGGGGGAGTGTGTTGAGCTTCTAACTATAGTTTTCCTGAAGGTTGGTGTGGAGGAGCTGGTGGTTTTGGAAGCTTCATTCTTCAAATTATTATACAGTTAGTAGTGCTTACCACAGTTTGAGCGACGACGCTGGACCTGACTCTTTTGATAATAGTCTGATTATGACCGGTTATCTTTTGTGGTTAAACATTGTTTCGTTAAAAATAAATTTATTTGTTTGGCGTTTGTTTCTTAATCGAATACCAATGAAAGATAATTTAGTTCGGAGGAGGGTGCTTTCTCCCAATGATCAATTTTGTACGGGAGGTTGTGGTTTGAATGAGGATATGGGTCATCTTTTTGTTACTTGTGATTTTTATGGTTGTCATACCCCATTTTTGACCTATTTTCGATTCGTCTTTCTTGTCTTTTCAGCCGAGAATTTTTGTCGTTTCAGACGAAATTTTGGCAGAGAGGTATTTTAAAATACCTCACTTTTGTTACGAAGGCGACCGTTTCATTTTCATTTTTATTATTTTTATTTTTATCTTTATTTTTACTATTTTTTGTATTTACTTTATTATTTTTAATTTTTATTATTAGTTTTTATTTTTAATTTTTATTTATTTTCGTTTTCTTTATTTATTTATTTTTTTCTGTTTTTAGTTTTCATTTCTTTTTATCATTTTCAATCAATTTTAGTCAAATACAGTCCAGAGGGGCATTTTTGTCCAAATCTTTTTTCACCAACCCTAATTTTTGCTATAAATAGCATAATGATGGTACTGTTCAGGGGTCCCCAAAATCAGTCAGTCAGTCAGTCAGAAAAGTCAAGCCATCACAGGCCACCACAAGCCACCATGAGCCACCACAAACCACCCAAAAAATTAACCCAAAAACCTTAATTTTTCCCTTTTCTCTTTTTTTTTTTTGAAATCAAGTGCCAAACAGAACCAAAACCACACATAATCAACCACCAAAAACTAACAAATCCAGAAACCGAATCCAACAACCAGCGACCGAATTCATAAACACCATCACCAAATCCAAATCAAAGCTCAAAACCGAATCCGGCCAAGCCTCAGAAAAGCTCAAAACCGAATCCGAAACAAGCCGAAACAAAAATCCAGAACCCAAATCAGAAATAGAAAGAGGTGATTTTCGAAAATTTCAAATTCAGATCTAGTGATTTTAAAAAAGTTTTTGAAAAATTTAAAGTGATTTTTGAAGAGAGAAAGAAAAGGATTTCAGAATCCGTGTTTTTTTTTAAAAAAAAAAAGAGCATCATTTTCGATTCCGGCACGGCGTCGCCGCCACCTCTGGCCGACGGGCGCCGCGCCGGAATCCTACTTTGGCCGGGCGGTTTACAGAGAACGAGAGAGAGGATGGTGAATATTGAAACTTAGAGAGAGAAAATAATTGGACTTATGGCTTTGTGTGTGTTAATTTCCTATTTATGTTACTGCCTTAGCCAGTGCTCCTGTGCGCGCGTTTTCTCTTGTTCCTATGGACCATCAGGGTTGGACCGTTAGATCGTAGATCTACGATCTAACGGCCTATGTTGTCCCCTGTTATAATCAAGCGCGTTTCTCTCCTAACTCTTCTGTGTTCTTCCCCTCTCTATGACCCTTGGATCTAGATCTAGTGGCTGAGGCATTGTCTCCCTATGATCAAATCTGGACGCTCTGTTTGATCAGACGATCCAAATTTGATCTGTTGAGCCCATTGATTTCTTTCTAAGCCCAAGATTTATTTTTCATTCTCTCTACTGTTTTACTATTTGAGTTTTTTCTTTTAATTCTGCACCCCCTTTCTATCTTTTCATATTCTTTTTTTCTTTTTTTATTTATTTATCTTTTATTTTCTTTATTTATTTTTTTTATGCATTTTTATTTTATTGCCTTTAATTTTCAGCACATCATGCATTTTTTATTTTCTTTATTTATTTTTATGCAACATATTTATTTATTGTCTTACATTTCATGCATTTTTATTTTTATGCAACATATTTATTTATTGTCTTGCATTTCATGCATTTTTATTTTCTTTATTTATTTTTATGCAACATATTTATTTATTGTCTTGCATTTCATGCATTTTTATTTCTTTATTTATTTTTAGCATATTAATTTTAATGCATTTGCAATTTTTTTTATTTTTTATTTTGTCATTTTTATTTTATTAGAATGTATTTAGGGACAATGTAAAATATAAATGAGATTATCGCACCGACACTCACATTTATTTATTCCGCTTTATGTCAAAAATGATAAAAATGTAATAATGACCGTATCCGAGGAAAATGACCCTCACTTGATCCAACGTCATTTTGAGGGATCCGACGCGCTTTAGATTATCTCAGCATATGTAGTTTTTGGACCTTAGGAATTAATCAAAATTTTCAAAAAGTCAAATAGTCAAAATCAAAAACATTTCATATAATAAAAAATCTCAAAAAAAATCAACCTTCGAATTCAAACCAAGTGACTTTTATTCCTTAATCAATCCTTAATTACTTCAAACTTTTTCATCAATTTAAAATCAAACAAACTCACCTTTTTTATTATTCTATACCTTTTTCGGCCTCTTATCTTCTCAAAAACATTTTCAAAACTTTAAAATCAATCAAAACAAATCACTCGGCTTTTTACCCCGAACTACGTGATTTTGATCCCGCTCGGGTACTTAGGCAAAGGACTTTGTCTTTCCAAATCAACAAAATAACAAAAACATTTTCCTTTCTTTTACTCTCATCATTTTAATCCTTTTACACTTAAGCCATTATTTACAAGCAAATAGTCATTTTAGCATAAAGATAAATAAAAACAAGAGGTTCCTATATAGTACTATAGACGTTTAAGGTGCTAATACCTTCCCTTTGTGTAACCAACCCCCGAACCTTGATCTCTAAAAAATATGGTTTTTTTTAACTTTCTCCCTTTTCCTCGAAAAAATAAAAGCTCGGTGGTGAACTTAAAATTGTGAGTCAACGCTAATTAATAGCTTGATATCCAAAAATCACCGCGACAATGGTAAAATTTGGAAGACTGATTGTTTTTTTAAAATGGAGAATTTATTAATAACTCCACTTGAACAAGATATAGCAGGTAGAGGATCAGACTGATGCCAATTGTACAAACATAAAGAAGCCAAACCAAGTCTACTGGTACACAAGGAAACCGAAAAGCCACATAAAGGCACCAACATACCCACTTAAAACACCAGCAACTGCTATGCTCACCTAATACATTAAAAAAATCCAAAACCAAAGCCTAAAAATAGAAAAAACCCAATAACATCATGCTCTTGTAAAATTCAAAGAGCATGAAACAAAACACAAGTTGCAGACAACACCTAGCAGCCGCTGCAAAAGCATAATAGTCCCACAAAACTATTGTCATCTCCCCATTTTCATAGCTCTTATCTTATAAGGCACTCCCTTGGATTCCAGCACCATTCGTAATAAAGACATGTGGCAATTTTCATTCTACACAAACAGCACTGCCAAGACAACACCTTAATTTCCTCCATTATCTCCTCCTCCTCCATCCTCCCATTTCTAAAGATGCAATGGTTTCTTGCCTTCCAAATCACCCAAATAGTTGCTTGCCAAATGAGCCACAATCCCTTCCGCAAGTTCTTTTTCCTAGCGTCTGAACTCCAACATTCCCAATGGATAAACAAATCCGGTGGCATAATGAAGCTACTTCTGATCCAATTCATCAACTTAGACCATAAACTGATCGCCTTACTACAATGAAGAAAAAGGTGATTAACTGATTCCTCCTCCGTTTGTCACCAAACACAAGACACAGAGGCATCGGGAGGAAGAATTGTTCTTCTTCTAAGGTTTATTCTTGTCGGAATACGGTCCAATAAATCTTCCAAGATAACACCACGACCTTCAACAGAGCCTTGCTTTTCCAAATATTCTGGGAAACATGTTTTGCCAATATACTTCTACCACCTTCAAAAATCAATAACCATTCAAGCTTCTTATAACTTGACTTTACCGTGAAGCTTCCATGGTCCTCCAATTTCCAACACCACCCGTCTTCCTCCCTTGAAATCGAAACGCCCACCAAATCCTCTAGTAAATTATTTAGAAGATTTTCCTCCCAAACAAACAACTGTCGCCTCCAAGAAAAGGTCCAAGTCCCTCCATTCTTATTACCTCCACTAACCTCCCAAACACTCGCATCTCGCTCATTTGAAATCGAGTAGAGTCTTGGATACTTCTCGCTAAAAGACAAAGCACCCCTCCACTTATCATGCTAAAAGCTTATATTTCTCCCATTCCCCATTTTCCGCTCCACTTTGGATGTAAACCAATTTGTTCATACTGGTTGTTCTAAATTCACAACATCCTTCCACCACCTTGATATAAATCTCGGCCACACCCATTCCCCCTATCCATCAATGATCTAACACTCTCCCCATACTTTTCCACTAACACATCTTTCAACATTGCATTCTCCCTTTGAATCAACCTTCATCGCTACTTTGCTAGTAAGCTCAAATTCACCATTTTAACATCCTGAACACCTAAACCTCCGTTATCTTTTGGTTGGCACACCGTCTTCCATCTCACCCAACTAACCTTCCTACCACCCATCACACCTCCCCAAATGAAATCTCTTTGAATTTTAACTATCTTTTTCCACACCTTCACCTGCATTTTGAAAAATGATAGATAGAAAATTGGGATGGCATTAAGCATCAAGTTCAAGAGAACCACTCTTCCTCCAAGGCTAATATACTTATTCTCCCAAGAGCTCAAACTTGTGCGTAATTGTTCCAACAATGGTTCCCAAGTAGCCACTCTTGTCGGGTTTGCACCTACCGGTAAACCCAAATACTTGAACGGAAGGCATCCTTTCCTACAATTCAAAAAACTACATGCCATATGCATAAATTTTGTATCCACATTTACCCCCACCAAACAACTTTTAAAGAAATTAATTTTTAAGCCCGAAGCCATTTCGAACCCACGCAACAATGCCTTAGCACCCAAAGATTATCCATCGAAGCCTCGCCTATACAAAGATTGTCGTCGGCATATTGAAGGTGTAAAATTACCATCCCATCACTCTTAAACTGGAACCCCTTAAACAAGTCACTCCCAACTGTATTCCTCATCAAACAGCTAAACCCCCCGCCACTAATAAAAACAAAAACGGGGCAAGGGATCACCTTGTTTGAGACCTCTTTGAATGCAAATTTCCTCTGTTGGGCTTCCATTAACAAGAATTGATATACTTCCCCCAAACACACAAGCCTTCATCCATGAAATCCACTTGGGACTCAAGCCCACTCGTCTCATATATACTCCAAAAAGCCCCAATCCACCGAATCGCCTTTTCAAAATCCACTTTAAAAATCAAGAATTCCCGCTTAGTTTTCTTAGCGAAATCCACAATTTCTTTTATCACCAAAACACCATCCACCAAATTCCTCCCTTTAAGGAAGGCCGATTGAGAGGAGGAAATGATAGAATTCATAACCCCTGCTAGTCTTCTAGCTAACACCTTTGAAAGAAGCTTATAGAGGCATCCCATCAACGATATTGGCCGAAAATCCTTTAAAGCCAAAGGTGACGATGCCTTGGGGATCAACGCCACAAAGTAAGAAAGAAAACACTTTGGCACAACCTCATTTGCGTGAAATTGGTCAAACAAAATCCGGACTTCATCCTATAACAAGTACCAAAACTCCTTGACAAAAGCAAAATTAAAACCATCCGACCCACGACTTTTGTTACCATCACTCTCCTTCACCACAAATTCAAGCTCCCTCAAATTAAAAGGTGCTACCAAACCTCTATTTTCCTCTTCCGATAATTTTTCGAAAAGCACCCCATCCAATTTCGGTCTATCCCACAAAGTTGATGAAACATGTGTTGGAACAAAATGTATGAACAACTCTCTTTTGAGTTTTGATGATAACAAAGTGTTAAAAAGAAAATTGGATATGCTAATACTTGATTCTAGTGTGCAGAACCATGTACTTAAAGATTGGTATCTAACAATGGTTGTGAAAGAACAAGTTAAGAGCAAGAAGGAAAATATAGAAGCTAGTGTTGCAAAGCTGAAGAAAATCAGCGTCTGAAGGAGAGCTTCTGAAGGTAGCGTCTGAAGGCCTGCGTCTGAAGAAGTGCGTCTGATGAACAGTGCGTCTGAAGACCAGCTTCTGAAGACTGCGTCTGATGAACAGTGCGTCTGATGCCAACTTCTGATGAACAGTGTCTGAAGCCAGTTCTGAAGAGAAGCTTCTGAAGTCTGAGTTTTAAGGAAAAGCAACTGTCACTGTCAACAGTAAAGCACTGTACAGTCAGAACAACTCAATGCAACAGTTGCCTCTTTGAATGAAACACGCAGCCAACTTTTAAGGAAACAATTCAAAATTGTTGTGCTCTATTTTCTGGTTTGCGCACACAATGACAGGGATGAATTAAATGCTAGATGTAGCTTCTAGTGCAACGGCTCTTTTGCTAAAACTGGCTCTTTCCAACAGCTCTCAATTCTCTATAAAGGATTGAAGTTTTGAAGAAGAAGGTTAAGACTCAATTGACTGAAAACGTGGTACTCTGTTTTCTGATACACAAATCTGCCAAAACTGAAAGTCATCAAAACAACATAGTAATTCTTACAAACTTCTATCTTAGAATTTCTTAAGTGATAGAGTCTTAAATCTGTGTTATATTTTGTGAACACTACTAATAGTATATCAAGTGTTCAACTCAAACTTATTTCTCTTGTAAAATCTGTTTGATTCAAAATCTTAGACTGTGAGTCTAAGCAAAGACGTCTCTTACTTTGTGTTTGAGCATAAGAAGTCTCTTACTTAGTGTTTGAGCAATTGGAAGTCTCTTACTTTGTGTTTGAGCATAGGAAATCTCTGGCTTTGTGCTTGAGCAATTGTAATCTTTGTGATTATAGTGAAAATCTCTTGTAAGTAACAAGGGGACTAAACTACTTCCGGATTGTGGAAGGAACCAGGATAAACTGGTGTGTGTCTCTCTCTCTCTCTCATTTACTTTATATCCGCTGCAAACAACTCTGAAAATAGTTTCAGAATCTGATCAACATCTGATTCTGAACTAAACATAGTTTTTGAGAAAGAAAAGAAAAAGCCAACACAATTCAACCCCCCTTCTTGTGTTTTTCTCACCTTCAACATGATTTTTAAAATATTCTACCACCTCCCTTCTAACCTCTCTTGGAGCTTGAACCCAATCTTCATTGATCTTCAATGCCTTAATAGCATTTCTATTATTTCTCCTTTTAACACATGCATGGAAGTACTTTGTGTTTGCATCACCCTCCTTTAACCACCAGGATCTTGATCTTTGAACTACAACAAAATTTTTTGCTCTTAGGAGGCACCATAAATCATCAAATTTCTCTTTTTGACTTTGAATCTCCACATCATTCAACACCCCAGCCTCCCCTTTAGCATCTAGATCCACAATTTCTTCTACAGAATCTACTACTTTCCTCTCAATCCCTTCATACTCTCCTTTGTTTCACTCTCTTAAGCGCACTTTTAAATTCTTTAGTTTTTCCTTTAAAACATAACCCATCCAACCGATTGAGTTATTGCCGCACCAAGCCTCCTCCACCACTCCCTTGAAACTCTTATTTTCCAACCAATAATTATTAAACCGAAACAGTTTCGGACCCCAATCCCAACCAACCACCTTTAAAATCAAAGTGCAATGATCTGACACATCTCTAGGAAGAACCCAAAGAGAAGTAATCCCTCAATATTTCACTCATTCCTCCGAAATGAGAACCCTATCAATCTGACTCATAGACACTCCATTTGGATGGTACCAAGTAAAACGACGTCCCAATACACTTTGATCCTCCAATTCCACATCCCTCGCAAAATTATTAAAAACATTCATCTCCACAACTTGGCTTGAGGTCGCCTCCAAATTCACCCCCTTTCTTTCGTCACGATGACAAACGAAATTAAAATCCCCAAGAATTCACCAAGCCTCATCCCCCAAGTCTCTTCTAGCTTCAACAAACTTCTCCCACAACCTTCTCTTATCTGCCAAATTGCATTTGGCATACACATTAACAACATAACATCTACAATTATGTACTTCCCAATCCAAGCACACTCCAATAAAACTGTTATCCACAAAAGTGAAATTAAGGGTCGAGTTTGATTTTTGCCATATGGAAAGAATACCTCCACTATTACCTTCGGATGGCTGGAAAGCCCATTCAAAATCTTCACTACCTCATAAATAATAACAAAGACTTCGAGTTACAACCTCCAACTTCGTCTCTTGGATTGCCAAAAAATCAACCTTATTTTGTCTTACCCACTCCCTTATTTTGTTTTCCTTCACCAAACCTCCCAATCCTCTTATATTAAAGGTTGTTACTATCATTAATCACGACCTTCACTCTCTCATGCAATTCTATTCTTCCCATCCATCTCTTCTGAAGCCACAACTCTATCTTGTATAAAATTTTCCGACATCGTAAAGTACAATCCTCTCTCTTGTTGAATATCAAGCAATTTTGTGGTTGCCATCCTTTGTAACATTAATTGTTCCGGTAGGGTACCTTGGGATTCCGGGACTGCAGAATCTTGCTCATTCATAATAAACTTTAGCTCCGAAACTTGTGATGAATTGGCTCCCATCAACACCTCCATATTACCACCTTCATCCTCTTCCGTCATTAATTCGACCCCCACAACCCCTAACCTCACATCATTATTACTCCCCTATGTTGAAGAATACGAACCGGAATCCTTCCCATCCTTTGTATGTTTCTTCCGCCTTTGTCGTTTTGCCTCTTCCTTCATACTCTCTGCCATTTGTATAAACTTTGGGGCACCAATTTGGTTGAAAGATTTTCGGCCATTTTTCCTCCTCTAGAAGACGGTTTGTTGTTGGTTAGGTTTTTCAAAGGTGGCTCAAAGAAATTTATTGGATCATCTAATTCAGTTTGCAGGTTTATGTGGCTTCTCAAAACAGGCAAGATTAGCTTTTAACATTATATGGCTTTATGTTGTTTGGATTATTTGGAAAGAGAGGAATAGACGCATATTCCAGCATAAGGAGGAAGATATTTATTCTTCAGGCGAAAAGGTTAAGCTTTATGTTTTCTGGTTGTTTAAATCGACATATGATATGTTCAATTTTGACTACACTTTTTGGAGGCTTAATCCTCTTCGTTGCCTAACGGTTGTAACTTAATGCTTCCTTGTGCTTGTGGTCGTATGTTCTTGTTACTATTATCTGTGTAATTTTGCAACTTTTTAAGTCTTCTTAGGCACATCTTGTGCTAGAAGACTTTTTTAGGTTTTGACAATATATTTCATTTGAGTCTGTTAAAAAAATGATAAAATATCCAGCTCAAAAATATATCTTATTTATATATGTTATCTATACTATATATAAAGAAAATATATGAGTTGGGCTGATATTTCCCTTTCCAATTTTACCCTTCATTTAAAGTATTTTATTTACTATTTTATCATTTTTATAACAATATTTAAATTATTAATTAAAAAATAGATAAATCTCAGTAAAATACTCTACTACAATAGGAACAATATAATCTTAAAAATATATAAAAAGAAATATGAGATTTTGGGTTGGATTTTTCATTATTCCAAATATACTCTTAAACACATTAAACTTACCTATAATAATGCTATATTGTTTTTTTTAAAGAAGTAATGTTATATTGTTAGTGTCATTGAAAATGATAAGAGTTTATATTATATTTGCAATATTATCGTGTAATTGAAAAAAAAATAAGCATGATTTGTTGCAATAAGTTACAAACATCTGTACATTGTCAAAAAAAAACATATAATTTTAATCAAAATTTAAATTTCATATAAAAATATTTATAATTTACACACGTCAACACAATAAAAAGAGAATATAGGCTAGTTAGACTATACATCTGATACGAGTATGGTGATATAAATTTGCATTTGAGGGATGAGAAATGAGAATGTTAAATTAGAGAGGTGCATGTAGCAAAGTTCAAAAAATAATGAATATGACAATTAGGCCCATTGATAATGTTAAATTAGTATTGACTGAGCACTGGAGTAAAGTTTTATTTTAGTAGGAAACTTCGTCATCGGCACCATCATCGATCGACGATTCTAACCTCCTTTTACAATGTCTTCTTCAACAGAAACACTCTCCAATTTCAAAGAAGCCACACTATCAATCCTCTCCACGCGCCACCCTTGGACCGAATTCTTCTCCTTCTCCTCTCTCTCCCTTCCATCCTCTCTCTCCGAAGCCACCACGCGCGTTGGAATCAATCTCACGCGCTTCCTTTTCAACTACACCTTCATCTTCCTCTTCATCCTCCTCATCAGTCTCGTCTACCATCCTCTCGCCATCGTTCTCCTCCTTATCGCTTTCGCTGGTTGGTACTTTCTGTTCTTCTCACGTGACTCCGATGAGCCTTTGTCGCTGTTCAACGTGGTGGCGGTTGATGATCGTGTTGTTGTTGTGGCGCTGGTGGTTTTTAGTTTGTTTGTTGTTGTGGTGAGTGGTGTGTGGGTGAATGTGGTGGTGTCGGTTTTGGTTGCCGCGGGGGTTGTTTGTTTGCATGGGGCGTTGAGGAGGACGGATGTTGGTGGTTTGGATGATTATGAATCGCCGTATGGTCCTATGCTTTCCACTGATGCTGCTGGTCCTTATGCACCTGTTTGATATTATTGGTGTCGAGGTGTCAGTGTCGTGTCAGGTGTTTGTGTCCGTGCTTCGTAGTGTTTGATTATTTGGATTCTATTTTTTTAACTGTGTAGATTGAATTGAATTCACTAACAAACTACAATTGGTTACTACTTTATATTGTGTTATGCAATTTATTATTTATATGAATTGTTGAAATTAGTGGATTAAGTTTTGTTATTTGTGCATACAATTTTAGAATGGTAGTGAAAAAATTGATTCATCCTTTTGCTTTCATTGCTTCAGTGTTTATGTTAATTTGTATCTGTTTTGTGTTATTGTGATGATAATGTCATCTTGATTGGATGGTATTGCAATTGAGGTGTGTTTTTGTGGTTGGAAGGTTTAAGAAAAGTCACATTAGATTGTAGAGATGCCCCTCGTATATTTATAGCTAGATAGTTTGCCCAGATATGAAATGATGACTGTTTTGGTGAAGTATAAGTTCAATGATTCCTAATACTGAGAGAACTTTGGTTGAGTTCAAGTGCGAGTGGTGAGTCCCAAATCAACTATGAAGGGTTCAGTGTATGATTTATAAAAGAGGTGTCTCATATTCCCAATGCCTTAAAGGTTTTGATTGGAGATGTTGCGTCCCCCTCTCTTATAATCTTTGGAGCATTGCATGTTGTTGATTCCGGCACTCCCCCCGGACTCCCCAACAAATCCTTGATGTTAATTGTGAGTGTTAACTTTGTTATATTGACGTTTCACTTTATTCATATGGTTGGAAATTGGAATTGATCTCATCTACATACATCAGGGTTCTTTCTCTGTCATGTGTTTCTTCAATTTAAATTCGATTAACATCAATTTAGTTTCTAAAGTATCATTCTCTTCAATTTAGTACTATACAAAAGTATATGATAAGCAGTTCCTGAGCTACACGAAATTGTCGATTCCTTAAAGTATATGAAAATCCGTCACTTTAGTCCCCAACATCTTAGTAGCAGGGACTAAATTGATGGATTTTCATATGTTTGACGGGACTAATTATTAGTATATTTATATACTTTATGGATTAAATTGAAGTGAGAGACTGAGTGATGTCTGATGGTTAAAGGCTAAAGAAGGAATGTAAAATGAATTGAAGGTAGTGATCATTTCCAGTTCCACCTGCATAATTGAACCTACTTGGTTTGGTGCCTTTTGTTTTTAGATTAAAAAAGTCAGGAGCATAGCATTTGACTTGAATCATTCTACTGTATTTAGTTTCTCTTGTTTGGTTGCACGTTGTTGGTGATTGGCTATCATCCTAGAAAAATCAGAGATTTGTTTTACATACCTTCTATTTGTAACTCTACTGAAATTATCACAAGCATATAATAGATCAGTATACCTATCGGTTGTAGGACATATTACTCAAACTTACTTATTCTTGCTTGCCATTGTTAGGGAGCATTATGTTATTCCTAGATGAGCTGATTATTGTGGTGGTTCATTGATTTTTAACTTGTTTATTTTTCTAACTATGGTTGTTGGTATAACCATGTATACGGTGGTGCACAATGGAAAAATTGATTTTATCTTGTCTGGAATATGATTTTAGTAAAATTTGAAGGTCTGGTTACATTGAATTGAAATTGATTTTGTTATCATATCTCAGTCAGAAATATTATTTTAGTAAAAGTTGAAGGTTTAGTTACATTGAATTGAAATTGATCTTGCCATCAATTTAGTCCCTTATGATATTAGAGACTAAATTGACAGGTTTTCATATAGTTTATGGATTACTTGCTATATTGGAAAGACAATGATAGTTTAGGGATTAAATTGATGGTTTATTCATTTTGAAAATCTTTGAAGTGTATTAGATGCAATGTAAGATACAGTAGAGGTATAAAGTTCCTAAATCACGTTTTATTAAAAACAATTATTATAAATTTATACTGCCATAACAGGTGAACTCTTATACAAATCAAGGGTCAGGGACTAAAATGATCGTTTAGGCCATATTCAATTCAACAACTTGCTTTACAATGTTTTTAAGATTTGTTTTTAGGAATTGAATTTGATACTCCAGAGTTTACATACTCACCTACATTCTTTGTGTACCAATCACTACCGCTTTGATTTTTCTTTCTATTTGTTAAGAACTTACAAACTTATGAATTCATCAGCTGCAAATATCTGTATTATCTTGAATGACATGACCATGTATTCATTAACCACAATTTATAGCATTGATGATAGTAACTAATAACACTAAGCTATTTGTATGAACTTATGAAAATAAACTCAAAATAACTTATGAACCAAAATGAAAATTGCTTTTCCCATATTAAACAAAGTTAAAACACACCATAAAATGACATTTTTACCCTGGCGGCAGTTAACTGCTGCTGGGATGGTGTCATCGGCAGTTAATTGCCGCTGAGAGCAATTATGCAGAACATAACCTGCTATTTTTGCAAGCAAACCAATTTTCGGCCGATTTATTACTTTTAATCCAAAACAACAATTCCAGAGGCAGTACAAATCATACATCAATTATAATCATTCATAAGCAAGAACAATACATAATCTTTCACAATTGACCAAAATAAAATCAATTCGACATTTCGTTAAAATTACACGAATGTTTGAAATTCAACAAAAACATAAATAGTGTTTGACATTCAACAACACATTACATAATATTACATGAAATCTCTACCGACATTCGTTGCACATACAGTTGGAACGAACACAAAGATATAATACATTATTTTCAACCATATGTCTAAACATAAATCCAACATCACTATCGTCACGAATAAGCCGAGGCCAATAGACCGTTTTCCACATGTCTTCATCTTTATCTGCCTCAGGTCATAAATTGGTATCTGAGCAAATACATGACAAGTATGATGATTTTCACCAACATGGAGAAAATAACTGTTAAGCTATGCCTTCAACTCATCCATAGTGTCGGTCGGAGTTAGAAAAACCTTAATTGTCTTTTTGAAAGCAGAGTATCAGACATTAGCTTCAATTTGTGCAACCTCAGACATGTTTAACTTCACAAAAGTTTATGAAATATCAAACATCAGAATAATATTAAATTAAACGTAATAACCAATATATATATCAAATGTGGAAACATTATAACCAATATCAAAGTAGGTGCATCTTCCACCACATAAAAGTTATATATTTATATATATATATTAATATGTTAGTTATATATTGGCCACAAAAAATTGGCGTTACAATATCGACCAAAAAAAATATGTCGGTGTAATATCGACAAAAAAAAAGGATGAACACCGACAAAAACAAAAAATCACTCATATCGCATCAAGTCAATTTGAACCATCTTCATCTTCATCTTCCGCAATAACTTGAAATTCTTGCTTTGCTTTTTCAGGAGTGACACACAATTGGATTGGCTTGGTTTGACTTTTTTGGTGGGAGCGGATTGTCTCTTTTCCCAATGTTCATAAGGTCTCGGAACCTAGCTTGTTGATCCAAAAACTCAATTTCCCAAGTCGATGTCTCTTCACTTCTGTGCATGTTCCACTCCGTAGATCATGAAGGTAGTGGACAACCATCTTTAAAAAAAAAGAACAAAATGATTGGAAATTAATCCTAGGCACATGATGGGGTTTTTTTTGCTTAAGCGGTGGCACCCCTCTAAGTGGGAAAAAGGATTCCGAATTTCCGATTTCGTGACTTGTCAACTCCACTACAAGTCTATTGTAATAAGTTGCAACGATGTGACCCATGTCGGAAAAAGTCAACCACTTATCTACAAGTGCAATACCACCACTATTTGAGGGAGGATGCAAGCCATTTAAGATGTAGTTAAAATGATCCTCACTCGCAAATACCCGCACATAATCATTTCTATGATCTTTCAACTCTTGAATAAGATGTCTACGAACCATGACATGACTTTCTTCGGTGAAACCCAAGAACTCAGCTATAGCCTGAAAACCACAATTCCCATCGCCTTTAACATCCACAATTTTTTCAATAAATGGAACCATGAATTTTGACATATAGTCAATAGGGCTCAAAACATCAAACACACCATGAACCGGAGTAGGCTTTGGAACCGGGCAAAGCTTAGAAACCGAGT
The DNA here is from genome assembly GCA_018208015.1 of Medicago ruthenica. Taxonomy (NCBI): domain Eukaryota; kingdom Viridiplantae; phylum Streptophyta; class Magnoliopsida; order Fabales; family Fabaceae; genus Medicago; species Medicago ruthenica. Next base: position 35,415,159 of record CM031371.1, on the reverse strand, counting down.
AGCTGGTGGAAGTGGGGAACGTGATGATTTGCCAATACAAGCACCCTTTCTTTTAGGAAATGAAGACATAGTTTATGACGATTGACTATCCGGAAATTGAGAATCAACACGCTCACAATAAGAAGGGATTCGACTTGTCGATGCCTCATTTGCTTTACACCTCACTTTTTTCGGCGCTCCCTTGGTTGGTACTTTTCTTGGAGGAGGAGAAACCATTGTAGATTCTGGAAATGCCAACTGACGCAACACCTCTTTGATTTCTAGTTTGATTTGATAAGGAACTTTCTTGAGACGTTCCTGAATACCATTCCAGTCCTCCTCGACAGAAAAACCATCTTCATTACTTTCTTCACCCATACATAACCTTTGCCAATGACGGTGTATCTCATCCAATCGAATAGGCTTGTTGTCACAGATTTTCACGGCAATAGTGCATGCACAAGGTAGCCCATACGATGTCCTTATCACACAACCACAAATTTCTTTGTCCATGCACAAGGTTTCCTTGGAACGTCTTTCTTCATCAAAAATAAAGCTCAAAGCAGTCCTAGACACATAACCAGCCAACCCAGAGTACAAAATGACGTCTTTGTATCTATGTTCTAATACAATATAACTCCTCCCAATTGATGTTTGTATCTCAGTTAACTGGATCACCAACATATCATGTATTTTCTCCCAACAAGTACCAAAATCACCTACACTATTGCTCAAATATTTCTTCAGTTTACCATGAGCCCCCTCAACTAGGTTGGTGGTTCTGCAGCCAAGATGCAAGACACGGTCTGTCCATGCTCTCACTATTTTCTCCTTCACAACATCTAATACGGTGCTCTCGACATAAGTAAAAAACTTTGGAAAATCTTTACAAACATTTTTGAATTCCATTAACGCACTTGCATATAATTCTTGCGTAGGTGATTCAACAACAACATCCCAAGCTCTCATTACCTTGTTGACTTTTCACTTGGCTTCACCTCTTTCCTATCCTTCGGTTTCACTCTACAGTCAGTGATGCACTTTGCTCTAACATTTTTACCAACATGAAAATAACAAAGTATTGCACTAGTTTCAGGGAGAACAGTTGCTACCGCATTTATCAAAGTTGTATCTCTGTCACTCACAACCATTGAAGACATATTAATCTTTGAGTTAAGAAGTTTGACCAACATCTGTAAAACCCAAGTAAAATTATCCTCTTTCTCAGATGTCAAAAATCCAAACCAACAGAATACGTCAAATCGGTTGAGGTGACCCCAACTATCTTAAACAATGACATTCTGTACATGTTGGTTTTATAGGTGGAGTCCATAACCAAAACTGTTGGAAAACTGTTAAACAACTTAACAGATGTTGGATGAGCCCAAAATATGTCTTGAATAGTAGTACTCTCACTTTGTGTTATGGTGAAATAGACATAGTTGTGCTCCTCCAACCCAGAGATTAGATACTGCATATCAGTCTTGTTACCTCTGTTTGACTTGAATATTTTTTGATGTTCATTGTAGACTTGCTTGATATTTGTCATGCAATCTTGTCTTTTTGTCTTCAAATTTATCAAAATATTTTTTGGTAGCACCAAACTCTTGGTCAAGTCACGTACAATCTTCTTGTCATCCTCCCTTAATCTACCCGCAAGCATGTGTCATTCTAAACTTGGCTCCATCTCATGGTTGTGAACTCCGTTAAGAATGTTCAATCTCCAATCATTTGTTTCCCTACTAAGATATCCATGAACCATGAACTTACACCCACATTTTCTTGAACCCGTTCCCTCATGCTTCAATCTTTTTTTCGGCACTTTGTGGTCGCCACTCCTTTCACAAATTAGTTGCAACATTGGATTGATCAAATTGGATCTACGTATAACAATTGTAAATTTCGCCCTATTTGCTTGACGACGTACCCAATTAAGCAAGTCATCTCTATTTTTCCATTTAACTTCGCTTGAAAAAAATGAGCCGTGTCAACTTCGTTGGCCTCAAGAGGGACAACACCGGAGTCAACATATAATGAAGCTTCAACATGGACAGAAGCTTCAACCTTATGCGGTATGACATTTCCGAAATTATTGACAAAAATAGGTTTTGTCTCGACCGGATCATCATCCGCATTTTCATCCATAACTATTAATAAACAACAAATAACTATGAATAAATAACTTACAAGTGCAATAACATCAATATCAAAATTAATTAAACCAAAAAAAAGTAAAAAAAAAACAAAAAAAAATCAAAAAATAGGCAGTAAGCCTGGTTTTTTGAAGTTTCCCATCAGCACCTAGCTGCCGCTGCATCGGCAGTTAGCTGCCGATGGCCCCATACAGCGGCAGCTAAGTACCGCTAGGCTGCATGTTAGGTTTTGACGAATATTGACAGAAAAAACAGCAAAAAAAAAACGGATTAAATGATGCATTACCTGTTTCTTGACGTCAAAAGTGTGTTGAAACCTTCTAGTATTGCTGCTTCAATGATTTTGGAGAAGGATTGTGAAAAAAAATTGGATTTAGGTGTTTAGATTGAAGAGGAATGAGGAAATGGAAGTTGATGGAACAGTATAGGAGTAGGTTGTTGTAATCAGCAATATCAAGAACACATCGGTAGTTAACTGCCGATGGATTCAAACGCGGCGGCAGTTAACTGCCGATGGCACCATCCCAACGGCAGTTAACTGCCGCCGGAGTAAAAATGTAATTTTCTAGTGTGTTTTAGCTTTGTTTGATGTGGAAAAAACAATTTTCACCAAAATAATCTCTTCCGATGGCTAAGCTACCTCATGAACAAAGGTAACAAAAACTGGTCCTGCTATTTGGACACACCAATTAGCAACAGCACACAATTGGCACTATATCGTACTGTTCACTGCGCACTATGTGGATAAAGGTGTGTAAATATTTAGTAAATTCAGTTTAATAGGTGGTTAATATTTTTTTTTTAATAAAATAAGTTCCCTTTTTTCTTCACAACCATGAAAAAACCACATGGTTAATGACCTGTAAATATTTGATTCATTCAGTTCATTGCATGGTTAATGAATTATGACATCTTGATATATTCTTATCTGGACATAATTAATCCATATTTGAACTACATCAACCATCAACCGTGTAATGAAAAAAATAAACAACAATGTGTGTCAAAAAATCATTGTTGAAATATACAAGATATTTGTTAACCATATACTAAACTTAATCAATCACATATTTGAATTATGTTAACTTTGTAATGAATAAATGACGGTGTTGTGTGTAAAAAAAATCTGATTCGGCTTCTTTAAAGTGAACAATTCACTTTAAAGTGTAATGTGGATCATATCATCTGTTAATTAATAAATTAATGTTAGATATTGTAGGTACATCATAACAAATCATAAGTTTTTTACAATAATGATCCTTGATTTTCTCACTTTGGAGAATCTTTGCCCCAAAAAATCAATGTTAATTTTCTTTTTTATAAATGATAATGTATTTATTAACCACCTAAAAAATGTGATTGATTACGTATTTGAATTGTCTTAACCATGTAATAAGAGATGGATATTTTTGAAAAAAAAAAAGAGAGATTTAAAAAAAACATAAAAAAAAAAAAAACAAACCTTTGTTAAAGTCTTTATTTTTTTATTTTTAAATCAAAGCTGTTATAACTTAGGGGTATATATACCAAAGTATATGTGATGAAAATTGATTTTAAATGAATAAAATTTACGGAATTTATTTTTATTTAAATGGAGTTGATTGTAAAATAATTTATATATGAAAATTTTCACTTAAAAAATGATTTGAACAATGAATTTGAGATTAAAAATCAATTCAAGAGTCAAAAGCTCAAAATTCTATCTTCAGATTAAACTCAATTCCAAAGTCAAAAGCAATTCTACTCGACAACATTCAAACATGTCAAAATCAACTTTAAACTAACAAAATCACTTTCGTCACTATCAAAACTGAATTCAAAAGATGTATGAGTTTATGTTTGGTTAAGCGGTGAATTTTGCAAAGTCACGGTGACACCATACTAAAACACCAAAGTGTAACTTTTACCAATACCACGGTTTTAATTCCCTCAAACTCACCGCCAATCAAAACATGCACTGAATAGTTTATGCATGAGTCCTCAAGCTTTTCGACTGTACGAAAGGACCATGACAAAATCCTTAGCTGAGCTTCCAACAGATGTCTGAATCCTTTCATTCTTTGGCATTGTTTCCAACCACATCTCCAGTAAGTTTTGCAGCTGCATTGAACATAAAACTGGCTTACCTCTTAATAAGATCTCCACCTGTAACAGTATAAACATAAGAAAATAACAATTAGATTCTAAAAATATTGCAATACATTGGTTCATAAAGGTAATAGATTTAACAAAGTGAGAAAACCAATTTACCTCAGCTTCACTAGCAAGATCAAGCTTCTGCACAAGGTACTTTTTTATATGAGAAACAGGTAAACTTCCATTCCTATAAATAATGTGAAGATTGGTTAAGAGGAATCTGTCTCACAAAGTCACAATATAGAGTTACCATGAAATGTCTTGATTCTAGTAATAAATGTACTTGATTCAATTCAAACTTTATTAAATTCTGAATGATAATTAAATGTAGAGTTTCCAAATCTGATCTCTAACTTGTAGCAATAGTAAAGAGTACATGCAAAGGGCATTGAAAGTATGGTTTAAAGTGTACACACACAAGTGAATATACAAAAGTAGCTCTTTACCAAAGAATCATCAGCAATATAAAGAATTTTTTCACACATGACATGTTCATTTCAGGGATCAGACTCCTCTTAAAGTGAGCAACTCGTTGTAGAGAGTAAATTGAGTAATATCAATCGTAGATAAACAAATCTATGGTTGATATTATATGTATAACAAATTCACAGTGGTTAAAGTATCAAACATTGATTTTCTCACTTTACTAACAACTAACCTTAGACGAGCCAAAATACAAAGATTTTTATATTCACCAAAAACAAATCTAATATAAATTAAAAATAAATAAACTCACCTGACCATTATGTAGGGAGAAGATAACTGTGGCAGTGCACCAACTTCCCTGTATACAGAAATTCAAATATCATATATATAATATTAAATTCTAAAATTACATAATAAGTTTCAAGAGATGAAATATTAACAAGCCATGAGAAGTAATCTTACTGCTCTTTGGAAGCAACCAAGGAGAACCAAATAGGACTACAATCTTTCTTGCTTTCATTTTCAGGTAGGGCTGGGAGATTCAAGTCCTCGGAGAACTTCACTCTCTTTTCTCGGTTGTCCACGCTTTTAAGCTTAATCTTCAAGGAAGTCGATTTTGGAAGAATAGATTCAATTTGATCACCTTCTGCTTCTGTTTGATGGTTACAGTGTTTCTTAACTTCAACCTTAGACACATGATGAGAGTCATTGTCACTAGAGTCCACAAGCATTGGGATGTCACCATTTTCTTGCACAGTGGAGTTACTAGGAGACTTGTTTTTGTCTGTAGTTTCCACCAACCAATTCAATGGCTCACACAGAGCAGCCTCACACACAGCAGCTTTTCCTTTCCTTGATTCAGTGTCCCTTGAAACATTCTTGAACACTATTTTCTGACTAGATGATTCTGGTTTCGACGAATTCTGCTAATGATCATGCATTAAAGCACATTGTAAGGATCTTTCAAAACAAAAATTCAAGACAAAGGGAATAAAATAATATTAGTTTCATAAAGTATATGACATTGTTATCAAATAGAGGCTATAACGGCAATATAGCGCTACAGGGTAGAAGAATTTGAACAAACCGAGCTATTGTTCCGTGATAAGGCTTTAGTACAAAAGTGTTGTCAAATCGCGGCTAGCAGCATTATAGTGCTGTAGCGTAGCGGAATTTAAACACTGGTACACAATGGAACAAGAGAAAGCAAGAATACAGAAAGGATTAAGAGAAACAATAGAGGACCAGAATGTGTTTATCCCTTTCACCTTAAATCTGATTTTTGGAGTCTCAGTGGATGTTTCAAGCCGGGGGCGCTTATCGTTTTTCTTTTCATCAACTGTGACTTTGTCAGGTTGAGAAGTAGGAGCTAATTCAGTTCTGATAAACTTTTTTCGAGCTGCAATTTTTGCTCTTCTAGCAGATAGAATTGTAGAAACTTCATCCAAAATTTCTATTCCACGATGTTGTTTCACATCTTTCTTAACATCTGTTACAGCAGCAAGTTCAGAAGCAGGAACTTTTGGTTCCTGTGGAGTGATAGGGAGTTCTTCTTGCATCTCCTCTGGCACTTCTTTAATCTGTTTTCCTCTTCTTACATATTTGTAAACTTTTGTAGAAGCTGTTTTGGTCCTTTTTGCATTGGATTTTGAAGAGGATTGAGAGCTCTTCCTTTTTTTAGTCACCAATGAAGTTGAAGGAACATTTTCAGCTGACTTAACACTTTTTCCTTCAGAAGGGTGAAGTTTATCCCTCAATACTATCCAAGAATTATCTACCCTGTAGATTTCCATTTCCAATATAATATAAAAGTGATGTGAGTTCAAAAGATCCACAAAAAGGGAGAACCAGAAATGAAATGAATTGCAACCTATGAAGCACCGACACAGACAGACACCAGATGCGACACCGACACCTCAGCACCATAAATAATATGAGAAAATGGAATAATTGAATATAACCACTTGTGTCGGTCTCGTGTTGGTGTCCAACACTGACGCATCTTGGACACCAGACACGACTTCAGTGTGAATTGCCGGTGCTACATAGATTGCAACCATCGATCATGAAAGAGGAGTTATGTTCATGGTGAATACTTTAGTTTGTCTAATGGAGAACAGCCCAAGTCTACTTTGCATACTGGACAGTGATTTAGCCTCTCATCTATTAGCTTCCTTTCTATACATTCCCTGCAAACTGTTATTAAACTCAGAGATTTAGGCATGCTTAGAGAGAATGATAAACAAAAATGCAAAATGAAAAAGAAAAAACAAGGCATTATATTCATCACATAAAAGACAAAGATGAAAACAAGGCATTATATTCATCAAGGCCTAGTTTCAAGCATAGTCAGTTATACACAAGTATTTGTCACAAAATTTAAAATAACTAATCATAAAAACAAGGTAAAAAAATGCAAGATATCACCATTTGAATTGAAACAACTCCAAAGATTCATCATGCAGCAGCAGATATCACATTATGCATACAAATTGTAAAAACACTATCAGAAAATGTTTTCCACTTACCACATTATGTATAAAAACCCATAGTAGAAAATTATTTGCCACTTACAAACATTTCCAATTAAGTAACAGACCAAATTAAAACCAAACTACTAAACAATAAACAAACATATCATAAGCATAAAACAACCAAAATTCAACAAAGAAGAATAAACATAGTAAAAGATGATATAAAAAGAAAACACTTACAAGTATGCAAGCATTCAGGAATTGTGGTGGGTTCTCTGAAAATGTTACTACACAAACGACATGTTAAGGGTGCCGTGAGCTTGGCTTTATCCACCATTCCTCCTACCATTGTTTTGTTTTATTATATCTGTCTCTGACAAAGACACGCACGTAAGCACTTGTTCACCTCCATAGTCACGTAATTACATGGTGCATGTCACCAAAAGGAACAAAAAGCGTGACAGTTTTCATAACATTCGAGAATAACAAAGAAAATAGATAAAGGGTTTCGAGAATTTTGCACGATCCTATGATGGGTCGATTCTTGAGTATGGAATGAAGTGATCGACGAAAACAAAAAAGTGGGATTCTTGGAGTATCTATCGAATGTGTTTGTCTCGTTCGTTCGATTTGTACTATGGTTTTGGTTGTGGTGTTTTTTTTTTTTGTTTGTTTTTATCTCGTGGTGGCTCAAAAACAAGGTAAGTAATAAAAAAAAATCAATAATAATCCAATAATCAATATGTAGTTACCTATATACTTCTATGCTCCTTAAAAAAAAAAACCTAATATGCTTCTATGTGAATGTGACACAAACTAAAAAGATACGAGTGTGAGAAAACAAACGGCATGTGTTTGAGCTCGGTACAATATTACGCTAAAAATTGGGACAGTGATAGACGTACAATCAAAATCAGATAATTTAGATTCAAATTCGACGTTCTAAATTATACAATTAAAATCTATAATTTTATTATCGTTGGATCAATATTAAATTGTTATCGATGTCATAAATGTGTGAATGTGAAATTCATTGCCATAATGAAATTTTAACTCACAAATAAGGTCTCCTTAAAAAAAACTCACAAATAAGGTTTTTAAGTATCCATGGCAATTTCTATAATCTTAATTATAAAAAGGGTTTTTCTAATGTGTGCAAGATTACACAGCTTAAGGAATAATAAATGTATCATTTTTTGGGTTTTTCAAGTGTTATTAATGAGTTAATTAATTAGTTTTTTTTAAGGAATCAGCCTATTTTTAAAAATTGTTTTTTTTGTCTCTCCTTTTTTTTTTTTCCTGAAAGGCTCTCCCGTATTAACATTGCCAAAGAAATGGACCCCAGATCACAGTACCCGTACCATACATACAACTCGATGAAATTTCAATTTTGGTGAGTGATTCATGCAGGTTCTCATCAATCTATTTATTACCCTACAATATTGAATATTCCCTTCGATCCTCATTACAAGAAAATTTTTTAAAAAAATTTTGGTCCTATTTATTAGAAAATGTCACAAATATTAAGATGTAACTATTGATTAAAAGACTTTACTACCCTTCATTTAATGCTTCTCTTTTAATATTAGTGGATGTATTAAACGTTTCATAATTTTTTAAGATGGTATATATTTGTAAAAATATTCAAAAAATTACCTTAATTAATGATTTCATTGGTTTTGATGTTTTTTGGTTTTGTTTCTTATAACAAGGACCGGAGGGAGTATAAATGAAATAAAATATTGTAAATTAGAGAAGGAAAGAATCATAATCCTTCACATGGGTTTTTGTTTAATGGAAAAAAGGAAAACTGATGAGGATTAAGGCGAAAGGGATGAATCATGATTAATTGAAACTGACGAAGATTGAAACTAAGGAAGGTCTCTTAGAGGGTCTTTTAGAAAAAAAATAGGAGTGAGAGAAAAAAACAGATTTTAAGTGTCTCTTTTGTAGAAAAATTTTGTTTCAATTTAACTGTCACTTTCAAAATTCAATGCAATATTAAATGTTATTTTACCAATATTACCCTTAATTATTTAATACAGAGATAAATATATAAAACAAGATATTAAATGAATGATGTTATTATTGGAAAGAGATAAATTATTGTATCAAAAGTAGTAACATTTATTGATTGTCTTGGTTTGTGTAAAATGTCAAAATGTGACAATTAAAAAGGAACAGAGGTAGTACTAATTAATCGACTCATCAATAACCGTTGGAAAACCCAAAAAATGATGCATTTATTATTCCTTAAGTTGTAGACCCTTATAAAAAATACTCCCTCCGTTCCTTTTTAATTGTCACTTTTGAAGAAAAAATTTGTTCCTTTTTAACTGTCACTTTCAAAGTTCAATGCAACTTTAAATAATGTTTTACCAATTTTATCCTTAGTTATTTATTACGGAGAGAGAAATATATGAGATGATATATATTAAATGAATAAGGTTATTATAGTAAAAGTATAAATTATTGTATCAAAAGTAGTGACATTTATTAATTGTCTTGGTTTGTGTAAAATGTCAAAAAGTGACAATTAAAAAGGAACAGAGGTAGTAATTAAGTACCTGATTTGTTATTTGCTGCGTTCTTCTTTTTTAGGAGGAACATTTACTTGGTCACAACCACAAACAATTCTATTAGAGCACACTCACACAAATGAAGAAAAAAAAAAGGTAAAAGAAGAAACACTTGTCTAATATATTATTTTAAAAGATTAAATGATAAGTACTTTTATGTGTGGGACCAAATGCATTTTATTTGTAGTTGTGACTATATAAGTATTTCTCCTTTTTTTAATTTTTTTGGGTGCAAACTTCTTTTTTAATCCTTATTAAAACTAAATGCCCTTTGTTGAGTGAAATAGAAATAGAAATATCAAGTGAAACCAATTACATTAGTTTAATGAATGATTTTAAATTTTAAAACGTGTGAAAAATTAAATTTCAAGTAACCTTTATAAGTGTCTCAGCTAAGGGATCTTAACATGGTATTATAGAGAGGTTGAGAATAACAATAAGGGAATTAGAATCACGATTCACACAAGAGTGTCAGGTGAATATTAAAATTATATCGGAGTCTCACATTACTTATAAACGTTATTGGGTTGTTCAATGCATATATGTATTTGGACACCCACATCTTATAAACTAGATTTTAAGAGTGGGATCTAAATTCATATAGCATACTTAGATAAGATGAAGAAAAGAGATAGTGAGTGTTAATTAATGTGTCAAGTGTGAGTAACAGAGCCAATGAAAAAGCAGGTGTTAAAACAACATATAAGTGAAAAGACTCATATACCAAATATATTAAAGTTTTGGGTGCCGGTGTGGTGTCCAAGACACCTATGTAATTGTTCCAAGTCCATTGCAATGATCCCTAGGTGTTATAACCCAATGTGATGATTCCCGGGTATTTTAGACTTCATTTATGACCCAAAATTTAAATTAGAGGTTATGATGATTTGATAAAGGTAACTGGGTCCTCGTATCAAAATTCTTTTTGACAATGATGATTAGGCTACATGTCTCATTGATGTATGTGAGCCAAATGTACGTGGATGGAATTAGGGATGAGAATATGACAAGCCGGCCTACAGGGGCCTACGACCTAGCCTACGACAGGCCAGACCAGGTCATAACTTTTTCTTAAATAGAAAAGGCCTAGGCTTTTTTAGAAGCCTATTTAGCTTAAAAGGTCAGGCCACAGGCCATTTAAAAAGCCTCTTAAGCCTATTAGGCCGGCCTATTTAAGTAAATATGAATAATATTATTTATTATTATAATATATTGTTTACTTTGACTTAAAATATAAATTCGTTAGTAATTTAAATTTATTAGTATACATTTATTTTTCGCATATACAAATGTATTATTATAAACTAAAATTGAAATATGATACGATATATAGTTAAATTCCCTAAAAATTCATGTTGATTACTAAAAGAGAGTTTAATATAATTGGTCTATTAGTTCGCTAGTCTATTTAAACTTAGATCACATTGCTTACTTAAAAATGTTGATATGATATAGGCTTTTAAACAGGCTAGGCCTTAAAAAATATGGCAGACCAGACTTAGGTCTTGTAAAGCCTAGCTCGGCCTAGCCTATTCCCACTCCAATATGGAATGACTTCCACTTGAGAGGGGTCAAATCATATGAATGAATAGGCTCACGCTTAAAGAGAATATTGTTAATGTGACAAATATGAATAAACGAGTCTAACATTTGATAGAAAAATAGATGTTGAACAACATATGAGTCAGAAGACTCATACACCAATTAAGGTTTTGTTGTGTTCAAACCATATATGTTCTTTTAGTTCAATGTGACAATTCATTAATATTTTAGGATTTCATCATGACGCAACATAGATCTATAAGGTTGTGGAGAGGGATTAGTTGTAGAGAACCACGTAAAGATATTTTCTCGACGGAGTATATTTTGGATAAAAAATTTGTATAAATTTTGAATGAAAAAATTATTTTCAAATTAATTTTTACTTAAACTTCATTATGTATATATTTTTTGTCATAGCTTAGTTGAAATATGTACATTGTATTATACATACAAGGATTGGAGTTCAAACACAGATTCTTCACTTATTTACATTAAAATGTAAAATTTTAGTCATTTAATTATTTGACGGAAAAAAAAAATCACATGTACCTTGTTACTTGACCATTAGGCAGTACTCATAGACATACACAATAATTTTCGTATAGAAAAAGATAAAAATAATAATTTAAACAAGCATTAACAATGATTAATCAAGCAGGGAAACATTAGAATACCTGCACGTGACCCCAAAATTTGTTGTTGGATGATATCCTTCCTTTCCGGTTTCCACCTTTCCAACGGTTGTTGAATCAGTGGACCTTTCTGCAATCTAATAAGAAAATCTGGTTAAAAACTTTACCTTTTTCTATATTATTATATAATACCTAAATGTGCTTCATCTATAAATTAAGTTCTTGATAAAAAAATGTATAAGCAAAGTTCAATTTTTTAATAAAAAATGGTAAAATTGTTTGAAAATTAATTGATCAATGAGCTTCCAATCAAATTAATTAAATCTAATTAAGTGATATATGAATGTCGTCGACATCTAAACCCTAGATTCACTACAATAAAAAAAAAGTGCAATTTTACAATTTAAATTAAAAAATGTTGACTATTGAATGAATATTGGATGATGTGTAGTCTAATGACACTAAGGCGACTTTGAAATATATTTTGAAATAAGAGTTGTCCATTGATCTTTATCAAACATTGAATAGAGAAATACATGACGACATAATCTAAATCGTAGAAACTTTTCGATTAATAATAATCAGAAATCAAAAATTGCAATAATAAGTTGACATGATTGATCACATATTAAAAATTGTCGTGTATGCCATTTAATTGGCCTAAATATCAATAATCAAGGATTGATTTTTGCTCAAAATATAAAATTAATAATCATCCCTTTTACAGTCCACCCTAGCTAATCATATTTATGAAAATAAATGGTGGATTAGCTTCAGATCTAACATAATTAAGAGAGAAATGAAAATGAAGAGAGAAAGAGAGAAAGTACCTAATCCGATATATATTTGTTGAAACTTGAAAATGGTGCTTAAACAAGTTCTTCCATTTGAATTAGAAGATGATGGGCAGGCATCTCCAAAGTATGACCTTTATTTTTTTTTTTTTGACAAGAAAGTATGACCTTTATTATAAGCTATACTATGTGCAAATGTAACGGGGGGTCTCAGTAATGGAAATTGTAACTTTATTATTTAATTTTCTATATTGGATGAAATAAATAATATATATATATACTTTTTTTGGTCAAGATATATATATATATATATATTATCAGTGCAAAAAAATTTATTAAAGTCAAACACCTTTTATAATTTAAATTAACTGTGACCGATAGACAATGTAAAAAAAAAAAAAGATGTATAGATTGTATATAATAAAAAAAAGGCTTAATTGCAGTTTTGGTCCCCCTATTTTGATCATTTTGCGAAATTGGTCCCCCTATTTTAAAATTCGACAGTTTTGGTCCCTCTATCTAATAATATGTCTAAAATATGGTGATATAACATGTTTTAAATGAAATTTTTAAGGGAATTTTCTTACGATTTCATCGATGTTGATATTTTTGTCAACTTCAGATCATATACCATGACATTTAAAACATATCACATCACCTTTTTTAGTTAAAAAATATGATGGAGGGACCAAAACTGTCGAACTTTAAAATAGGGGGATCAATTTCACAAAAAGATGAAAATAGGGGGACCAAAACTGCAATTAAGCCTAAAAAAAATGAGTAGATTGTATATAATAATATGATAAATTAATTCTTAAAAAAATATACTATAATTAAATTCTTCTATCTAACAATTAAATTACGCGTCGCTGCCCTACATGTCCTCGTATGCCATTAGAGACATTCAAGATAATACATGGTTAAACATGCGACCTTTTTATCACCAAAAAAAAAAACATGCGACCTTTTAATATCAATTTAAATTTTAATAAATGTTCTTTTTCAAAGAAATTTTTTAATAAATATTTCATCTCTACATTTTTTCCGTCAGCATGTTTGATCCCCACATCAAAGTTTCAGTTGATTAGACAAACATAGACACACTATTAAGATGCCACGTGAATTCATTTAATAGTGTGACATGTCACGTGTTACTATCATTATCCACCTAGATTTTAGTTTAATTTAACATTATTTTAAGACTGCGGATATAAATTAAAAATGAAAAAAAAACATTTCTTTTTCCCACGAAGAAATCTTTTTAGCCTAATCAAATATGAATATTTTTTTATAATTACCAGCGAAAAGAATGACACTCTTGTTTCCGGCTTTCCACTTTTTCTATTGCGCTAACGCGTGTAAATTATGAACGATATTTTATATAAAATTTTGATTTTGATTATAATTATAAGTATAAATATTTGTGACTTTCAAGTTATAACAAACTCAAAAAACAATGTTTATCTTTTTCAATAACAACAGTAATTTAACAAATATAATATAAATTCTTATCTTTTTTAATACCACCAACAATATAACATATATACTATATATAAAGAAAATAATATCTTTTGGGCTGATTTTTTCTCTTTTCAAAATTACCATCAACTTTCAATACAAATAACACATATAACAAATAGATAAGAGTAAATTCAAATATTAAAATAAAAGTGTAACAAACACGATATGAGTATATATATGTTCAATTTTTTTCCTTTATCATTTAAAAAATGTAACAAACTAGATGAGTATATATATACTTACTTTTTCATTATTACAATTATACACTTAAACAACTTTTTCTATAATAAAGATTGTTGTTGGTGTCATTAAAAAAAATAAGAATTTAAATAATATTTTTTTGTTATATTGTTGGTGTCATAGATATAGACAATCATGGTTTGTTATAAGTTGAAAGCAACAAACATTTATGTTTTTAGTTTCAATCAAAATTAAAATTTCATAAAAAAAACACTGTTCATAATTTTCAAACGTATGCGAAATAAAAAGAGAGGAAAGACTGGCACGTGAGTGTCCGTCTTTTCGCTAGTAATAATAATCTATACTATATATGAAGAAAATAACATATTTTGGCTCTTTTGGGCTAACTTTTTATCCTTCCAAAATTACCCTCAATTTTCAATGCAAATAACACATATAACAAATATATAAGAGTAAATTCAAATATTAAAACAAATTGTATTTGTCCGATTTTTTTCCTTATCATTTAAATAAGATAATGGATGAGAGTGAATTCAAATATTAAAAAAATGTAATAAATACAATATTTTTTTGTTACCACACAAAATATATCTTGTAACAAACACAATTTGAGTATATGTCCAGTTTTTTTTTCCTTTACCCTTAAAAAAAAGTGTAATAAACTAGAGCAAGTATATGTCACTGTAAATATACAGACTAACCAAAATACACAGAGTTGATAAATAATTTTGTTATATGATTTGACAATAGTTTGTAGATAAATCGATGTATGAATAATTTTCACTAATATTTAAAAATTATAGTCAAAATTATACAAACAAACATAATAAAATATACGCACATGTTAGCGCGGTAAAAAAAGGACAGACGGATACGGTAGTGCCATTTTCTCTGGTTAAAAATATACATAAATTGATATTTTCTCTGGTTAAAAATACATAAATTTATATTTTCTCGGGCATGGTAGTGCCATTTGAGTTGACCTTATAAAGAATATACATAAATTTGAGTTGACCATTTTCTCTTGGTTAAAAATACCTTTAAATAAATTTATCCTTACTTTTGATAAATTAAATTGAATTATTATTATGTACATGTACCTTTAAGATAAGATTTTGAGTTATATTATATATATGTATCTTTAAGATAAGATTTTGAGTTAGACCAAAAAAAAAATTGAGTTAAAAATATAATGTTATATTGTTGATTTCATTGAAAAATGTAAACATGATTTGTTACAATTTGAACACAAACATTTATATTTATAAATAAAACAAATAAATAATTAAATATTCAAATTAATAAATAATTCAAATAAAATCCAAAGTTATACAACCAAAAAAATACTTATAATTTACCCATATTAACATAGTAAAAAAACCGGATAAACAGATACAACAAAATTGATATTTACTATAAAAAAAATGCTATTATATATTTTTTTTCCTTCCAAGACTAGCACCACGTCTAAGTGGATCAATCGCTGAACACAAGGGACAATGCAAAACAACTTGGAAAATTGCTCTTCTCGCAAGGAAATATGCTCACTCTCGTACAAATAGACGAAAATACCTACGGCGTGACTTAAGTCACGTTGAATAGTTACAAAAACAAAAAAATTAAAAATTACAAAACAGAATATTATCACACAATAGATTTATTATTACATTACATTGCAATTCATTACATTGAACAAAAATTTATTATTACATTACATTGCAATTCATCACATAAATTAAAGGAATTTTTTTTAAAAAAAAAATCGATTAATCATAATGATCAATCTTCTTGGGGTAGGGGGCCGGTAGACGAACCCGCCATAACCACTTCTACCGCTAGCGGAAAAACACATTCAGGCCAAATTCTTGTCGATTAATCATAATGATCCTAACATGACTCAAAAATTCTATCGTCGATTAATATAATTATCTAAATCGCCGTCATAAAAAAAAACAGCATAAGATCATTATGATTAATTGACAAAGGAATTTGAGGCTGTTTACGCCTATAGTAACAAAACTTAAAAAAATATTTTAGAGAAGAGATGTGAGAATAATTGAGAAGAAATGAGAATGAGAAAAAATAAAAGAAAAGGTTTCAATTTATAGGTTTTTTGCTTGAATTCTATTGGTTAAAGGAAGTAACTGATCCTCCCTGATTGACCACCGTCCAACCTACGTGAGTTAACTCACACTGGCCTTTAACCTGCGTGAGTTAACTCACACTATCCACCGTCCACCTGTGTGACTTAAGTCACGC
This sequence comes from Medicago ruthenica, assembly GCA_018208015.1. NCBI lineage: Eukaryota > Viridiplantae > Streptophyta > Magnoliopsida > Fabales > Fabaceae > Medicago > Medicago ruthenica. The sequence continues at coordinate 35,398,463 of CM031371.1, read as the reverse complement.
TCGGCCACCGGCCAAAATAGCGAGCGTGACTTAAGTCACGCCCATTACAGGTCAGCATGAGTTAACTCACGCTGGCTTCTGGTGTAGCAGGAAACAACATTGAATGTTGTCAAAGAAGCCATTAATGACTCCAAACCAATACACACTCATAATTGATCTAAATTACATCATTTCAACACCATAATCACACATTATCGATCCAAATTACACAAATTTGTCGTTAATCACACAATAACACAATCGATCCAAATTACAAACAATCGATCCAAATTACACATAATCGATCTAAATACACATAATCGATCCAAATTACACAAATTCGTCGTTAATCACAAATAATCACTTAATCACACATAATTGATCCAAATTACACATAAACGGTCCAAATTCGTCGTTAACGATCCAAATTACACATAATCACTTAATCACACATTATCGATCCAAATTACACAAATTCGTCGTTAATCACACATAATCACTTAATCACACATAATTGATCCAAATTACACATAAGCGATCCAAATTCATCGTTAACGATCCAAATTACACATAAATAATCCAAATTACACATAAACGACACAAATTCGTCGTTAAATACACAAATTCATTAAAATGCAACATTACAGACACAAATTCGAACACATTACACTATTACATGTTAATAAATATTACACTTCAATGGATCAGACACAAAGATGTAAAATGTTATTTTGAACCAATAACCTAAACATGTAATCTACATCGAAATCATTACGGATAATATCTGGATAATAAACCGTCTTCCAAAAGTCTTCCTCTTTATCCTCCCCTAAGTCCACGCATGACACTTGTATAAATACATTTGATATTCTTTGATTTTCACCTATATGGACAAAGTATGTGTCAAGTTGTGCCTTCAAATCATCCAACTTGTCGGTGGGGGTTAAATAGACACTAACCGTCTTGTTCACGTGGGAGTATCGGACATGAGCTTCAACTTTGTCTTGAGACATGTTTCACTTGACAAAATAATAAATAGTTGAATAATTAGAGACATATAATTTTATAAAATGCGAGCAATAAGAATAACGAATAAAATTGTTGATGTTTTGTCCATCACAAAAAATGTCATATATTTATATAATCTTATTTACATATTGGCCACAAAAATTGGCATTACATAATCGACCACAAAAAAAATATGCCGGTGTAATATCGACAAAAAAAAGGACGAACACTGACTAAAAAGTGTCGTAGTCTATCTAATTAGCTAGTGATGGTGCATAATCTTCATCTTCTTCAATTACTTCAAATTCTCCTTTTGGTTTTTCCGGAGTGGGAGTGTCGCAATATATTAGATTGAGTTGATTTGTTGGTTTTTTCGGCGGCTTCGGCTCCTTAGACATGAGGTCTTTGAACAAAGTTTGTCTATCCATAAATGCAAACTCTCATTGCTCCGCCACACCAATCTTGTGAATCTTCCACTCCGTACAAGCCTGTGGTAATGGATAACCGTCTTTCAAATAAATATGAAGAAAGTGGCCAAGAATTAAGCCAAGACACAAGATGTGGGAATGTGGGTTAAGCGGTGGAGCACCTCGGATTGGGAGATATGTCTCACATATACCTCTTTCCGCCGAAACCAAATGAACAACGGCTCTATTGTAGCAAGTTGCAACAATATGACTCATATCCGGTAATGTCAACCATTTATCTTCATTTTTCTTTTCTCTTCATGGAAATAATACATGCATAAGGCAAGCCATACGATGTCTTTTGAACACAACCACAATATTTCTTGGCAAAGTCGAATGTCTTGGAACGGTTTGCTTCATCAAAGATAAAGCACAATGCAGGTCTAGAAACATAACCCTCAAACTCGGAGTACAAAAAAGTCTCCTTTGTATCTATGTTCAAAGACGGTACGACTCCTCCCAAAACTTTCTTGTATCTCAGACTATTGGATAGCCAACATCTTGTCTATTTCTTCCCAATAATTTTTTTCAAAACTTTCAAAAACGGTACGACTCCTCCCACACTACTCCTCAAATATTTTTTTTTTCAATTTTCCATGAGCCGATTCAACAATGTTGGTGGTTCTACAACCAAGATGCAAGAATTTATCCGTCCATGCCCTCACAAATTTTTCCTTAACGGTGTTCAATAGTGTGGTTTGAACATAGTCAAGGAATTTTGGATATGATTTGCATACATCTTTGAATCGCATTACCGCACTTGCATATGCATCCTCCGTAGGAGATTCAACCAAATCTTTCCAAGCATCTATGATTTTGTCAACAATTTCACTTGCCTTCGCCTCTTTCACTTCCTTCACTTCTTTGCCATCAACTTTGACATCCTTCGGCTTCGCTTTGACTCTACAATCCAAGATGCACTTAGCCCTTACATTCTTCCCAATATGAAAATAACAAAGTAAATCGGCGGTTTCGGGGAGAACTTTGGCAACATCATTCATCAAAGCATTGTCTCAGTCCGTGACAACCACCTTAGGCATGTTGAGTTTTGACGATAAAAGACTAACCAACATCTCAAGTGCCCAAGTAAAGTTGTCCTCTTTTTTGGAGGTAAGAAAGGCAAAACCAACCGAATATGTCATGGTGGTAGAGGTGACACCAACAATCTCAAATAATGGCATTCTATACAAGTTGGTTTTGTAAGTGGAATCCATGACCAAAACGGTCGGAAAAGTGTTAAGCATATTAATTGACTTCGGATTAGCAAAAAATATGTCTTCAAGATTTGTTTACTCATTATTTGCTCTTGTGAAATAGACGTATTTATGCTCCTCCAACTTCGATATCAAGAATTGCATCTCCGTCTTGTCACCTCTTATCTCCTTTCGCCATCTTGTACGCGCATTGTACACTTGTTTTATGACCGTCACACTTTCTTGGTTTTTAGCCTTTAAATCCGTTAAAATATTTCTAGGCAACGCCAAACTCTTTGTCATGTCGATTACCCTATTTTTCTCATCCTCTTTATGTCTTCCCGCAATAAGGTGACCGCCTAATTTTGGCTCCAACTCATGGTTGTGAATTCCACAAAGCATGGCCAACCACCAATCACTTAATTTCTTCTCAAAGTAACCACACAATTTAAATGGGCAATCACATTTCCTTGAGCCCGTGCCATCAAGCTTCAACTTCTTATTCGTCTTCGGTGGTTTGTATACACCACTCATTTCACATTGCAAAGTCACCATTGGATTCTTTAGATTAGATTTATCTATATATATAGTAAATCCATCCTTTGCCGCTTGTCGACGAACCCAACCAAGCAACTCATCTCGATCTCGGCATCATTCCTTTGTTAAAAAAATGAGGCGGTGTTTACTTCATAACCACGAGGCTTGGCAAGACCGGTAGGTACCAGTTTAGGTTTTTCTTCAATGTGAGCTTGAAATGGAATTTTGACTTTAAGCTTCACATCAACGGAAGCTTCGCCTAAAGCTTCAAGAATGGCCGGTTTCGGCTCAACTCCATCATCCATCATATTATCAACCATCACTATATATGTCTATTGAATAGAAAAATAACAAGGAAAAAAATATAAATAACTTGCGCAACAAGCTAAGAAAGAAAAATAAAATTGGCGCAAAAATTCAAATTTTGGGCACCAGCGTGACTTAAGTCACGAAGAGCTAACACTTGGGTGAATTAACTCACGCAGAGCTCCAGTGTGAGTTAAGTCACGCCCAGGTCATGTACCAGACTGCTAAATATACCACAAAAACCAGCAAAATCAAGAAAGGTTAGATGATACATTACCTGATCTTTGACGTTTGATGAGCGTAGAAACTTGCTTCCTGACCATTTGCAATGATTTTGGCTCAAGATTTTTCACCAAAAATTCGCACTTTTGGGTTTTTTGGAGGTGAAGAGGGAAAGAAAATGTGGTTTGAACTTGGAACTGCTGGGTTTTGTCCCAAAACAGTATTCCATTGCAGCGTGAGTTAACTCATGCTGGAAAACAACGTGACTTAACTCACGCTGCATTCAGCGTGACTTAAGTCACGCAGAAGATTCCGAGCGTGACTTAAGTCACGTAGGGGTATTTTTGTCTTTTTCTTTGGGAGTAAGCAAATTTGTTTGTGGGAAGAGAAATTTTCAACAACTTTTCCAAAGGTCAACACTTTAGTTATTTTTTAAGTAAACCATCAAATTGGTTCATGTCTTTGCATGTCATTTTTAAATTAGTCTCCGACTCTTTTAATATTTCAAATTAGTCCCTACATTTGCCAATAGTTTCTCAATTAGGTCACTATCTTTATGTTTTTTGAAATTCTGGCAAGTCCTGATGCTGAACGTAAAACAGAGTACAACACAGGAACAATAACAGACTGAAAGAAATAACAGACTGAAAGTAAAAGGCACATGATATTTGTTAACCCAGTTCGGTGACAAACACACCTACGTCTGGAGGCTACCAAGCCAGGAAGGAAATCCACTAGCGTAGTCCTAGTTCTAAGTTCTCAGCAAACTCCCAGTTTACAACTTATCACCTAGCTACTACCTGTATTGACTTCAACCTAGGAACTCCTAGACCTGAGATCCCATCTCACTTCCCCTCAAACAATCACTGCCCCAGTGATCTTAAACTCAAATAACAAACAATGTAGGAGACACACTCTAAATACACAAAAGTCACTTTTGCTTAAAAGCTTCAAGTGATCTACAATTACAACTCGACTAAAACAAAGCAACTCTGAGCTTTTGATATTCAATAGCAGCAATAGAGTGGTATACAAAACAGAGCACATGACTCAACAATTAACAGACTCAAAACCTATGAATACTCTATCAATGATAGCTTTGGTTGAGTTGAGTTTCTTCAATAGCAGCGCCCTCTATTTATAGCCTTCAGCAGCAACAAATATTTGATCCAAATATTCTTCAAAGATATATTTCCAAAATTCTTCTTTAGAAATATATTCCACAATCAAATCTTTCTTCAGGCTAAAACACATATTTGTATCAATTATTCCTTTCAGAAATATATTGAAGCAAATATTCTTCAGAAATATATTTTCCAAAGATCCCTTTGAAAATATATTCACACAAATAAAAATATCCAATCTGAGAAAATATATCTTGCAAAAATATCTTCCTTCTGGAAACATACGCAGCTTGGAGAATTCTTCAATCAAATCTTCAAAAGATCAGGTGAAAAAAATAAGCAACACCAAGTGCCAAAACAAGACTGCTTCTGAAAGTTGCTTCTGAAGTTCAGCGTCTGAAGTTCAGCTTCTGAAGGTTCAGCGTCTGAAGTACTATTCAGCTTCTGAAGACCCAGCTTTTGAAGGTTTAGCGTCTGAAGTACTGTTCAGCTTCTGAAGACCCAGCTTCTGAAGTACTGCTTTTTGCATGTATATTTGATTTTAGTAAACATGAAGCCAACAACCAAATATCCAACAATCTCCCCCTTTGGCAAATTTTTGGCTAAAATCAATCTGAGATACACAAGGCAAATTCTGAACTCAAGTACGCAACAATCATGAAGACCATAAATGTAGTAACACAATAGCAACAGAGTCAGCAGCGGCACAAACAAAATCCTGACAAGGCAAAAACTACGTTTTCACAAATAACTCCCCCTGAAACAAGACATTCAGCATCAGCTTCTGAAACATACACTACTCCCCCTGAAACAGAGACATTCAGCAGCAGCTTCTGAAACATACACTACTCCCCCTGAAACAGAGACTCCTCCTGAAACAGAGAGACTCCCCCTGAAACAGAAATACGAAACAGAGACTCCCCCTGAAACAGAAATATTGTGTTGCTTCTACTTCTAAACTAAACACTTCAGCTCCTTTGTATTGTTTTTGAACTTCTGAACACTTATACTTATCTCCCCCTTTTTAGCCAAACAATTTTGACAAAAACAACCATGCATAAACCAGGAGTAGAAAGAACAAGAGACATTAGAGGTTACATACCACATGAACACAATCAGAGGAAAAACAAACACAGGGAACACACCTAGAAATCTGCAACACATTTCATTTCCAACAGAGGCTATAAACATCCAATATAGATCAGCACATCACAACACCACACACAAAGTCTTCACAGAAGAACAAACACTTCATAACAAACCACTCAGACACACGTAATAAAAGTAACCATATCTGAACATAGTACCTCTGAGCATTAACATATTTGAACCTCAAAACATCAACCCACATTAGTTTGAGCTTCAATCACATCAGGTTGAGGATTCTCAGGAAACTCAACCATATCAGAATCAGTTTGGGGGATCTCAGAAATTTACAGCAGTCTTCAGAATCAGAATGATTTCCCTTATTTCTCGTGCAACTCTAGTTATAGAAAGAATTTGTTTGCATGTTTCAACACCTGTAATTGCTAAAGATTCTCATATAAGCAACTACTTAAAGAGCCCATTAACTTATCATGTGCTGGATCAAATGTTTTCTTATGTCTTGCATTCATAAGAGCAAAATTCTTCTCAATACTCTTGGCACACATGAGATCATTCTTCACAAGTAAGGTCTTGTCCTTAGTTACATTACCACCTACAACAGACTTACTCTTATAGACCCTTTTAGTACCAATGGCATTCACCCCTTTAGGTCTAGAAGCCAATTTCAAACCTTTATACTTCTTCAACTGACCAAGTTTCTCTTGCATAGAATTTATCAAGAACTCATCAGTCAAGGCTTCTTTAATGTTCTTTGGTTTAATTTTAGAATCACAACAAGAATTGCAACTCACATCTCTGGATCTGTTGGTAGTTTCTTCATTCAGATTCCCTATGATCAGGTCCTTAGGATGATCCTTTTGGATTCTAATATTTGGACCTTTGCTGTCTTCAGCCTCACTTGAATCTGATTCAATGTTGGAGTCAATGTCTGGGACATATTCTATAAAATCAGTCTGTTGAGGAGATACATCACTTTCATTATCCACATCTTCTCTTGAGGATACTCTAAGAGATGTGTGAGCTATAAGACTAGTATCAACAACCTTGGGTTTCCATTCTTTTCTAACTTGAACAAAAGTACGGCTGACCTTTGATTGAACATGTGGTTGTGGATATCCATACAAACTGTAACAGTAGGGCTTTATGTGACCAAATCTCCCACAATAATGACATCTCCAGTGTGAGGATTTGTTTCTTGGCTGGGGGTTCAAATGTTGGACAGGATGTTGAGACATTTGGCTTGACATTACAGACTCAGTTTTTCTTTCAGGAGGAACAAACTTAGTCAAGGAGACTCCACTTAGTTTCTTTAAGGACTGGTAATCAAAACCTACACCTTTCAAGTTTCCAGATCCCTTCCCAACTTGTAGAATCTCATCTAACACATTAGAACCATTGTTCAACATTCTAACAAATTTTGTCATGCTATCAAGTTTGGAAGTTAGCAAAGTTACCTCATCTTGCAAACTAGAGATGGTTGATAGGAGTTTTTCTTTTTCAATGCGTAAATTAGTAATGATTTTCTTCTGCTTCTCTCCTACTTGACAAATCTCTTCAAATTTAACATGCAACTTCTTGCAAGAATCAGCAAGTTCTTCATAAGGCACACCATGGTTTGCTATTTCATTAGTTCTGCCATTATGATGGAAAGCATTGTTCTTGCTGATGTCGAATGACACGTTCTTGACCTTAGGTCTTGGCTTTCTATCCAATTTCTTCAAAATTTTACTGAATTGCGTAAGCACAATTTCATCTGAGATGTTTTCTTCAGTTTCACATTGGACAACTTCCTCATTAGTGTTGGATATGAAAGCTTTGCTTTTCTTCATCTCCACAGATCTATCATTGATAGCTCCTCCTTCCTTGTCCATTCTGCCAGAAAAAAAAACTTCCATGGAGCTCACCCTAAAACAGGCAGGGTGCCTGCTCTGATGCCAATTGAAATTCTGGCAAGTCCTGATGCTGAACGTAAAACAGAGTACAACATAGGAACAATAACATATAGAAAGAAATAACAGACTGAAAGTAAAAGGCACAGGATATTTGTTAACCCAGTTCGGTGACAAACACACCTACGTCTGGAGGCTACCAAGCCAGGAAGGAAATCCACTAGCGTAGTCCTAGTTCTAAGTTCTCTGCAAACTCCCAGTTTACAACTTATCACCTAGCTACTACCCGTATTGACTTCAACCTAGGAACTCCTAGACCTGAGATCCCATCTCACTTCCCCTCAAACAATCACTGCCCCGGTGATCTTAAACTCAAATAACAAACAACGTAGGAGACACACTCCAAATACACAAAAGTCACTTTTGCTTAAAAGCTTCAAGTGATCTACAATTACAACTCGACTAAAACAAACCAACTCTAAGCTTTTGATATTCAATAGCAGCAATAGAGTGGTATACAAAACAGAGCACACGGCTCAACAATTAACAACTCAAAACCTACGAATACTCTATCAATGATAGCTTTGGTTGAGTTGAGTTTCTTCAATAGCAGAGCCCTCTATTTATAGCCTTCAGCAGCAACAAATATTTGATCCAAATATTATTCAAAGATATATTTCCAAAATTCTTCTTTAGAAATATATTCCACAATCAAATCTTTCTTCAGGCTAAAATACATATTTGTATAATTATTCTTTTCAGAAATATATTGAAGCAAATATTCTTCAGAAATATATTTTCCAAAGATCCCTTTGAAAATATATTCACACAAATAAAAATATCCAATCTGAGAAAATATATCTTGCGAAAATATCTTCCTTCTGGAAACATACGCAGCTTGGATAATTCTTCAATCAAATCTTCAAAAGATCGGGTGAAAAAATAAACAACACCAAGTGCGAAAACAAGATTGCTTCTGAAAATTGCTTCTGAAGTTCAGCGTCTGAAGTACTGTTCAGCTTCTGAAGACCCAACTTCTGAAGTACTGTTCAGCTTCTGAAGACCCAGCTTCTTAAGTACTGCTTCTTGCATGTATATTTGATTTTAGCAAACATGAAGCCAACAACCAAATATCTAACACTTTTGTCACACCATAAGGGATCAAATTAAGAAACTTTTGACAAAGAGAGGGACTAGTTTGAAATATTAATAAAGTCAAGGACTAATTTGAGACCAATTTAGTGGTTTAGTCGTTATTTTTTCTTTAATTTGTGACCAAATAAATCATCCAATCATATCTCCCACTTCTCATTCTTTCCATTATATTTTCCTTTAACGTAAAATTGTGTGCCACGTAATTTTGAATAGAATTTCTTTCAAAATCAATCTAGCAAATTGTAACTATCAAGGTTACATTAGCAGGTTGGTAACGAGGAAACTATAGTTAACCTATCTTTTTAAAGGAAAATATTAATGAATGCTTTGGGGCATTTTATAAGGACCGTAAATGATAAATATTTATGAAAATACGTGTATTAAATAGTATATTAAAAATCGAAATATTTGACTTTTTAAAAAGAAATTGCTTAATTTAAAATGCTTAAAGAGTAGTCCGGGACACTCGTGCCAATTGCTTCAAAAGTGTGTTATGCAACTAGAAGCATTCCCAAAAGAGGGAGGGAGATTCTTACAATAAAAAAAATTAGTGTGGTATGATTTGCTTGTGTTTGGTCTAATTGGTGCGAAAGAAATCAAGGTGTGTTTTGGACAAAATCTATTTCTATTGAGAATATTACAGAGTTTGAAAGGTGGCAGTTTGAAACTGGCTGAAATCTAAAGCTACAGGTTTTAATTTTTTGTTGTTACAATGGAGACTAACCCAATTACCTTGGTGGGATACTTACCTCTTAGTCGAATTCCGAATTTCCTAGTCAAATTTAAGATTACCATGGTCCCTTTTTCCTAAGAACTGGAGGGTTAACATAAAAAAATTAAAATAAAAACCATTAGCTTGTTTGAATTTGTTTGTGCTGGTAGTGCCTTATACGAAAATTGCTCTTCTCTCTTCCAAAATTGCTCATTCCCTTAATTATACCCTATTTGAGTTAACTTATGTTCGACTTTTTCAACGTGAGTTAACTCACGCTGAACATTTTTCAGCATGAGTTAACTCAAGTAGGCACGTGAATGAGTAAAAGCAAAAGGGGGAAGAGCAATTTCGGTCTTATACACAGTGGGAGGCTTTAAAGTGTAAAACTTAAAGCCTTAGCAATATTAGTGTAGGAAGTGGCTGTCAAGTAAGCAAAGGAATTCTTAGGTTTTGGTATCAAAGGGCTGCCCAGTCTGCATAATTATACAGAGAAAATTGCTTTTCCCACATTAAACAAAGCTGAAACACACCAGTAAATGACATTTTTACCCCGGCGGTAGTTAACTGCCGCTAGGATGGTGCCATCGGCAGTTAACTGCCGCCGGCTACCATCGGCAGTTAACTGCCGCTGCGAGCAATTATGCAGAACAGAACCTGCTATTTTTGCAAGCAAACCATTTGTCGGCCGATTTATTACCTGTAATCCAAAACAACAATTCCAAAGGCAGTACAAATCATACATCAATTATAATCATTCATAAGCAAGAACATTACATAATCTTTCACAATTGACCAAAATAAAATCAATTCGACATTTCGTTAAAATTACACGAATGTTTGAAATTCACCAAAAACATAAATAGTGTTTGACATTCAACAACACATTACATAATATTACATGAAATCTCTACCGACATTCGTTTCACATACAGTTGGAACGAACACAAAGATATAATACATTATTTTCAGCCATATGTCTAAACATAAATCCAACGTCACTATCGTCACGAATAAGCCGAGGCCAATAGACCGTTTTCCACATGTCTTCATCTTTATCTGCCCAGGTCATAAATTGGCATCTGAGCAAATACATGACATGTATGATGATTTTCACCAACATGGAGAAAATAACTGTTAAGTTGTGCCTTCAACTCATCCATAGTGTCGGTCGAAGTTAGAAAAACCTTAATTGTCTTTTTGAAAGCAGAGTACCGGACATGAGCTTCAATTTGTGCAACCTCAGACATGTTTAACTTCACAAAAGTTTATGAAATATCAAACATCAGAATAATATTAAATTAAACGTAATAACCAATATATATATCAAAGCGGAAACATTATAACCAATAACAAAATAGGTGCATATTCGACCACATAAAAGTTATATATTTATATATATTAATAAGTTAGTTATATATTGGCCACAAAAAATTGACATTACAATATCGACCACAAAAAATATGTCGGTGTAATATCGACCAAAAAAAAGGATGAACACCGACAAAAACAAAAAATCAGTCATATCGCATCAAGTCAATTTGAACCATCTTCATCTTCCGCAATAACTTGAAATTCTTGCTTTGCTTTTGCAGGAGTGTCACACACAATTGGATTGGCTTGGTTTGACTTTTTTGGTGGGAGCATATTCTCTCTTTTCTCAATGTTCATAAGGTCTCGGAACCTAGCTTGTTGATCCAAAAACTCAAATTCCCAAGCCGATGCCTCTTCACTTCTGTGTCTGTTCCACTCCGTAGATGATGGAGGTAGTGGACAACCATCTTTCAAAAAACAAGAACAAAATGATTGGGAATTAATCCTAGGCACATGATAGGGTTTTTTTGCTTAAGCGGTGGCACCCCTCTAAGTGGGAAAAAGGATTCCGAATTTCCGATTTCGTGACTTGTCAACTCTACTACAACTCTATTGTAATAAGTTGCAACGATGTGACCCATGTCGGGAAAAGTCAACCACTTATCTACAAGTGCAATACCACCACTATTTGAGGGAGGATGCAAGCCATTTAAGATGTAGTTAAAACGATCCTCACTCCCAAATACCCGCACATAACATTTCTATGATCTTTCAACTCTTGAATAAGATGTCTACGAACCATGACATGACTTTCTTCAGTGAAACCCAAGAACTCAGCTATAGCCCAAAAACCACAATTCCCATCGCCTTTAACATCCACAATTTTTTCAATAAATGGAACCATGGATTTTGGCATATAGTCAATAGGGCTCAAAACATCAAACACATCATGAACCAGAGTAGGCTTTGGAACCGGGCTAAGCTTAGGAAACCGAGTAGGTGGTGGAAGTGGGGAACGTGATGATTTGCCAATACGAGCACCCTTTCTTTTAGGGAATGATGACATAGTTTGCGACAATTGACTATCCGGAAATTGGGAATCAACACGCTCCCAATAAGAAGGGATTCGACTTGTCGATGCCTCATTTGCTTTACACCTCACTTTTTTCGGCGCTCCCTTGGTTGGTACTTTTCTTGGAGGAGGAGAAACCATTGTGGATTCTGGAAATGCCAACTGACGCAACACCTCTTTGATTTCTAGTTTGATTTGATAAGGAACTTTCTTGAGACATTCCTGAATACCATTTCACTCCTCCTTGACAGAAAAACCATCTTCATTACTTTCTTCACCCATACATAACCTTTGCCAATGATGGCGTATCTCATCCAATCGAATAGGCTTGTTGTCACGGATTTTCACAGCAATAGTGCATGCACAAGGTAGCCCATACGATGTCCTTATCACACAACCACAAATATCTTTGTCCATGCACAAGGTTTCCTTGGAACGTCTTTCTTCATAAAAAATAAAGCTCAAAGCAGTCCTAGACACATAACCAGCCAACCCAGAGTACAAAATGATGTCTTTGTATCTATGTTCTAATACAGTACAACTCCTCCCAAATGATGTTTGTATCTCAGTTAACTGGATCACCAACATATCATGTATTTTCTCCCAACAAGTACCAAAATCACCTACACTATTGCTCAAATATTTCTTCAGTTTACCATGAGCCCCCTCAACTCGGTTGGTGGTTCTGCAACCAAGATGCAAGACACGGTCTGTCCATGCCCTCACTATTTTCTCCTTCACAACATCCAATATGGTGCTCTCGACATAAGTAAGAAACTTTGGAAAATCTTTACAAACATTTTTGAATTCCATTAACGCACTTGCATATAATTCTTGCGTAGGTGATTCAACAACAACATCCCAAGCTCTCATTACCTTGTTAACTATGTCACTTGGCTTCACCTCTTTCCCATCCTTCGGTTTCACTCTACAGTCAGTGATGCACTTTGCTCTAACATTTTTACCAACATGAAAATAATAAAGTATTGCACTAGTTTCAGGGAGAACAGTTGCTACCGCATTCATCAAAGCCGTATCTCTGTCAGTCACAACCACTGAAGGCATATTAATCTTTGAGTTAAGAAGTTTGACCAACATCTGTAAAAACCAAGTAAAATTATCCTCTTTCTCAGATATCAAAAATTCAAAACCAACAGAATACGTCAAATCGGTCGAGGTGACCCCAACTATCTCAAACAATGGCATTCTGTACATGTTGGTTTTATAGGTGGAGTCCATAACCAAAACTGTTGGAAAATTGTTAAACAACTTAACCGATGTTGGATGAGCCCAAAATATGTCTTGAATAGTAGTACTCTCACTTTGTGTTCTGGTGAAATAGACATAGTTGTGCTCCTCCAACTTTGAGATTAGATACTACATATCAGTTTTGTTACCTCTGTTTGACTTGAATATTTTTTGACGTTCATTGTAGACTTGCTTGATATTTGTCATGCAATTTTGTCTTTTTGTCTTCAAATTTATCAAAATATTTTTTGGTAGCACCAAACTCTTGGTCAAGTCACGTACAATCTTCTTGTCATCCTCCCTTAATCTACCCGCAAGCATGTGTCCTTCTAAACTTGGCTCCATCTCATGGTTGTGAACTCTGTTAAGAATGTTCAATCTCCAATCATTTGTTTCCCTACTAAGATATCCACGAACCATGAACTTACACCCACATTTTCTTGAACCCGTTGCCTCATGCTTCAATCTTTTTTTCGGCACTTTGTGGTCGCCACTCCTTTCACAAATTAGTTGCAACATTGGATTGATCAAATTGGATCTACGTATAACAATTGTAAATCCCGCCTTATTTGCTTGACGACGTACCCAATTAAGCAAGTCATCTCTATCTTTCCATTTAATTTCGCTTGAAAAAAAATGAGCCGTGTCAACTTCGTTGGCCTCAAGAGGGACAACACCGGAGTCAACATATAATGAAGCTTCAACATGGACAGAAGCTTCAACCTTAGGCGGTATGACATTTCCGGAATTATCGACAAAAATAGGTTTTGTCTCGACCGGATCATCATCCGCATTTTCATCCATAACTATAAATAAACAACAAATAACTATGAATAAATAACTTACAATTACAATAACATCAATATCAAAATTAATTAAACCTAAAAAAAGTAAAAAAAAAAACCAAAAAAAAATCAAAAAAATAGGCAGTAAGCCTGTTTTTTGAAGTTTCCCATCGGCACCTAGCTGCCGCTGCATCGGCTGTTAGTTGTCGATGTCCCCATACAGCGGCACTTAACTGCCGCTAGCCCCATGTCAGGTTTTCACGAATATTTACAGAAAAATCAGCAAAAAAACGGATTAAATGATGCATTACCTGTTTCTTCATATCAAATCTGTGTTGAATCCTTCTAGTATTGCTCCTTCAATGATTTTGGACAAGATTTGGGTAGAAAAAAATTTGGATTTGAGGATTTAGATGGAAGAGAAAATATGGAAAAGAGTTGATGTAACAGTATAGAGTAGGTTGCTGTAATCAGCAACATCAAGAACGCAACGACAGTTAACTGCCGATGGATTCAAACGCGGCGGCAGTTAACTGCCGATGACATGATCCGGCGGCAACTGCCGCCGAGGTAAAGATGTAATTTTCTGATGTGTTTTAGCTTTGCTTGATGTGTATAAAGCAATTTTCTTATACAGATGGGATTGCAACTTCAAATTTGAGGGCCTTGTGGAAGTAGGAAATAGCAAGTTTTGGTTTGTTCTGATTATGTAATTCTTTGTATTGGACTAAATTGACTGTCCTGCTTTGGCAGCGTAATTGTTCATTTATCTAATCTTGGCAAATCTCGTGCTTAGGTTAGAGCGTTTGGTATATTTTGTTTTTTGAAAGAAAAATATCACGGGCAAAAAGATGGTATGAGATATAATTTTACAAATTTGATTGAAATATAAAGAAATTGGGAACAAAACCTCATTAAGTGGCTGGATAGGCATACGAATTTATTTATGATGTTTATCTGATTCATGTTTTCATGAAGTTAACAGAAGAAAAATAGTATTATATTAACAAACAAAGAAAACATATAAAGATTAACAAAATATTCAACTTAATTTAATCACAGCAAGGGATTAAAATTATTCAAAATTTAAAAAAAAAAAATCAGTACTGGATATGTAGTTTTGTTTTGATGCTAGAATCCAACTGACAAAGTAGTTGAGGTTATTGCAGATCTGCTAGGCTAACACCAGCTCCATATCAACTTTGGGATAAGGAATCTTGAAAAAAATTGCCAAACTCTTGAGTAATCATCAATATATAAGGTTTGTAACATGAATCATTACCATTAGACCATATGTAGCAGTCCTAAAGTTCATTCTCTACGCCCCTTTTCCAGCATATTGATTTTCATGATCCAACCAACCCCTTCTTGCGAGCATAGATGATAATCATGAGAAACATAATAGCAGAAAATACTCCTGAGAGAATAACTACCTGCACGTAAACATGATTATATGTTACTCTACCTAGTTAAATTTTGCAGCCACATGCTTAACTATAATGTGTGTGCACATAAACAGCAACAGTTTTCTTACCCATTTGAACATGTATCCATGGTCCTCATTCCAAGTATATGGGATGTTCATGCCAAAAATACCAGCCACCAGAGAGTAGAAAGCTAGGCAAACAGTTCCAGAGCTAAGAAAGAGCTCCAACTGCACGAGTGTTGAAGACAATGGATACAAACATTCGAAGGTGTATCGAACTTTTAAGAAAAATATTTTGTACAAAAATACTGATATGCACGGAAGCAGAAACATAGAAGGTACCTGAATAAGCTGATTACGATGGTTGTCAAGCTGCAAAATGGAAGAACAAAAAAATTATTCATGTTACATCCCCTTCACCAAATACCTATTGTTATTACTAGTAAATAAACTGCTAGCTACTTACTTGAATGTTAATGTAATCTTCGGTATCATCGATATACTCTCGCAGCTTTAAATGAAAAGAAAAAGGAAAGTAATTAGATTAATATGATATCAGGCTGCTATGTTGTAAAGCTATCTACAAACAGAAAATTCAGAGTTCAAGGAAAACCAAATTAAGAACACTAGATCTTTAGTCAAAAAAAAAAAAAACACTAGATCTAGCTTTTAACGAAACTAAGCAAGGATAAAATATGTTCTAGTATTCAGACACTTTCTAGAGAAGCAAGTGTTTTCAATCGCGGATCACGAAAAATAGTGGTTTGTTTGAATTCTCCTACGCTATATAGTGCCGCTATAGCTGCTATTAAACAACACTTGGTACTAATAATGTATTGTGGAACAATAACAACTTATATAAATTCTGCTACGCTATAGCACTATAGCAGCGGCACTATAGCTGCTATGTGATAACCCTGAGAGAAGCTTGATCTATTAGGTGACAGACTATCACAACTCATCATGAATAAATTTAGGGATCTTGAAATCATGAATTGTACACTGAATCACCATTATTAACACAGATAGCAAGTTATATAGGCAAAATTGCTACAGAAAAGATCCAACTACAGTTTGATTCAAGGGAAATTCTTGTTTACCCATCAATAAAAGGTGGGTAATACTACTCATGTTGAGTTGGCCCAATCAAAACAATGTATTTATATAACATTAAAAATAATAGAAAACAAACAAATAACTTTGATTGGTGCCAACTCAGCATGGGTTGTGTTACCCACCTTTTATTGATGGGTACCCAAGTTGTCACCTTGATTCAATATAAGAGCATATCGTCTCATATTTCTTTAAACCAAGCATATCGTCTCATAATTCTTTAAACTAATGAGACAATTTTAAAAATCATTTCACAAAGAAACTTCTCAAACAAAACAAATTTGGAGCATAACAAAGACCGAAATGAAAATATATCCTCTGTTCACCATTAATTTCACAGTATTAATAAAATATTATATAAACATTAAGAGTATCAATTTCCTCTCAAAAAAAAAATTAAGATTATCAATTTGGTTAGACTTCACGATGCTTACAAATCTAAAAGTAAGTATCTACCCAAAAGACCAAGCCTTCAGTTCACTGTCTAGTAATTAGATTAGTAAACAGGTCATAGGCTTTAAATTATGGGGTGAAAATGTAAAACATGATTTTTCTTCATATCTACAACTAAACAGTTTTACAAAATACTTCATATCCTTAAGGCCTAGCTCAACTGGTAATGCTGATATTGCTAGGCTAGACACCTTCACCCGGGTTCGAACCCGAGACCTCATAGTTGTGTGAGTGAATTTCAGGTATTGCTTACCACTGTCTAACACCAAAAAAAAAAACAAAAACTTCATATCTGGTATTGATCTGCCCTAATACGAAAACTAAAATTTACAGTTCCCTATGGCATACATGTAAAATTCACAAGGAGATGACACTTACTGTGGTTAATTTGTTTAATGTGCCATCAATTTGCATGAAATAAGCCTGCAAAAAATGAACAAACATAATATATCAGTTTCTTTGATTAAAAACATGGAAGATCCTTTCTAAATATTTTTAAAGCAAATAATGTTATAACCTCAAGTAACATTTCAAGCTCTTCAACATCATTTTCATCTAAACGAACTGTTACAATACTTGCTCTACTTGCTCTGGATATCCTTGATCCTATGGTTGGGGAGGCAGCAAACCAATTTGCATGACCTGATCCACCAACTGGTGATGCCGAACCTGCCTTTCTAGACAAATATAGGTCAGCCATATCATCATCATCATCCAGCAATTGTTCAAGCTCATCTCTGACCTGTAACAGATAACAAGAACTGGTGATGAGAGACGGAAAAAGGAACATACATTGTATTTCAGTTAAAACTGATCTAGGCGCACATTAAAACAGAACACTACTACGGTACTACCTGATTACAAGAAAGCAAATATTTCGAGAATGGAAAATTTATCATATAGATTATTAAGATATCGATAATCCTACTTAATGTAGGTTAAATTTCAAGGCCAAAAGATCAATAACCATCTCCAAGCACAACGTGTAGAATATAATCACAAAAGAAAATGGTATTTTTCCGGTCACAAATTTTTCCCTGGCACAGGAAAACTCGACATACCTTTTGAACCCGAGCAGTCAATCTTGTCATTGCACTCTTAAGCTTACGAACTCTGTCCAAATTACGACTACTAATCTGCAGATTAATATAATTCAAAAGTTCATAAAATTGAGCAAAATCATCAATTTCAGAAACATAAAAGTAACAGATTCCTCAAGAAGGTCAAACATGGAACTAGAACATCCACATTTCAAGCCAACAAATAGAAACCATGTAAAGAAAAGCATCCATAATTATAACTAACACCTCAATGATGATAAGTACAAGAAATAAAAAGTATAAGATATATGAACTGAAGGAAAGAAAAATTTCTCAACCACTTTTAAGTTTTAACGAAGTTCTTATTTGTTAGTTTATTCTATATCTGATGAGGGCTCATATGAAAACTGAAACATGATAAAGGATTCAACTATATGTGTACCTTAGAGGTAAGTTCATCTAATGCAGGATAAGCAGCCATCTCCAACTCAGTTGTACGTGCAGCAAGAAAACTACAAATGGCTTCTAAAGCTACCTCCAGCGCACGGAACTCAAATGGTGACTCTACAATGCATAATTTAGATAATTCAGATGCAGGAACGAAAACAATGTTTGAGAAGAATCAATTCTAACAAGTTCTTTAGAAAGGGCATTATATGGTGCAAATGGAAAACAAATGTCTGAGAGGAAAAGACGCAATCAACTATTTTTTTACACGGTGAATCTTTAATAATATACCATCTTCTTCAGCAGCTTCATTATCGTGTTGACCACCAAGATATTCTTTACCATCTCCTTGTTGTTGATGAATGGCACTCAGTTTAGGCAATCGCCTCTGCAGTTCCTCAACAACAGGGACCACATGTTCATCTGTTGGATCTCGCAGCAATACCTATACCACAACTTAGTTAGGCATTCCAAAGGTTTGAACAGAGATCACAAATATATACAAAACGGATAAGAGAACAGAGTAAAACCTATTGAGTCCAACTCTAAAGTATTCTATAGCTCTATCAAAATGTGTCCATTTCACTAAATTAATAATGAAATTATGTAGTTATTATATTCTTGTAAAAAACAGTTAAGATTTGTGCCATCACATTAAATAAAAACTTAGATACTATAACATGAAAAACAAGCCAACAAGTAGGTTATTGTCCCTTGTACTCATTTCTTACTAATAAAAAGTAGTTATTTTAATGTGTTCCAAGTATATGTGTCGTAAACTGCATGGATCAGATAAGATACTCAGAGCATACCACATCTACAATTCCTCTACTGCTCACACCTCAATGCTCAATCAGTATAAGCTTTTCAACTTTTATTTTTGAGAAGGTAAGCTTTTCAACTATTAGTAACCAAAAACAGCTTGTTCCTTATTAAAGTTAATTAAAGTTATACAGTTCCAAAGTTTGTTCTTTCCAAGATATAAAGGATAGGAAGCCATAGTGTTTCAAATCCCGCTCCTTCAAAAGTGGAGACAGTGACATTATGCATTAACAGAGGGATTTTCAACCTATTTTTTCTTCATTGTAACATGCTTTAAATAAAGGTTTTGGCTAACAAGTACCGTAAGGGCACATGCTAGCGAATCAAAAAATGGAAATTTTGTATTAAAAAGAACAATTTTAAAACTCTTAAGGATTTGAATGCACAAATTCCATGACAATACTATAATTAATTATTTAACGTGCCCTTACGACATTTGTTAGCATTCACCTTAAAATAAGGGGACGTGTGCGCGCTGACGTCCAATAAAAATATAGTATTTTGTAGTTACTTTTAAGATACAAATACAAATACAAAGTAAGGTTTTGCAGCAATACAGTGAATTCTCATCATACTATGTCAAGAAAAACATAAAATTTCATTCACCATCAATCAACAAATTCACACATTGAAAGAAAAGCCGACTAACCTCATCAGCTGTGATAATCGCCTTGATATGCTGAAACACATAATCATAAAAACAAAATAAGAAACACAAAACAAAACCTTAAAAAAAAGACAATACAATGTAAAAAACAAAACAAAATCATATGATATGATATGATATACCTCCAAGTTAAGAACAATAGCCTTCTCACGACCGAGAATAGTAGAGGGGTAAGAGAGCAAGGGATCAAGGATTCTAAGATCACGTGCATTAATCTGAACCCTATGCATGATAGCATACTTGTCCACATCAAGCAAAGACCCTTGGCCAATACCATCAAAAGCAATCCAGCTTCTAGAAGACTGTGTCTTCTTCTTCACAAGAGCCTGTGGGTCAGCAGGGACAACGCTACCATCTCGAGCCATCCCCTTACCCTATACCTCCAACCACTTCAAATCACATACCAAAACCAAACTCCAAACTCGAATCAAAACCGCAATTCAAACTCAAAAACTCGATTCAAAATGATTCAGTTCGACGAACAGTAATAACAGAAGAAGCGAAATTTGACAAACCCCTTTTACACATTTCATCAAACACCATAAGGGTATAAGATTCCAACCTCAAAAAACGATATTTTGATAAAACATATAAGAATCAGATTCTGAAGAAATGACAAAACAAAACGGAAAGTTTTTGTTTATCTTTTCCCCTTTTTTTGTTGCTTTTTTCCTGAACAGAACGAGATACGTATGTTGTTTGTTTCAACAACGTGGATTTGTGGTTTGTTTGTTGGAAAATAAGGAGGTTTCTGGTGAAGGTTTATTTGTTCTGGGAAAGGTGCAATTTTTATATTTTTGACTAAATAAAATAAGAAATAAATCCCCTAAAAAATAGTATAATTAGAAATAAATAAAGTTTTTGGTGCACCTAATATATTTTGGATTACCCATCTATTTTGTTCCAATCTTATTTGGATTTTTTTTGTACGTATTTGAATTTTATTTGATAGCTACGGCTTATTATTCTTTTTTAATTTTATTTGATAGCTACGTATTTGAATTTTATTTGATAGCTACGGCTTATTATTCTTTTTTAAGAGTAATAGTCATTTTGATCTCTGAATGTGTAACTAATAACCACAATACTCTTTCAATGTATCAAAATTTCAAAACAATTTTTTATTGTGCATTATATTAGTCAAAATAGTCTATTAGGTTAAAATGATATATTAATATTGTCATATCAATCATTCAATGAACTTACATATTGTGACCTCAATCTTTATAAATATTTGTTTATTGTCCTACCAGTCTCTATATGAAAATAGTTAATATCAACCTTAAGAGATTATTTTAACGTTAAGAACTATTTTGACTAACGAAGTACACAACATATATTATTTTAAAATTTTGATATATTGCAAAACTACCGTGACTACTCATTATATATTCATGAACCAAAATGACTATTTGTCATTTTTTTTACAAAAAGGAACTTATTTTGTTTTTTTTTTTTCATATAATGATCATACCATTTGATTACACGCTCTTTAAAAAAAAATTTGCAATTATTTCACTAGACTCCCCTCAAAAGAAAAAAGTATTTCACTAGAGATTCCTAAAAAAAAAAAATTGACTAAAGAATTTTTATTTTTTGGCAAAAAATTGTTGACTAGAGATTATTAATGATTCTTCTGTAAAAAAAAAAAAGAAGAGATTATTAGTTGACTAAAGATTTTTTTTCTCGTAAAAATTAGTTGACTGGAATTTTTATTTTATTAATAATGCAAAAATATATTCCCTCCCTCCTAAGTCATTTTACTAAAATTTGTTTGTCTAACATTGTATGTCATTTTATTTATTTTTTTGAGAAATTATATGTCATTTTATGATATCAATGAATCATTAATGCTTATTTTTTTTATTATTCCTTTTACTATTTGTTAATTTATTTTTTTTCAATTTATTTAATTTATGTTTTTCATACCACTAATGAAATATATTTTTGTAAAATAACTCACAATTACTTTTTTCTATACAATATTAACTACATTTCTTAATTTATGTGAAATTGCTAAAGTGACATTGGGGGTATATGTCAAGTAATCATGAATCCATCTATCTGCATCTCGCACCACCATCACCACCATAACCGGGAGTTGTGTTATCAATCTTTTTTTTTTTTTCACAAAGTGTTATCAATCTTTTGTTTAATCTCAAGTTGATTGTTTTTTCATATTATTTTTACTGAGTTTATGTTTTAATGGAGTGAAGATTGCCTGTGTCAGATTTGTTTCCTTATGATATGTGGTGGTTTCCTCTTTCACCATTAACATTTTCGTTACCAACGCTTGGGATGATCAAACCTACAACTGTTTATTGGTGTTTTTGGTAAACAAGAATGTTAGTTTTAAAAGTTACTTGCAGGATCAAACCTACAATGTTTTTTCAGAAAAAGTTTTGAATGTTCATCATATTGTTGAATTTTAATATGAAAAAGATGAAGATAACTGTCTAACTCGACAGAAATCAACAAGTTGTTTAGAATTGAAAATAAACTTAAGATTTAAAGATAAAGGTAAAGAAGTTTAAAAGAAGATAAATTGCATTACATTTAAGTAAATTGTTCTGCAAATCATTGTTACATACACTCTGTGACTCATTTTGCTCTACACTGGGTACTTAGAGTTTGAAGAACTTTTGCTTAATGATTTATGACTTTTTTTCCTATGAAAAACTAGTATATATACATAAGAAAATAACTGAAAATGACCAACGGTCCTAAACTAAATGTTTTCGATAGATTTGGCTTGTTTTCCACGTGTCTAGACTTTTGATCTTGCCTTTTCAGAAAGGATTTGAATTTCCTTCCGTTCGAAACCAAAGACTTGTCGAAATCTTTTCTTTTAACCTTGTCAACTTCAGTTGCACTCGGCATATTCTTAAAAAAACCTCTCTCTGACTCCACAACTTCCTGTCGAAAACAAGCACTCCAAAATATAGGCTAACAATAGCATGCATGATTGTTAGCATCATAGAGGATAAAGATGAGCAAGGAGGGAATGGAGTTTGGGGGAAATGGTGGTTCATCTCTTTTTTTCTGACGTTAACGTGCTCCCAGTTAGAGTTTTACGACATCGTTGGTTTTCTCTCTCCTTCCAGATTATAGTATGTCAGAAATAGAGCAAGAGGGTGTTAGTTCATTTATACAATCTTTGTGTAGGTCATGGTTGTGTGGTCTATGAGGGTTCTTGTCTGGTTTCAGCTACTTCTCGGTAGGGGTGGCAACTTGATCCACCAAATCTATATCCATCCAATTCATCCACTACAAAATTCATCCAATCCATCCACCAAACAAAATTTTTGTTAATGGATTGGTTTGGATCCATCTATTTAAAAAAATGGATGGATTTGATCCATCCACCATATTTTAAAAATCCAATGGATTATTTTTTCTAAAAAAACAAATTCATTGGATCATTTTAAATAATAAAAAAACATTAATTTGATAAAATAAAAAAATTATTAACAAAAATTATTTTATAAAAAAAACAGAAAGAAATTTTAAAAAAAATATTATTTTTTTAATATTAAAATATTATTTGTTTAATATATTATTAATATTTAATATTATTTTAATATTGATGGTAGTCAACGTCGGAGCTCCGCCGTCGGACCACCGGAAAACTGACCGGACCGCCGCCGGACCCCATCGGTCGCCGGAAAACTGACTGAACCGCCGCCGTGAGGGTCGTCGGAGGACCACCGTGGTCAACGTTGGCTGCGGCCGGTTGACCACCACCACCATTGTCCACCATATTATTTTAAACTATTTAGGCTTATGTCAAAAATACTATTGGGCTAAAAAAAAAAACTCTATTGAGCTTAGTTACATAAAATTTATTTGGATTGAAATCACTAAAAAAATACTTTAATAAATAATACACCTCTTCAAACAAAAAATACACTTTGATTTATGGATCGGATGGATAATTCATCCATTAAAATCTAGTAATGGATGGATTGAATGAACTTTATTCTTAATGGATGGATTGGATGATTTTTTTTAACAAAACAAGATAGTGAATTGTAATAAACTAATGAACTTTTTTGATCGATCCATTAGAATCCAAAATTCATATACATCCAATCCATCCATTTTGCCACCCCTCCTTCTATGGTTAGCAGATGCATATACTACATGTCCACCGCTATCTAATACTTGCAAGCTGGCATGTCAGTTTTACTACCTGGTTGAGATTATTTGCTACAAAGATAAGTTTATTGGTATTCAAATTATGCTGAGTGCTTGCAGGATTATTTGCTGCAATAATATGTTTATTGGTACCGGAAATAAGTTTATTGCTTGCAAAAATAAATTTATTGGCTCCCTAATAAAGTTTATTTTTTGCAATAATAAGTTTATTGACTACCAAAATAAGTTTATTGTCAGGGTCGTTCCTATAAAATAGGAGTAGAGATGTCAAAAATGGGTCGGGCTAATGAGCCGGCCCATTAGCACATATTTTGGGGCCGGGCCGGATCTTAAAAAGCTAGGTCAAAATGCACTCGGGTTTTTTGGCCCTAGCCCATTTGGCCCATATAAAAATGGGGCCGGACTTCGGGCTGACCCATCAGACTTCGGGCCGACCCATTATCTATATTTCCATTTGATTTTTCTTTAAAAATACTATATTTTTTTAAAAAATTATCAACTAATTTAAAATTTATTAATAAAAATGAATGAATTTAGCTCAAAGTTTTAAAATTCTAAAGTTTATAAATTATTAATTTGATTCAATTGAAGGAATAATCTAGAATTTAATTAATATTCAATGTTAATGTAAAAATTATTTTCAATTCTATGTCCTTCCAATCATGTTTTAGCACAAATATAATTGTGAGTGACTAATATATAAAAAAGGGTGAATAAATTAAAAAAAGAAAACTAAAATGGGTCGGGCGGGGCTGACCCATGGCCCACACAGGCCGGGCTCTAGAATACGTGGCCCAATTATAAATGGGCTATGCCGGACTGACCCATTATGCACTCGGGCCTCTCGGGCCGGTCCGGCTGGGCCGGGCCATCCTATTTGACATCTCTAAATAGGAGGCTCGACTCTCATAGTAAAATAGGTCCCAAGTAAAATAAAACGCATTTTTTTGTGTAGTTAAGCTTCATTAAAAAATAAGAATCAGAAGAACTTCTAAACATGAAACGAAATAAAAAAAAATTAAGCTAAAAAGAGGTGAAATTTACCTAACGGTGTCGTTTGGATTTGCCACTCCTCCGTCGTGGAAAAAGGGAAAACAAAAGGTTTATGTGAGAAAAAAAATGATTGTTGTGATTCTTTCAATGAAATAACTTTTTAAATTGACTGATTAAGTGATTATACAAATTGGGAGTGGTTTAATAACATCAGATTTATGTCCAGAAAGGAGAACTAAAATCTAGAGAAAAAAAACCAAACATGCATCAAAGAAAGAAAAAAAATAACATATATTTTTTTCATTTGAATGGGGGGTGGGTATTAGAATTAATTTTTTTTTAGGCCCATAGCTTTTGGAGGCACGACTTGGTTGAGCTGCTTGCGCATCCCAAAGCCGGGTCTGTTTATTGTGTGCAAAAATATATTTATTGGCTGCCCACATATGATATTGCATTCAAAAATATGTATAGATTTTTTTTTAACACGCAAAAATGGAATATATTACGATATGAGTAGACACCGAAAAAGTACAAGGTGTGCCAAAACGGCGCTCATAAGTTTACAAAAAGTTTGCAACAAATCAAGTCACAAAGAAAGCAAAACCAACAATAAGATTATTGCCTGCAAAAATATTATTTGCTGCAATAATATGTTTATTGGAACCGGATATAAGTTTATTGCTTGCAAAAATAAATTTATTTTCTGCAAGAATAAGTTTATTGTGTGCAAAAATATAGGGTGGCAGGACATTGGAACCTTCTATATACCTATACGGAATCTCAAGTTATCTCTTAAGGTTAAGAATTTTCTTTGGCGTGCCAGCCGAAATTGTCTTCATACGAGAGTAAGACTACAAAGGCGAGGAGTCTCATGTCTAGCTCTATGCGTCGTATGTTCTGACCACGACGAGGATAGCTCCCATTTTTTTTTTTTGCGTGCACTAAAAGTGTTGCTTGCTGACAACTTACTGGTTTGTAGTCCTTTCTCATTCCTATTCTTGATCCTATTACTAGTCTTGCTTCAAATGTGTTTGCGGTTTTGCAACATCTAGATAGACTTCAAAAACAAATATTCGGGGTAACTTTATGGAGCATCTGGAAGTATATGAATAATACGGTTTGGAATAAAATCACCGAATCCGCCCCTGTAATGATTTGTGAACGGAAAAGCACACTTCTCAATAGTTGAGTCAATGCCCAGGTTATAAGGACTTCAAGCCCTAGTCAGACGCAGAACACAGGTGAGGTTACTTGGGGGAAAACCAAGCGGTGGCCGTTATAAATGTAATATGGACCCATCCTTCTCGCAAGAGTTGGATAAAGTTGTGCTTGGTATGTGTATTCAGGATGATAAGGGTCATTTTGTTTTGGCCAAAACGTAGCGGCTATCTTCGGCTATTCAATATGAACTTTGAAATGGACTCAAAGATGGTGGTCGATAGCATCTATGGTGGTAGAATGGACGTTTCAGACTTTAGCTCAATTATTAATGATTGTCGACATTTACTTTCTTATGATGTAGCAACCTCTGATATGAGGTTTATTTAGAGACAAATCAATGAAGTTGCTCAGTTTAACTATAATAGAGCCATCTCATGCTTATTTCAAAAATTTTATTCAAATCCTATCATTTATCTTTCATCTTATTTTAAATGAAATGCATTATATTTTATCTCGTTAAAAAAAAGTATTCATGATTGTAAAGTCATAAAAAATTTACCTTTTTGTTGGAACTATTTTTAAAAATCAATTTTTTTTTGAAAAAAATACTAGTACATATGGATGATTGACTGTAATTTACTAAGAGTATAAAACTTTTTGCGTTGAACGTGTTGATTTATTTAGTAAGTATATTGGTGTTTCTGAACAAGTAGTCAATGCTCAAAAATCTATTTTTTATGTTGGTAACTTCTCTTCCGGTAGAAAGGTGCACATTGCTAATATATTTATTTTTCTATGAAAACATTCCTTTTATTTATATTTTTTTAAAACTCGGTATCCGGTTTAATGATTGACTAATTTGAAGAGTCGTTCATTTACGGAAGTTCTATTTAAAATCGGAGCATAACTCTGTATAGACTTAGCCATCAAAATTGGCACTAAGGAAATTGAACATGAGATTTTGAAAAAAAAATGCGTTCAAATGTCTCAAACTAACATCACTAGAACAACCTAAATGGGTTACATTTTTTTTATTCAATTTTGGTATTCCAATTTTAATTGGTAAAACGAGGACTAGATATTTGCATCACATTGTAGATAAATAAATTTAGAAACAAGTTTTGTCAAAAATAAAATAAAATTTAGAAACAAGCTTTCTGCTTAAAAAATTCCTCATTGTCTATGACCAGTAGAGTTCAAGTAGTGAAATTTGCGGTGCAAGGTATGTTGCTACATAGTTTTGTGGTTTATTCTTAACCTTTGCTGAATTTTGTTGATAATTGGATGAGAAATTTCATTTAGTTTGGGGATGTCAATGTAAAGAAATTAGTGAATGTAGCTTGCAGAATATACTTATAAAAATGTTTGACCGTTACTTTGGAGCGCAAATTATCTACTTTTTAATTTGTTTAATCATACATTAAGCTCGTTTGACTAACACAGTTGAGGATTGACTTAATATTGTGAAAATGAAGTCACATCGCACTGAATACAATAAGTATATACGTATTTTTTTGGTACAATATTTATTGCTTTTTTTTATTCAGATTATTGATGACGATAATTAATAAGTCAAACTAGTTACCAATTAGTATTCAGTTTGGTTTTATTTTCTCATTAGAGTTCCCTTGAAAAAGACAAGTGATCTTGGATGTAGTATGTTACGGTATTTTTATATTGCAAAAATGTGAAGAAAGGTACGTGTATTATTCGACAAAATAATGTATGAGACGAGGTTATCAATTCACAAGCAAATGGACCCTTCTTAAAAAAAAAAAAGCAATCCCGTGAATGGTGGACTTATACCAGTTGGTAGAGATATTGCATATTATATATAAAGGTTGAAGTTTGAACTCTAGACACCTCACTTCTTCACATTTAAAATGTATGAGCTCTAACCACTAGACTCCTCACTTCTTTACATTTAAAATAAATTTAAATGTTAAACAAATTTTGTTTTTGTGATACAACTACTCAGCTAAAGTCCAAAGCACTTAAGAATTAACACTCATTAATTCTCAACCAATTAAAACTAACTAATGATATCTGCATTCTCGACTATCAATGTGTCAAGTGAACAACCCACTTGAGTTGACTTGACGGTGTTGATTTGTGATCTTTATGTGTGCTCCTCATCAATTTCTCATATTCGATTCTTCTGATGTCAATTTAGGTGGACTGATTTAACTTCTTCAAAATAAAAACTTGTCGAGTGAATTATAATTGAAAATCCTCTATTGCATATTAAAAAATATTCTTATTAACCAGTTAACGTATCTTCATTATCATAAATGCGAAATGAAAAACAATAATTTGAGAGTGGTGCACATTTTAATTTGTGAACACAATCCATTAATTTTTTTTTTATCTAAAATCGAAATGATACTCGTTTTTTACACAATTATTTTGCAAATGTAACCGTTATTATATAACATATTGAATTTTGACAAGAGAGAAAATACAACTCCCTCCGTTCCTTTTTAATTTCGTTTGAGTGCAGATTTAACATTTATATTTAACTGTCGTTTTGATGGTTCAAAGGTACAATTCGTCAATTATATCTTTTCTCAAATACTCTTACTTACTCTTTTTCAATAAACCTAATTGATGTTATCTATTTGAAAAACTGAAGTTTTTTTTTTTAAATTATTTTTTGTTAGTTGCAAATTTAACAGAATTTTGTTACATGTAATAGAGATTCCATTAAAAATTGTTTTATAAGGAATTCTATTAAGAGTTGAAATTCTATAAATAAGATGAGTAACATTGTTAAAAATTTCAAGTGCAAAATAAAAGAATAATAGTTAGACTCTTGACAATTGTTTGTTATGGGAGAAAGATAGAATTTGTGAAAAAAATTTAAATTTGATGGAGAGAGGGAGAGTAACTAACATTTGTTTGTTATGAGAGAAAGATAGCATATTAAATTTATTGGAAGAGAAGGTTTGTGCAAAAAAATAAGAATCTATTGTAGATTAAAATGAGGATATAATAAAAAAAACTCCAAAAATTCACTTCCTTAATTTAGTGTTACTATTCTAAAAGGACACATAAAAAGGAATAGAGGGAGTACGGGTAAAATTGAGGGTGTTTTTGTCAATTCATATAAAAAATTCTGAGTCAGCAATCAATTATCCCAATCAACACTGGACACGTCAGCTAAACACAACCACATCAGCGAGATTATGAGTTCAGAGACCAAAACTCAAGTGATTAATAAAAAATTGAAAAAATTAGCAAATTCATGGCTCAAAATTCAAGTGACCTCTATTTACCGAGACTAAACATATAAATAAGCCTAATTTATTTTGAAAACAAACTCTAAGAGTATTTTGATCAATAAATTCAACATTCATAACCAAGTCTAACATGTTTATTAAAAAAAGGGAAATGTTAACGAGTGCCTCCGGGGCACTTTTTAATGGTCTTAAATGGTAACTTTTTATGAGAACTTGTATATTCAATGCATTGGAAATTGAACTATTTGACTTTTTGAAAGAATAATTTCCTAATTTAGAATGCTTAAAAAGTGCCCCGGGGGCACTCGTTAACAACACCCTTAAAAAAAATATACATGAATAGTTATTCACCTAACCAAGTCTGTTATTTAACTAACCATAGGTAGTCAGTAGTTAGCCAGCTCATCAACAATTAATTAGTCCTAAAGTTCATTTTCTACTCCCCTTTAATTTTCCAGCATATTGATCCAATCAACCTCCTTTTGTAAGCATAGATGATAATCATGAAAAACAGAAATAGAGAGATTACTCCTCCGACAATAACTACCTGCAAACAAACATGATTAAATTTTACTATATCTAGTTATAAATTTTGCAGCCACATGATTAACTATATACAAAACTAGTTTTCTTACCCATTTGAACATGTATTCATGGTCATCATTCCAAGTATATGGGATGTTCATGCCAAAAATACCAGCCACCAGAGAGAAAATGGATAGGCAAATGGTTCCAGAGGTAAGAAAGAGCTCCAACTGCATGAGTGTTGAAAGGTTTAGCAAACTTAAGTAAAATACATTTTAGAAAATATTGATAGAAAATATTCATGGTGCAGAAACATAAAAGGCACCTGAATAAGGTTATTACGATGGTTGTCAAGCTGCAAAATGGAAGAACAAAAAACTATTTATTTCATGTCATTCACCAAATACATATTGTTATTACCATTAAATAAATTGCAAGTTGCTTACTTGAATGTTAATGTAATCTTCGGTATCATCGATATACTCTCGCAACTTTAAATGAAAAGAAAAAGGAAAGTAATTAGACTAAATATGATATTCAGATGCTATGAGGTAAAGCTACTACAAACGGAGAATTTAGGGTTCAAGTATACGTTAATTAAGATTTACTGTTAGCTATTGCACACATATGTAAGATTCACACAGAGATGGCACTTACTGTGGTTAATTTGTTTAACGTGTCATCACTTTGCTTGAAATAAGCCTGCAAAAATTAACAAAACAAGTTATAACAGTTCTTATTAATTAGAAGTATGGAAGATCCATTCTAAATTTGTTTTGAGGTAAAAAAAGTAATAACCTCAAGTAACTGTTCAAGCTCTTCAACATCATTTTCATCGAAATGAAATGTTGCAATACTTGCTTTTCTCGACAAGTATAAGTCAGCCATATCATCGTCATCTTCCAGTAATTGTGCAAGCTCATCTCTGACCTGTAGTAGATAAAATCAATGATACGATGTTGCAGATTGATATGATATGAAAAAAATGTTTTGTATGTTGTGTTGAAGAAAGGAGATGAGATGATGCAAGAATGAGGCCTAACATTCAACCAAGCAAACTGATACAGTGTATGAAAAATTGCTTTCTGAAACAATATATTTAGTATGGAACATTGCTTTCTGAAACAATATATTTATATTGATCATGTGAAGCTATGCAGAGAAACAAACCAGCAACATTTTACTCTGATTATAATCAAGACAAACACAATGATGTAGATCCCGATAATATTCATCACGGAGAACGTGAGGGCTCCTTATGTCTCCATTCAAGCAAAAAACTGTTAGTTGTATAATTCAAACTATAAGCAGTTAGTTTGTTAGTTGCTTAAGCTACAAGTTAGCTAAATAAGATTGAGTTAGTTAGTTAGAGATTAACTTGATCATAGGTTTATTTGTTAGTCAAATAACCGTAGTTTGTTAGCACATTCTTCTCTCTATATATAGGGTTAATGCACTTTGTATTTTGCATCTTCTCCATTCAATAAGATTTACACAGTTTTACGTTCATATTCTCTCACTCTTCTTCTAAATATTCCATCTCAAACAATAGTGTTTTAACTTTTCAATCCAACAAAAACTACTACTTGATTCTATGAAAGCCAAGTTCTTGAGACTGCAAAATTTGTCATATTGATTATTAAGATATTGGTATTCCTACTTAATGCAAGTCAAATTTCAGAGTCAAAAGATCAATAAACATCAGATTATCAATCGCAAATTACGGAAAGTAGCAGTTTATTCAAATTTTGCTACGTCATAGCCGCTATTTTTGACAACACTTGCACAAAATTGTGTATGGTGGAAAAATAGTGATTTGTTAAAATTCAGCTATATATGTTGCAGCATTGTAGCAGCACTACAACCTCTATTTGACAACACTACAACCAGCACAAGTGCAGAACATGTTCATATAAAGAAAATGGGATTTTATGGTCACAAATGTTTCACTAGCACCCGAAAACTAACATACCTTTTGAACCCTAGCAATCAGCCTTGTCATTCTACTCTTCATTTTACGAACTTTGTCCAAATTACGACCACTAATCTGCAAAATGTAACTCAAAAGTTCATAACAATTGAACAAAATAAAGTCAAGAATTTCAAAAACATGAAAGGAACAAATTCCTCAAGAAGGTCAAACGCAGAAGTAGAACATCCAAATTTTGAGCAAACCAACAAAATCCATGTAAGGGTAAGCATCCACAATTAGAATTACAACTCAATGATGATAATAAGTACAAAAAATAAAAAGCATAAGATATCTGAACTGAAGGAAAGAAAAATCTCTTCAGCAACTTTTAGTTAAGCTAATTATTTGCAGGACAAGAGGACTATATCAAAACTGAAACATATGGAATTCAATAATAAATTTACCTTGGCGGTAAGTTCATCTAATGCGAGATGAGCATCCAGCTCCAAATCAGTTGCGCGTGCATCGAGAAAGCTACAAATGGCTTCTAAAGCTACGTTCAAGGCGCGGAACTCAAATGGTAACTCTACATTGCATAATTTAGACAATTTAGATATGGTAAGAAAATCAATGTTTGAGCAGAATCAATACTAAGTTTCTAAGTTCTAATAAATTCATGAAAAGGGCATTAGATGATTCAAATGGAAAACAATTTTCTTAGAGGAAAAAACACAATCAACTATTGTTTTACACAGTTCATCTTTAATCTAACATACCATCATCTTCAATAGCTTCAATATCTTGTTGATCACCAAGAAACTCGTTACCATCTTCTAGCTGTTGAGGAATGGAACTCATCTTAGGCAATCGCCTCTGGAGTTCCTCAACAACAGGAACCACATTTTCATCTGCTGGATCACGCAGCCATACCTATACCACAACTTTGTTACGGTCAAAATGAGGAAGTAAAAGACATCTCAATCTCTATGAACAATTACACAAGGTTTGATACAAGAACTGACAAATATACAAACTTTGTTACTAAGTAAGTAAAATCTATTGTGGCACACTTTATAGTATCCTAGCTTCTATCAACAAGGAAAAAAATTAGACACATTGAAAGAAAAGCTTACTAACCTCTTCAGCAGTGATAATTGCCTTGATATGCTGAAACACAAAATCATAAAAACAAAGTAAGAAACACAAAACAAAAAGAAAAACAAAAAAACACACAATAGAATGGTGAAAAAGAAAAACAAAATCATATGATGCATGCACCTCCAAGTTAAGAACAAAAGCCTTGTCACGACCAAGAATGGTAGAGGGGTAAGAGGGCAAGGGATCAAGGATTCTAAGATCACGTGCATCAATCTGAACCCAATTCATGATAACATACTTGTCCACATCATGTAACCACCCTTGGCCTGTAGCATCAAACTGAATCCAACTTGTAGAAGATTGTGTCTTCTTCTTCACAACAGCTACCATATCCTGTGGGTCCATCTCTCCAATTCAACTCAATAAGAGAACCCTTAAACCCTTGCGTATGGTTAAGGTGCGTGACTCTTGGAATAATAGTTATTTATTTATTTACATATATAGTGAATGTGTAACCGGGAAGAATAAGATTGATTTTAAGATCAAGTTTGTTATTTCCTCAAAAAAAAAAAAATGATCAAGTTTGTTATAAATAATCACATATTTAGCCAACCCGAAAAAATAGGTAAAAAAATCAAGTAAATCGCAACAACTCAATGAGACCAATTTAATTTAAGGAGTACCTTCTAAAAAAAGAAATGCAACTCTCGGTACTTTTCCTCTACTTCTGTTTTTTTTTTTTTGATAGATTTTTCCTCTACTTCCTCACTTGTATCTTGCCTCTTGGATTATGTTTTACCATCTTTTTATCATTTTTTTTAGCCAAAAAATAATAAACCCAGTATTTAGCTGCTAACTCTTCTCTTCCTTCTTTCAAAAAAATAAACTCTTCTCTTCCTTAAAAAAAACTACTAACTTTTCTCTACTAAAAAAACTCTTCTAATTTAACGTTGTACTCCTTTTATTTATTTTTAAGTGTCGTTTGAGTACAAATTTATATTTTTTATTTAACCGTCATTTTAATAGTTTAAATGGTACAATTTATCAATTATACATTTTATCAATTATTTTTACTTACTCTTTTTCAATGAAAATAATTAATGATATATATTTGGAAAACTCAAGTTTGTTTTTTGATATC
The DNA here is from genome assembly GCA_018208015.1 of Medicago ruthenica. NCBI lineage: Eukaryota > Viridiplantae > Streptophyta > Magnoliopsida > Fabales > Fabaceae > Medicago > Medicago ruthenica. Next base: position 35,364,150 of record CM031371.1, on the reverse strand, counting down.
TCCAAATTTAAACAATTTTTTTCTTCATAATTACTGTTATACTCTTAACACAAATTTGCTTTTAAGAATACTATATTGTTGGTGTTATCGAAAAAGATAAGGGTTTTTATTATATTTGATATGTTATTGGTAAAAGATAAATATAGTTTGTTACTATTTAAAAGTAAAAAAAATCTACACATATAATTTTAAGCAAAATCAAAATTTCATAAAAAAACATTGTTTATAATTTACACCAATGTTTTAAAAACGGACCGGAGATCAAACTGTTGCGACCTCCGGTTCTTGGTTCAATCGGTTCAACCGGTTCAACCGTTACAGAACCGGTTGTAAATATAAAAAAACACATATAGCGCTAATTTTTATAAATAATTCATTTTAAGTCGTAAGTCGTAACTAATAAAGCATAAATACATAAATCCATACAAAATTACACAAAATCTTCCATGACAAATACATTAAATAAATCCATAACAAAGACAAGTCTTCTTAATACAAAATAAACTCAAGTCTCAAAGTTCAAACTTCTAATTCAAACATCTTCTCATGCAATCAAACGATCAACCATGGATGTGCTATTGATTCATTATAATGCAATCAACGTTCAGTAGCACTCAAGAATTCAGTTTGGTTACCCTCAAATTGTGAAGTCAACACATGAAGAAAACCTGCCATAACCTCTGGCTTTTGAGACATGTTATCCTGATCATAAAAGAATGATGGGTTTAAAACATAGGCAGCAACATGTAGTTTTTGACGAAGGTGTTTATCCCACCTTTGCTTGATAATCCTTGTGTAAGGTTTGTACAAGGATTTTTTGTTCATGAATATGCTCTTAATAGCTATTTTTGCTCTAAACATGCCATCATAGACATAAGGAAGTGATGGTATATCATCACCATCAACAATCCTCAACAAAGTTATGAGTGGTTGAACAATTCTGACAACAATCTCAACATTATTCCAAAATCTAGAATCAAGGACAACAATAATGAAACTCATGGCCTTTGGGTCTCTATAGTATCTAGAATCAACAAAAGTTTTGTTAATTACCAAAGCTTGAAGGTCATGTTGGTGTCGGTGAATACTACTTAATTGTTGATCAGACAAAAGTAAGTATTTTTATATCGTATCCACAAAGACTAGTGCGATACCGTAAGCCGTTCAACAATTGTTATCATTTTAAGTTAGGGTTTATAAATTGTTTTTCTACAAAACTATTGGACTTTTAAAGAGGTAATAAAAACGACGAGTAATAGGGCGTAAAAGCGTTGGAATTAGAGTTCGTCAATCTAACATCGAATATATTCTAATGATCATGTATATGGATACTAGCTTTTTAGCGAAATTATCACGTATCACTCGACAACATCATTCATGTCTAAATGACGTCGTGAGATCGATCGTATCGTTTAATCGACGATTTCTCAATCTATTAAAACGATCTGAAAGCTTTACGTTCCAATAATTTATGTGATTATCAAAACACAATTCCATGTCTAGAATTTCTTATTTTGATAGAAGATTATTCTAAACCTAGATTCAAAAGTATTTTTCAATAACATTTAAATCAAGCATAAGAATGAATAGCAAGAATAAGATCAATATCACATAAGGTGCTAGAATCATATAATTGAAAGATCAAAAGATTACATCTAAGCTATATTAAGTACCTCCAATTCCAACAAAGGAAAGTTAGTTGTTCATTGTCATGACAACATTACAAAAGTGGAAAGAAAGATGAAGATCCAAAGCTAAGTCTTGATTTCCCAAAGAATCTTAGTTAATCCACACTCAATCCCTCTTGCTCCTGGAAGAACAACACTTTTATCCCTATTTTCTATCTAAAAAATATAACTTCTACTTAAAATCCAGCTTTTGAACCTATTTAAAGGTGTTCTGTTTTTAATGACTTCGCTCTGAAGTTTTTGCCACCTCAGCTTTGAATAGTCCAAACCGCCCTACTTTGCTCAGACTTCGCAGAGCAAAGTCCTGCTATTCTTCAGACTCTGATCTTCAGACACTGTTCATCAGACGCTGATCTTCAGACACTGTTCATCAGACTCTGATCTTCAGACTCTGTTCATCAGATGCTGATCTTCAGACACTGTTCATTAGACGCTGATCTTCAGACTCTGATATGATTTTCTTCAACTTTTGACCTTTAAGTCCAAGGAAATAGCATGTACCTACAAAAATGGTTGGGATTAGGTCTAAAAAGCATGAAATGATATTTATCCTTTATTTTGGAGCTTTTACCTAGATAACTTGCAAAACTAGTAACCAAAGCGCCTAAAATAAATATGCTTAATAACTAGTTCCTGGCACTTATCATCAATGCAATAAAGGTTGTGGCAAAACGAGTTGGACCAGGACATATCACTTTTGTCCAACCTTATCTCTTCCTTATCCAAGCTAACAAAAACCCATGATTGTAGACAAACTTTGTAACTAATGATGCACATTTTGCTAGACTTGCAACAAGTTCCATCTTTCCTATGTCATCTAAAACCAAATTTAGACAATGTGCAGCGCATGGCGACCAAAAGACACTAGGATACTTATCATTTAGCATTCTACCTGCAGCTTTATAATTAGCTACATTATCTGTAACAAGATGCACAACATTTTTTGGACCGACATATGAAGGTGAGAAAAACACAAGAAGGGGGGGTTGAATTGTGTTGGCTTTTTCTTTTCTTTCTCAAAAACTTAATGATAGTTCAGAATCTGATTGGAGGTCAGATTCTGATGCTCTGTTTCAGAATTATAATGCAGCGGATGGAAAGTAAATGAGAGAGAGAGAGGGACACAATCAATTATCCTGGTTCCTTCCACAACCCGGATGTAGTTCAGTCCCCTTGTTACTAACAAGAGATTTTTCACTATAATCACAAAGATTAAAATTGCTCAAGCACAAAGCAAGAGACTTACAATGCTCAAACACAAAGTAAGAGACTTCCTATGCTCAAACACAAAGTAAGAGACTTCCTTGCTCAAACACTAAGTAAGAGACTTCCTTGCTCAAACACAAAGTAAGAGACTTTCTAGTTGCTCAAGCACACAGGCGAGAGACTTTGAATCAAACAGATTTACAAAAGAATATGTTTGAGTTGAACACTTGATATACTATCAGTGGTGTTCACAAAATACAACACAGATTCAGACTCTTTCAAATTTGGCCGAGTTTTGCGTTTCCAGAAAACAGAGTAACAGAGTCTTGAACAACTACTTCTTCAAATCTTCAGATCTTTATAGAGGAAGAAAGAGTTGTTGAGAAGATGTCAGGTCATCAAAAAGAGTCGTTGGTATTGAAGCTTCAGCCAACATTAATTCCTTCTGTTATGGTGTGCGAACTCAGGAAAACAGAGGAACACGTTTTGAATTGTTTCCTTAAAAACTGGCTGCGTGTTTCGTCCAAGGAGACAAGGGTTGCAGAGAGTGGTTCTGACTGTACACTACTTTACTGTTGACAGTGACAGCTGTTGACTTCTGCTTTTCCTTCAGACTCAGACTCCCAGTCTGTTCATCAGACGCTGGTCTTCAGACGCACACTTCATCAGACGCACCTCTTCAGAAGCTGGTCTTCAGATGCACTGTTCATCAGACGTTGTCTTCAGAACCTCGTCTTCAGACGCACTGTTCATCAGACGCTGTCTTCAGAAGCTCTTCTTCAGACACTGTCTTCAGAAGCTGTCTTCAGAAGCTCTTCTTCAGACGCTGTCTTCAGAAGTACAACACAAGCTTCAATATTTTCCTTTTGCTCTTAACTTGATCTTTCAGAACCACCATTAGATACAACAATTAAATATATGGTCCTGCACACTTAGAACAAGTATTAGCATATCCAATTTTCTTTTTAACACTTTGTTATCATCAAAACTCAAAAGGGACTTGTTCATACATTTTGTTCCAACAATCTCCCCCTTTTTGATGATGACAAACATAAATATTAATAGAAAATTGTTGTTAATTTAATTAACAAGTTGACTTCAGGGTCTGAGGTTTGTAAGCTCCCCCTGAGTCTTATCCAGGTTAATTAAATTCAATTTAAATAATCAAACAGGTGAAAAATCAAACTGTTTCTGAGTGATTTTTCACAAAGTTATCTCACAAAGGATTAATCAGAGGCTAAGAGATGAGAAGTTGTTCTCCTAAGTTAATTACATATCAGAAATTAACTTATATTATGTAAGCTCAGAGAGTTTAAGACACAAGAGAGTTCAAACGTGAGATAAAAATGCTCATAGCATTTTGTTCAGTACCACTGAACTGTTTCAGACACAATTGTTCAGAACATATGGTTCAGTACTGTTGAACTCTTTCAGACACAATTGTTCAGAACATATGTGTCGCGGTGATTTTCGGACATCAAACTATTGGTTAGCGTTGACTCACAAATTTAAGATTCACCACTGAGCTTTTATATTTTCAAGGAAAAGGGGAAAGTTCGAAAAAACCCTATATTTTTAGAGATCAAGGTCTGGGGGTTGGTTACGCAAAAGGAATGTATTAGCACCCTAAATGTCTATAGTATTCTATAGGAACCTCTCGTTTTATCTTATCTTTATGCTAAATTAATTATTTGTTTTGTAAATAAATGCCTAAGTGTAAAAAGACTAAAGTGATGATTAAAAAGAAAGAAAATGTTTTTGTTATTTTTATTGATTTGAAAAGACAAAGTCTTTTGCCTACGTACCCGAGCGGGATCAAAATCACGTAGTTCGGGGTAAAAAGCCGAGTGATTTGTTTGGATTGATTTTAAAGTTTTGAAAATGTTTTTGAGAAAGATAAAAAGCCGAAAAGGCATAGAAGAATAAAAATGTGAGTTTGGTTGATTTTAATTGAAGAAAAAGTTTAGATAATTAAAATTGATTAATATTTGATTTAAAAAGAGAAAAATCACTTGGTTTGAAATTCAAGGTTGATTTTTTTGAGATTTTGATTATAAGGAATGTGTTTTTTTTATTTTTGACTATTTGACTTTTTTTGTGAAAATTTTGATTAATTCCTAAGGTCCAAAACTAAAGATGAGCTGAGATAAATTAAAAAGCGTCAGATCCCTCAAAATGACGTTGGATCAAGTGAGGGTCCTTTTCCTCGGATACGGTCATTATTACATTTTTATCGTTTTTGACATAAAGCGGAATAAATAAATGTGAGTGTCGGTGCGATATTCTCATTTATATTTACATTGTTCCTAAATACATTCTAATAAAATAAAAAAATGACAAAATAATAAGTAAAAATAAAATGGCAAATGCGTTAAAGTAAATATGCTAAAAATAAATAAAGAAATAAAAATGCATGAAATGCAAGACCATAAATAAATATGTTGCATAAAATAAATAAAGAAAATAAAAAAATGCATGAAATGCAAGACACAAAATAAATATGTTGCATAAAATAAATGAATAAAAAATGCATGAAATGCAAGACATAAAATAAATATGTTGCATAAAATAAATAAAGAAAATAAAATGCATGAAATGCAAGACAAAAAATAAATATGTTGCATAAAATAAATAAAGAAAATAAAATGCATGAAATGCAAGACAAGAAATAAATATGTTGCATAAAATAAATAAATAAAATAAAAATGCATGAAATGCAAGACAAAAATAAATATGTTGCATAAAATAAATAAAGAAAATAAAAATGCATGGTGTGCTAAAATAAAGGAAGTAAAATAAAATGCATGAAAATAAATAAATAACAAAAAAGACTAAGAATAAAATGCAAGAAAAGAAATAAAAGGAAAAAAATAAAAGAAGAAAAATAGAGAAGAAAGGGAGCGTGCGTGAGAGGAAGAGGGGGTGCAGAGAAGTAATCAGAAGAAGAAGGCTGAGAAAGAGAGAGTGGGCCGAGCCAGGCCCAAGGGCCAGGGCTGGTATATTCTGTTTTTCAACAGAAAACACTCATTTCTTCCCTTCCTCTCTCTCTCTCTCTCTCTCTACTTCTTCTTCTTCGCAAAATGGTTTGTCCTCTCTCTTGCTCTTATCCTGGCCGAAAAGTTTTCCGACGCAGTGGTCACCGGCCTAGAAGGCGGCGCCACCGTGCCGGAGATAAAAAAAATCTCTTTTTTTTTTAAATTTTTTTTTCATTTTTAGAATTCCTTTTCCGCTCTCTACTCGAATCCGAAGTTGGATTCTTCAAAAACTTTTTGAAAAGGGCAAGATCTTGGTTTGAAACTTGCTTTTTTTTTTTTTTGAAAAATTACCTTTTATGAGTTTTTGGTTCGGACTTAGGGTGGTTTTGCTGTTTTTGATGTCGGCTTGAGTTTGGGTCTATGATTTTGGTGTTGGTTGGTTCGGATTGTGTGTGTGTGTTTGGGGTAGAGAGCCGTGGCTTTGTGGGTGTTTTTTGCGGCTGTGTGTGTATGTGAGAGGGTGGCCGAGTTTGTTTTGGTTGTGGGGGGGGGGGGGGGGGGGGGAGGTTGCTGGCCGTGTGTTGTTGAGAGGAGTGTTTATGTTGCTGTTTTTGTGTTGTTCTTTTGATGAAAAAAATCCTCTCCTTTGTCTCTGAGTTTTTGTCTCTGTTATAGGCAATGTTTTGGCAAAAAAATTGGTTAACATTCCTTGAAAAGGTGAAGAACTGACCTTGGTGAAGGTTTTGGACAGAAAAATGACGCAGAAAATCAGGAAGAGGGGCTCCCCTGCAGCAGCAATTCTTGACTTTTTAATAAAAATAAAAATAAAATAAAATAATAAATAAAAAATAATAATACTAATAAAAGAAAATAAATAAATGATAATAATAATAATAATAATAATAATAATAAAATGGAATAGTAACAAAATGAAAAAAAATGAGACTAAAAGTAAAGATAAAAAGTAAAAAAATAAGATAAAAAAGTGGCCCTAAAACGAATAAAAAAAATGAGGTATTTTAAAATACCTCTCTGCCGAAATTTCGTCTGAAACGACGAAAATTCTTGGCTTTAAAAGATGAGTAAAATGAGGCGAAATTGGGCCAAAAAATGGGGTATGACAGATGTCCCTATTTAAGTTTCTTCATTACGGAGATTTAAAAAGTGAAGTTTTTAATTTGACGGGTCGAAGAGACTTAAATATAGAGTACACCATTCTTGACCAATTTTGACTGCAAAAATGTTATGAATGCAATGCTATGAATGCTCGCGATGCAAGTGTGAATGCAAGATGGCGAAGATGATCTGACTGGGGATAAAACAACAAAAAGGATACCCGAGCTTGTTAAAGAACAGGATCTGACTCCACTGGGGATAACGTGGTTTGACTGGGGAAAGGATTGTCTACTATCGCACTGATTTAGAACGATAGCCTAACAAAGACAAAGATCGATGTTACCTACTATCGTGTAAATGATAGCTTAAATAAGGTAAAAGAAGGAGACACTGTCTACTATCAACACAGATGATAGCTTAAAAAAGATAGATGACATGTATTACCTACTATCGTGTATTGATAGCATAAAAAAGGTAATATAAAAAGAAAAGACCTTGCCTACTATCGGTGTACGGATAACTTAATGAAGGCAGACAAAAAATTTTACCTACTATCGTTGTGGGGGTAGCTTAATGAAGGTAAAATGTAAAAGGGAAAACATGGTCTACTATCGTTGTGATGATAGCTTAATGAAGACCGATAAAATATTTTACCTACTACCGTTGTGAGGGTAGCTTAATGAAGGTAAAATATAAAGGAAAAGACATGGTCTACTATCGTTGTGATGATAGCTTAATGAAGACCGATAAAATATTTTACCTACTACCGTTGTGAGGGTAGCTTAATGAAGGTAAAATGTAAAGGGAAAGACATGGTCTACTATCGTTGTGATGATAGTTTAATGAAGATCGATAGAATATTTTACCTACTACCTGAAATTCTGGCTAGACCTGGTTCTGAACCGTAAAACAGAGTATGCAAACAGCAATTCAGAAGCAGAAATATAAAAGAGAGAAAGTATAGGAACACAGTTGATTTGTTAACCCAGTTCGGTGCAACTTCACCTACATCTGGAGGCTACCAAGCCAGGAAGGAAATCCACTAAAATAGTATCAATTCGAAGTCCTATGACACAGCCCCTATGACAACAGCCCCTGTTTCACAGCCCCTTCTCACTTAATCACTACCCGTGGTATTTCTACCTAGGAACTCCTAGATATAAGAACTCTCTTACTTCCCTCTCAAGTAATCACTGCCCCAGTGATTATCAGACTCTAAACAAAATAACTAAGTTGAAGACACTCTTCAAAACATAAATCAGTCACTCTTGCTTAAAAATTTTGAGTGATTACAACTCAATAAAAACAACCAACTCTAAACACTTTGAGTGGTGTACAAAACAAAGCACAAGACTCACAGACTCAACAATCTAAGACTTTCAATTCTAGCTTTTGTTGAGATGTCCTTCTTCAATAGCAGCGTCCTCCTTATATAGTCTTCAGCAACACATAATTTTGAACAAAATAATCTTCAACAGATATTGTTCTAAAATTCTTTAGAAGCTCATAGAAGCAAATATATTTTAGAAATATATTTTCCAAAGATTGCTTTGAAAATATATTCTTAAATAACGGGAACAAATCTTCAACAAAGATCTTCACGCGAATTAATCTGCCTTCTAGAAACATCAGCTTGGATAAATCTTCAATCAAATCTTCGAAAGATACTGTGAGAGAATTAACAGAACCAAGGCACAAGAATGAACGCAGAAAACGTGCTTCTGAAATGCAGCTTCTGAAGGTCAACGAAAGTCAGCGTCTGAACAGTGCGTCTGAAGGTGATAAGTGGCAGAAAATGAGTAAATTCATGTCCTTTTACAAGGCATTTTAGTTACTTGTTTTACAAGTTACCCAAGGAAAAGCATAGAATTTATGAATAAATGCCAATTATGCTTTGTATGCCTTATTCTTCCCAATTTGCGTAGGAAAATGCAAGCCAGGACTTGAAATTTAGCAAGGAATCAAGAAGAAAAGAATATGGCAACTCGCCCAGCGAACTAAAGACAAAAGAATGGCGAGCTTAGGCAGGGAAATCCAAGATGTTTCAAAGTCTAACTCGCCTGGCGATTTCAGGGCGAGTCTTCAGCGAGCTTAGGCAGGGAATTTCAGAAGCAGGGGAAGCAATGATTTCGCCCTGCGAATTTATCATCGCTCAGCGATATACAAGGCGATTTAATGCTATTTGAAGACGTGGCTGAAAACCACTGGCAAAGAAAGCTTAACTCGCTGGGCGAATGAAAGCTCGCAGAGCGAGATTTCACTTTTAGCTTTTAGTATTTAAGCTTTGTTTCATAATTTTATGAATTCATTATTAAGAATATAGTTTAGAGTTTTAGACAGAAAATAGGGCAAAAATAGGTGAACTTCAAAGAACAAAAGGGATCAAGTATAGATCAACTAAGGATCTTTGAGCAATCAAGTCTTAGCCATGATCTTCATCTTTTCTCCAACTTTTGTATTGTTGTCATGAAAATGATCAACTAAATCTCCTTTATTGGGATTAGAGGTAATGAATCAAGCTTAGATGTACTCTTTTGATCATGCAAATATATGATTCTAGTATTTAATATCATATTGAGTTTATTCTTGTTATTCAATCTTATGTATGATTTAGATGTTATTGAAAAATACCTTTGAATCTTGGGTTAGAATAATCTTCTATTAAAACAAGAATTCTAGACATAGAATTATGTTTTGATAATCACTTAAAGCATCAAGACTTAATGCTATTGGATCGTTTAATAGATTGAGAAATCGTCGATTAAACGATACGATCGATCTCACAACATTATTTAGACATAAATGATGTTGTCGAGTGATGCGTGATAATATCGTTAAAAAGGAAATAAAGCTAGAATCCATATATATATGATCATTAGAATATTGTCGATGCTTGATTTATGAACTTTGATTCCGACGCTTTTATGCCCTGTTACTCGTCATATTTATTTACATTTTAAAATCGAATAGTTTATAGTGAACAAATGATTAAACCCTAACTTAAAATGATAATCAATGTTGAATGGTTTAAGCTATCGCACTAATCCCTGTGGAGACGATCCTAATATACTCACGTGTAAATAGGAATATGACATGTAAAGAAAATTTACATCAAAATGGCGCTGCTGCCGGGGATTTAGCGTTTAGATATCATAAACATTGCAGCTAAAATTATTGTTTTAAGTAATTTTGCAGAAAATTTTTTAGTGTACATATATCATTTTTTATCCATCCTGTTGCTAATCTATTTAGTTAGAGATCTTTGAACTCCGTTTATGCGAGGTAAGACGCAAGAAGATCAACTGCTTTTTGATTCAGAAATCGAAAGAACTGCTTGGAGAAATAATAGCAAAAACCGAAAGAAAAGGCAGCTAGCCAAGAAGAGGCAACAAGAAGGAACCTCTGTTTCTATTCCTTCACCATCTACAATACAAAAAGTAGTTATGACGCAAGAAGGAGAAGGATCCGCAGGCACTGGGGTCAGTGTGCTACCATGTCATAACAGCCCTCGACATCTTGCTCAACTGGGAAATGCTTCAAGGGCTACTAAACAAACAGAGATGAAGACTGAGATTCTACAGATTTTATATGCTAACCCTTTTTCAGGTTTGGATCATGAGGACCCCTTTCAACATCTAACCAAGTTTTATGAAATTGCTGGCACCTTGGGAGCAACTGAAAATGAGGAAGAAGCCATATTTATGAGAATGTTTCCTCATTCATTGATTGGAAAAGCTAAAGAATGGTACTTGGACCAACCACCACAAGTAATGACAAATTGGAATACTCTTGAGGAGAAATTCCTCGAAAGATTCTTTCCACAAAACAGATACATGGAGGCCAAGACTACCATTGCAGTTTTTACTCAAGGAGCAAGTGAAACTCTTTGTGAAGCCTGGGAGAGATATAATTCAATGTTACGGAGATGTCCAAAGCATGGTTTTGATGATCTTACTCAGATACATATTTTCCGTAATGGAATGCAACAACAATCAAAGCTTCTACTTGACGCAGCCGCAGGTGGTTCACTGATGGCAAAGAGTGCAGAAGATGCAGTAGCAATTATTGAAAAGATGGCACTCAATGATCATCAAGCTCAACACAACAGAAATCCTTCACAAAGAAAAGCCGGTATTCTCGACTTAGGAACAAATGATGCCATTCTAGCACAAAACAAACTGTTATCTCAGCAAGTGGAGGAACTCACAAAGAAGATGGCCAACCTTCCACAACAAATGAAAGAAATGCAGAATGAACAAAGAAGGCATCAACAAACCGCATCTTGTGAGCTATGTGCAGGTGAACATCCCACAGGCTATTGTCCACCACCGACCAAAGAAGTGAGCTATGTCGGTAATCAACAAAGACCAAATCAGTATCAAGGACAATATTCAAGAAATAACAACAATTTCCAAAGAGGAAACAACCCAAACTATGGTCAACCCTGGAGACAAGATGTTGGTCCGTCAAACCGACAACCATATAACAATTTCAATCAATATCCGCCACAGCAAAACTGTTCTCAAAGTACTCCAGCTCAACATTTGCCATACCCAACTACTCCAACAAAGAAGGACAAAGAACGGCAATATGCAAGGTTCCTTGATATTTTCAAAAGATTGCAAATTAATATACCATTCTCGAAAGCCTTGGAACAAATGCCTACTTATGCAAAATTTATGAAAGAAATTTTGTCCAAGAAAAGAAGGTACAATGATGAGGAGACAATTCAACTTGATGCGAATTGTAGTGGCATCATCCAAAGAACGTTGCCAAAGAAGGAGAAAGATCCGGGAAAAGTTACATTACCGGTATCAATAGGCAATGTGAATGTCGGTAAAGCACTTATTGATCTAGGTTCAAGCATCAACCTAATCCCGCTTTCTGTTGTCAAAAGGATTGGTGATTTGGTTGTGAAACATACAAATCTGACGTTGCAACTAGCCGACAAATCTGTCACACGTCCTCTGGGAATAGCTGAAGATGTTTTGGTAAAAGTAGATAAATTCCTGTTTCCCATTGATTTTGTTGTGATGGATATTCCGGAGGATGATGATGTACCACTTATTCTTGGAAAGACCTTTATGCAAACAACAAGAATGATGATTGATCTTGACGGTGGTTTAATGAAAGTCCGGGTGGATGATGAAGAAGTCAATTTCAACATTAATGAAGCCATGAAGCACCCTTGTGATAAAGGGGCATGTTTCAAGATGGATGCAACTGATGAAGTAATCATGGATACAAGAAAGCAGCTGCATATGCTGACACCACTTGAAAGAGTTTTGACGGATGCGCTCAATGTCATAGGCGCGGAAGAGGAGAAAGAAATTGAAGAGTGTTTGAAGGAGATAGATTCATTGAAAGAAATTCCTCCTCACAAAGCAAAAATTGAGGAATTGAAGGACGAATCCAATGTTCAAGAGACAAAGCCGGAGATGAAAATTTTACCATCGCATTTAAAGTATGTTTTCCTTGAAGAAGAGGGTATCAAACCGGTTATCATTAGTAGCTCCTTATCAAGCAAAGAAGAAGACAAATTGGTGGAAATTCTCGAGTCCAACAAAGAAGCGATAGGGTGGACACTATCCGACTTGAAAGGGATAAGTCCATCTTATTGTATGCACAAGATCATGATGGAGGAAGACTACAAGCCGGTGGCGCAACCTCAATGCCGGTTAAATCCAAACATGAAGGAGGTAATCCGAAAGGAAGTTGTCAAACTACTTGAAGCCGGCATGATTTATCCGATCTCGGATAGTACTTGGGTTAGCCCGGTTCAAGTTGTTCCTAAGAAGGGAGGCATGACGGTGATCAAGAATGAGAAAAATGAGCTCATTCCAACAAGAACCGTCACCGGTTGGAGAATGTGCATTGATTACCGGAGACTTAATAAAGCTACGAGAAAAGACCATTTTCCATTACCATTCATGGATCAAATGCTTGAAAGACTATCCGGTCAAGCTTTCTATTGCTTCCTTGATGGTTATTCTGGTTACAATCAAATTTCGGTGAATCCAGAAGACCATGAAAAGACGGCGTTCACCTGTCCATTCCGAGTTTTTGCATATCGACGGATGCCGTTTGGGTTATGTAATGCGCCTGCAACGTTTCAAAGATGCATGCAAGTGATTTTCTCTGATTCGATTGAAAAGAGCATAGAAGTGTTCATGGACGATTTTTCCGTCTTTGGTTCATCTTTTGATTTGTGTTTGAAGAATCTAGACACTGTACTGAAGCGGTGCAAGGAAACTAACTTGGTACTCAACTGGGAGAAATGTCACTTTATGGTTACCGAGGGGATTGTCCTTGGTCACAAGATTTCTTTAAAGGGTATTGAAGTTGACAAGGCGAAAGTTGAAGTGATTGGTAAACTTCCACCTCCAATCAATGTCAAAGGCATACGAAGTTTTCTTTGCCATGCCGGATTCTATCAGCGGTTTATCAAGGACTTCTCAAAAATTGCAAAGCCATTGAGCAATTTGCTCAACAAAGATAAGCCCTTTGAATTTGACAATGATTGTTTGAATACATTCGAATGCTTGAAAGAAAATTTGACCTCCGCACCCATAATCACTGCACCGAATTGGAATTTCGACTTTGAACTTATGTGCAACGCGAGTGATTATGCGGTGGGCGCAGTGTTAGGTCAACGTAAAAACAAGGTTTTTCATGCTATACATTATGCAAGTAAAGTTATAAATGAAGCTCAAATCAATTATGCAACCTTAGAAAAAGAATTACTTGCCATTGTGTACGCATTAGAAAAATTTCGTTCTTACCTCATTGGTTCGAAAATTATTGTATTTACTGACCATTCAGCCATAAAGTATTTGATTACCAAACCCGACTCCAAACCGAGACTCATCCGATGTATGCTGTTACTTCAAGAGTTTGATTCGGTGATTAAAGACAAGAAGGGGACTGAGAACCTTGTGGTTGATCATCTTTCAAGGTTGGTGAACAATGAGGTGACAAAGAATGAGAAAGAAATTCTTGAAGAGTTTTCGGATGAAAAGTTGCTAGTGGTGCAAGAAATACCGTGGTTTGCCGACATGGCAAATTATAAAGCGATGGGGTTCATACCGGAGGATTTCACTTGGCAAATGAAGAAGAAGTTGTTCTGAGACTCTACTCATTATGTATGGGATGACTCATATCTCTTCAAGACCGGAGCCGACCACCTCTTACGGAGATGTGTTGCTAAAGAAGAAGCCAAAGACATCATGTGACATTGTCACAATTCGCCATATGGTGGGCATTTCAATGGTGAAAGAACTGCAGCAAAGGTTCTTCAGGCAGGCTTTTATTGGCCCACTTTTTTTCAAAGATGCATATGAACATGTTCAAAGTTGTGAGAGTTGCTAGAAAACAGGAGGAATTTCAAAAAGAAATGAAATGCCTCTGCAAAGTATCCTTGAAGTCGAAGTTTTTGATTGCTGGGGTATTGACTTTGTGGGGCCATTTCCATCCTCCTTTTCCAACGAATATATTTTGGTAGCTGTAGATTATGTGTCCAAGTGGGTAGAGGCAATCACATCCCCAAAAACCGATAGCCAAACTGTGGTTAAATTTCTCAAGATAAATTTCTTCTCCCAATTTGGAACTCCTAGGGTGCTCATTAGTGATGGTGGTTCTCACTTTTGCAATTCACAATTGGCCAAAGCACTTGAGCACTATGGAGTTAAACACAAGGTCGCTTCACCATAGCATCCACAAACCAACGGTCAAGCCGAGGTGTCCAACCGTAAAATTAAAAGAATCCTTGAGAAAATCGTGTCATCATCACGGAAGGATTGGTCATTGAAACTTGACGAAGCATTGTGGGCCTATAGGACCGCGTACAAAGCTCCTACGGGTTTCCCACCATTTCAGTTGGTATATGGGAAAGCGTGCCACTTGCTGGTAGAGTTGGAGCATAAAGCATTTTGGGCGCTAAAATTTCTAAACTTTGACCAAGAGCAAGCAGGGGAGAAGAGAAAGCTTCAAATGAATGAATTAGAAGAAATGAGAGATCAAGCATATGAATCATCCAAGCTATACAAAGAGAAGGTCAAGAAGTATCATGACAAAAGGATCGTGAAAAGGCACTTCAGGCCCGGTCAAATGGTTTTGTTATTCAACGCAAGATTGAAATTGTTTCCGGGTAAATTAAAGTCTAAGTGGTCCGGCCCTTTCATGATCAAGGAAGTCAAGCCCTATGGAGCGGTGGAGTTGGAAGATCCTATCACCAAAGCAAGCTGGAGGGTGAATGGACAGAGATTGAAACCATATTTTGGCGGTGAAGTTGATCGGCAAACGACGACAATTTCACTCATATATCCGTTATCAAATTGAAAACAGGCGTCAATCTAATGACGTTAAACAAGAGCTTGTTGAGAGGCCTCCCAATTTTATAAGTACTTTTTTTATTGCTTTGCATTTTAGGTTATAGGTCACATTGCACCACAAACAGAAACCAACACAGAAGCCAGAAACAAATTTTTACCTGTCATAACTCGCCCATCGATGCAAAATCTCGCAGAGCGCCAATTACAGGTCATTTGACCAAGTTTGACTTCAAGCATTCCGCTCTGCGAGCATAATTCCACTCAGCGAGTTAAGGCAGACAGACAGGTTCTAAATCCCAAGCCACTAACTCTGATTAACTCCCCTTAACCACTTCCAACCACTTATTTTCCCCCTTTCAACTTACCCAAAACCGTATTCCACTCAAACATTACATTTTCAAACAAAAACCCTCAACTTCTCTCAAAACCTAAAACAAAAAACTCAACCAAGTCAAGATCAGACCCATTTTCATATCTTCATCTCTGCATCTTGCATTTCAAACAGGTTTGAACTTAGTTTTGCTCAAATTTTCTGTTATGTTTTTAATCTGTTTGAATTTCTTTTGCATATTTTTGAATTTTGTTGATTTAGGTTGAGAAGAAATTAGGTTAGAATATTAATTAGGAACTGGAATGCATTAGTTGAACCTTTGAGTATGAGAAATGAAATACAATAACAACTCATTGCAGCAAAAACTTGAAAATCATTTTTTGAAAAAATGACCCATTTTTGTAGATTTCGAAATAAACATGGGTTTAGGTTGTTTTTATGCAATGGTTGGGATTATTTTTCATTTCTATGTTACTGGGTATGTTTTAGAATGATTAGGGGTATGTTACAGAGTGAGTTTCAAGCAAAAAAAATCAAATTTTTAAGCTTACTCGCCCAGCCAAGTTCATGGCAGCCTAGGCGAGCATTCATCTGGAAAACCCAGATTTTCTGCTTGAAACTCGCCATGCGAGAGTAATTTCACCCAGCGTGTGGCACCAAAACTGAAATTTTTTCTTTTTCTCTGAGTTTTCCTAGTCCATTCCAAGCTAATCTATATATTGCTTGTGCTGTATGAATTTCCTGGTTGTTTTGCAGGAATGACACCCAAACAAAAAGCTACAGGTAGCAAGCGAAAGCAAGGTGAGACATCACAAATGTCCATCCATTTTGATGCTAGAGATTTAGAAGTGCCCATCATGCAGCACGCTATCAGGAATTGCTGAAGAGAAAATTTTGGCATGGAAAGGAATTCATCATTAACCCAGAAGGAAAGTACAATGGGATACTTGGGATTTTCGAGGAGAGAAAGTGGGAAAGATTAGTCAGTCCACCCACCAAAATCAATGCAGACATAGTTCGGGAGTTCTATGCAAATGCAATCCCCAATGACCCAGAAGACCCCTTCCAATTTCAGACTTCAGTCCGAGGTCGTCTTATTAGTTTTCATCGTCTGACGATCAACGCATACTTAGGACACCCCATTGAACCTCGAGACTCAGAGTACCTGTGTGAATTCCACAAGCATCAGGCTAAAGGAAATTGGGACCATGAGGAGATTAAGAAAACCATCTTCAAAGAAGGAAAAGACTACGACATAAGCCCAGTCGGGAGACCATTTAGAGCTTTAAAACAACACATGACTCTCCCCGCTCAAGTAATCCTAAACCTCATCCTCCACAACATTAGACCAAAAAGCCATACTTCCTCTACCACTTTAGAAGTGACCCCCCTGATTTACTACATATTAGCCGGAAAACAAGTGGATATGGCCCGAATAATCGCCAATGAGCTCAAAACCATTGCTCTAAGTGGCATCTTGACACCAAAATGGCCACTTGCTTTTCCTGGCCTTATAATGGGTCTTTGCCAAGCAGCCCACATTGTCCTACCCCCTCAGATTCATGAGCAGATTGTAAATCCAGTGGACGATGCTTATATTGCTCGTCATAATGAAGACAAGCAATCAAGGCATGCTGCCAGCAGACCTGAATCCTCACATGCTCCTCAACCGCAGCCTCCTCAGCAACTCCAATTTTCAGATTGGGACCCCATGTATTTAGCCTCTTATAATTACACTTGGGATGCATTAGAGGCTAACAATAGAGGACAGCTGGGAATACATGAGTCTTTATACAGATTGCAGCTGCAGTGGGGACTACCATCGGACCCGGCTCAGCAATTGATGACTCCCGATCATTTCCGGTCATATGTGACTTACCCTGAGGATAGGCCATTCTTTCATGGAGGGGGCAGTTCGCGTGCAGCTACTGGTGAAGGTGTAGGTGGATCAGAGGAAGAAACACAAAGTGATGAAAATATGGAGGAATGAAGAAGGAAGAAAGACTTTGACTTGAAAGCTCACCTCTAATAGTGACATAATTTTTTAAGCTTTCAGTCAAATTTTTTGATTTAATCTGAACAATATGACTTCTGTACTTTTAATTCTGTACTTGTGAACCTTAATGTTTTATGTTTTATGTTTAAGAATTATTGTATTATATTTATTTCGTACAATATTATATTTTATTTTATTTTATCTACCAAATAAATGAACTCTGCTAAAAAATTCAGAGAATAGTGCTTGAATGAAAGCCAAAGCATTGAGCAAAGAATCAGGTGAGTGATAATGATAGAAAGTTTGTGACAAAGCGCAAAGCTAAGGTACTTGTTTCTTGTTTTTCTAGATGTGTATTTGAATTGAAATGAGTACTTTGCACAAATTTATCTTATTCAGTTTTACGCAAGAACATACTTATGTTTGAACCACTTAGAACTAGCATAAATGTGAGGAATCCTCAAAGTCTATGTATATATGCAGGAGACCGGCATTTTTGTCTAACTCAGTTCTTTTATGTTAAATCTAAAAATTGTTATAAATTGTATGAAAGCATAGAAATGATCAAGGCATTCTTTTGAAATTTGACTGAAAGCTTAAAAAAATATGTCACTATTAGAGGTGAGCTTTCAAGTCAAAGTCTTTCTTCCTTCTTCATTCCTCCATATTCTCATCACTTTGTGTTTCTTCCTCTGATCCACCTACACCTTCACCAGTAGCTGCACGCGAACTGCCCCCTCCATGAAAGAAGGGCTTGTCCTCAGGGTAAGTCACATACGATCGGAAATGATCGGGAGTCATCAATTGCTGAGCCGGGTCCGATGGTAGTCCCCACTGCAGCTGCAATCTGTATAAAGACTCCTGTATTCCCAGCTGTCCTCTATTGTTAGCCTCAAATGCATCCCAAGTGTAATTATAAGAGGCTAAATACCTGGGGTCCCAATCTGAAAATTGGAGTTGATGAGGAGGCTGCGGTTGAGGAGCTTGTGAGGATTCGGGTCAGCTTGCAGCATGCCTTGATTGCTTGTCTTCATTATGATGAGCAATATAAGCATCGTCCACTGGATTTACAATCTGCTCATGAATATGAGGGGGTAGGACAATGCGGGCTGCTTGGCAAAGACCCATTATAAGGCCAGGAAAAGCAAGTGGCCATTTTGGTGTCAAGATGCCACTTAGAGCAATGGTTTTGAGCTCATTGGCGATTATTCGGGCCACATCCACTTGTTTTCCGGCTAGTATGTAGTAAATCAGGGGGGTCACTTCTAAAGTGGTAGAGGAAGTATGGCTTTTTGGTCTAATGTTGTGGAGGATGAGGTTTAGGATTACTTGAGCGGGGAGAGTCATGTGTTGTTTTAAAGCTCTAAATGGTCTCCCGACTGGGCTTATGTCGTAGTCCTTTCCTTCTTTGAAGATGGTTTTCTTAATCTCCTCATGGTCCCAATTTCCTTTAGCCTGATGCTTGTGGAATTCACACAGGTACTCTGAGTCTCGAGGTTCAATGGGGTGTCCTAAGTATGCGTTGATCGTCAGACGATGAAAACTAATAAGACGACCTCGGACTGAAGTCTGAAATTGGAAGGGGTCTTCTGGGTCATTGGGGATTGCATTTGCATAGAACTCCCGAACTATGTCTGCATTGATTTTGGTGGGTGGACTGACTAATCTTTCCCACTTTCTCTCCTCGAAAATCCCAAGTATCCCATTGTACTTTCCTTCTGGGTTAATGATGAATTCCTTTCCATGCCAAAATTTTCTCTTCAGCAATTCCTGATAGCGTGCTGCATGATGGGCACTTCTAAATCTGCTAGCATCGAAAGGGATGGACGTTTGTGATGTCTCACCTTACTTTCGCTTGCTACCTGTAGCTTTTTGTTTGGGTGCCATTCCTGCAAAACAACCAGGAAATTCATACAGCACAAGCAATATATAGATTAGCTTAGAATGGACTG
Organism: Medicago ruthenica; assembly: GCA_018208015.1. Lineage (NCBI taxonomy): Eukaryota > Viridiplantae > Streptophyta > Magnoliopsida > Fabales > Fabaceae > Medicago > Medicago ruthenica. Next base: position 35,344,556 of record CM031371.1, on the reverse strand, counting down.
GGAAAACTCAGAAAAAGAAAAATTTTCTGTTCTGGTGCCACACGCTGGGCGAAATGACTCTCGCATGGCGAGTTTCAAGCAGAAAATCTGGGTTTTCCAGATGAATGCTCGCCTAGGCAGCCATGAACTTGGCTGGGCGAGTAAGCTTAAAAATCTGATTTTTTTTTGCTTGAAACTCACTCTGTAACATACCCCTAATCATTCTAAAACATACCCAGTAACATAGAAATGAAAAATAATCCCAACCATTGCATAAAAAATAATCCCCTAATCATTCAATCTATGTCCATTCACCGTCCAGCTTGCTTTGGTGATAGGATCTTCTAACTCGACCGCTCCATAGGGCTTGACTTCCTTGATCATGAAAGGGCCGGTCCACTTTGACTTTAATTTACCCGGAAACAATTTCAATCTTGCGTTGAATAACAAAACCATTTGATCGGGCCTGAAGTGCCTTTTCACGATCCTTTTGTCATGATACTTCTTGACCTTCTCTTTGTATAGCTTGGATGATTCATATGCTTGATCTCTCATTTCTTCTAATTCATTCATTTGAAGCTTTCTCTTCTCCCCCGCTTGCTCTTGGTCAAAGTTTAGAAATTTTAGCGCCCAAAACGCTTTATGCTCCAACTCTACCGGCAAGTGGCACGCTTTCCCATATACCAACTGAAATGGTGTGAAACCCGTAGGAGCTTTGTACGCGGTCCTATAGGCCCACAATGCTTCGTCAAGTTTCAATGACCAATCCTTCCGTGATGATGACACGGTTTTCTCAAGGATTCTTTTAATTTCACGGTTGGACACCTCGGCTTGACCGTTGGTTTGTGGATGGTATGGTGAAGCAACCTTGTGTTTAACTTCATAGTGCTCAAGTGCTTTGGCCAATTGTGAATTGCAAAAGTGAGAACCACCATCACTAATGAGCACCCTAGGAGTTCCAAATCGGGAGAAGATATTTCTCTTGAGAAATTTAACCACAGTTTTGCTATCGGCTTTTGGGGATGCGATTGCCTCTACCCACTTGGACACATAATCGACAGCTACCAAAACATATTCGTTGGAAAAGGAGGATGGAAATGGCCCCACAAAGTCAATACCCCAACAATCAAAAACTTCGACTTCAAGGATACTTTGCAGAGGCATTTCATTTCTTTTTGAAATTCCTCCTGTTTTCTGGCAACTCTCACAACTTTGAACATGTTCATATGCATCTTTGAATAAACTGGGCCAATAAAAGCCTGCCTGAAGAACCTTTGCTGCAGTTCTTTCACCATTGAAATACCCACCATATGGCGAATTGTGACAATGCCACATGATGTCTTTGGCTTCTTCTTTAGCAACACATCTCCGTAAGAGGTGTTCGGCTCCGGTCTTGAAGAGATATGGGTCATCCCATACATAATGAGTAGTCTCTGAACAACTTCTTCTTCATTTGCCAAGTGAAATCCTCCGGTATGAATCCCGTCGCTTTATAATTTGCCATGTCGGCAAACCACGGTCTTTCTTGCACCATTAGCAACTTTTCATCCGGAAACTCTTCAAGAATTTATTTCTCATTCTTTGTCACCTCATTGTTCACCAACTTTGAAAGATGATCAGCCACAAGGTTCTCAGTCCCCTTCTTGTCTTTAATCTCCAAATCAAACTCTTGAAGTAACAGCATCCATCGGATGAGTCTCGGTTTGGAGTCGGGTTTGGTAATCAAATACTTTATGGCTGCATGGTCAGTAAATACAATAATTTTCGAACCAATGAGGTAAGAACGAAATTTTTCTAATGCGTACACAATGGCAAGTAATTCTTTTTATGTGGTTGCATAATTGATTTGAGCTTCATTTAAAACTTTACTTACATAATGTATAGCATGAAAAACCTTGTTTTTACGTTGACCTAACACTGCGCCCACCGCATAATCACTCGCGTCGCACATAAGTTCAAAGTCAAAATTCCAATTCGGTGCGGTGATTATGGGTGTGGAGGTCAAATTTTCTTTCAAACATTCGAATGCATTCAAACAATCATTGTCAAATTCAAAGGACTTATCTTTGTTGAGCAAATTGCTCAATGGCTTTGCAATTTTTGAGAAGTCCTTGATAAACCGCCGATAGAATCCAGCATGGCCAAGAAAACTTCGTATGCCTTTGACATTGATTGGAGGTGGAAGTTTACCAATCACTTTAACTTTCGCCTTGTCAACTTCAATACCCTTTAAAGAAATCTTGTGACCAAGGACAATCCCCTCGGTAACCATAAAGTGACATTTCTCCCTGTTGAGTACCAAGTTAGTTTCCTTGCACCGCTTCAGTACAGTGTCTAGATTCTTCAAACACAAATCAAAAGATGAACCAAGGACGGAAAAATCGTCCATGAACACTTCTATGCTCTTTTCAATCAAATCAGAGAAAATCGCTTGCATGCATCTTTGAAACGTTGCAGGCGCATTACATAACCCAAACGACATCCGTCGATATGCAAAAACTCCGAATGGACAGGTGAACGCCGTCTTTTCATGGTCTTCTGGATTCACCAAAATTTGATTGTAACCAGAATAACCATCAAGGAAGCAATAGAAAGCTTGAATGGATAGTCTTTCAAGCATTTGATCCATGAATGGTAATGGAAAATGGTCTTTTCTCGTAGCTTTATTAAGTCTCCGGTAATCAATGCACATTCTCCAACCGGTGACGGTTCTTGTTGGAATGAGCTAATTTTTCACATTCTTGATCACCGCAATGCCTCCCTTCTTAGGAACAACTTGAACTGGGCTAACCCAAGTACTATCCGAGGTTTGGATTTAACCGGCGTTGAGGTTGCGCCACCGGCTTGTAGTCTTCCTCCATCATGATCTTGTGCATACAATAAGATGGACTTATCCCTTTCAAGTCGGATAATGTCCACCCTATCGCTTCTTTGTTTGACTCGAGAATTTCCACCAATTTGTCTTCTTCTTTGCTTGATAAGGAGCTACTAATGATAACCGGTTTGATACCCTCTTCTTCAAGGAAAACATACTTTAAATGCGATGGTAAAATTTTCATCTCCGGCTTTGTCTCTTGAACATTGGATTCATCCTTCAATTCCTCAATTTTTGCTTTGTGAGGAGGAATTTCCTTCAATGAATCTAGCTCCTTCAAACACTCTTCAATTTCTTTCTCCTCTTCCGCGCCTATGACATTAAGCGCATCCGTCAAAACTCTTTCAAGTGGTGTCAACATATGCAGCTGCTTTCTTGCATCCATGATTACTTCATCAGTTGCATCCATCTTGAAACATGCCCCTTTATCACGAGGGTGCTTAATGGCTTCATTAATGTTGAAATTGACTTCTTCATCATCCACCCGGACTTTCATTAAACCACCGTCAAGATCAATCATCATTCTTGTTGTTTGCATAAAGGTCCTTCCAAGAATAAGTGGTACATCATCATCCTCCGGAATATCCATCACAACAAAATCAATGGGAAACATGAATTTATCTACTTTTACCAAGACATCTTCAGCTATTCCTAGAGGACGTGTGACAGATTTGTCGGCTAGTTGCAACGTCAGATTTGTATGTTTCACAACCAAATCACCAATCCTTTTGACAACAGAAAGCGGGATTAGGTTGATGCTTGAACCTAGATCAATAAGTGCTTTACCGACATTCACATTGCCTATTGATACCGGTAATGTAACTTTTCCCGGATCTTTCTCCTTCATTGGCAATGTTCTTTGGATGATGGCACTACAATTCGCATCAAGTTGAATTGTCTCCTCATCATTGTACCTTCTTTTCTTGGACAAAATTTCTTTCATAAATTTTGCATAAGTAGGCATTTGTTCCAAGGCTTCCGAGAATGGTATATTAATTTGCAATCTTTTGAAAATATCAAGGAACCTTGCATATTGCCGTTCTTTGTCCTTCTTTGTTGGAGTAGTTGGGTATGGCAAATGTTGAGCTGGTGTATTCTTCACAGATTCTTGTTTCATGCCCTTCTCCTTCACCATATCTTTACTCTTCTTCTCTAACTTATCATTTTCAACTAACTCCTCATTTTTTTCAACTAATTCATCCTCTTTATTTTCTTCCTCTACTTCTTTCTCACTTCCTTCTTTATTATCTCCCTCATGCTCTTCAACAACCTTCCTCTCAACTTCAAGATTATCACCTACCCCCTTACCAATCACCTTACCACTTCTTGTTGTCACTGCCTTGCAATGTTCTTTTGGATTAGGTTGTGTGTTGGCGGTGAAGGTTCTTCCTTGTTGAGTGGCTTGTGCTAATTGTTGTGCCATTTGACCGACTTGAGTTTCAAGATTCTTGATGGAAGCGTCGGTGTTCTTTTGATTGGCCATGGACATTTGCATGAATTGATTCAATGTTTCATCCGTACTTTGAGAACAGTTTTGCTGTGGCGGATATTGATTGAAATTGTTATATGGTTGTCGGTTTGACGGACCAGCATCTTGTCTCCAGGGTTGACCATAGTTTGGGTTGTTTCCTCTTTGGAAATTGTTGTTATTTCCTGAATATTGTCCTTGATACTGATTTGGTCTTTGTTGATTACCGACATAGCTCACTTCTTCGGTCGGTGGTGGATAATAGCCTGTGGGATGTTCACCTGCACATAGCTCACAAGATGCGGTTTGTTGATGCCTTCTTTGTTCATTCTGCATTTCTTTCATTTGTTGTGGAAGGTTGGCCATCTTCTTTGTGAGTTCCTCCACTTGCTGAGATAACAGTTTGTTTTGTGCTAGAATGGCATCATTTGTTCCCAAGTCGAGAATACCGGCTTTTCTTTGTGAAGGATTTTTGTTTTGTTGAGCTTGATGATCATTGAGTGCCATCTTTTCAATAATTGCTACTGCATCTTCTGCACTCTTTGCCATCAGTGAACCACCTGCGGCTGCGTCAAGTAGGAGCTTTGATTGTTGTTGCATTCCATTACGGAAAATATGTATCTGAGTAAGATCATCAAAACCATGCTTTGGACATCTCCGTAACATTGACTTATATCTCTCCCAGGCTTCACAAAGAGTTTCACTTGCTCCTTGAGTAAAAACTGCAATGGTAGTCTTGGCCTCCATGTATATGTTTAGTGGAAAGAATCTTTCGAGGAATTTCTCCTCAAGAGTATTCCAATTTGTCATTACTTGTGGTGGTTGGTCCAAGTACCATTCTTTAGCTTTTCCAATCAATGAATGAGGAAACATTCTCATAAATATGGCTTCTTCCTCATTTTCAGTTGCTCCCAAGGTGCCAGCAATTTCATAAAACTTGGTTAGATGTTGAAAGGGGTCCTCATGATCCAAACCTGAAAAAGGGTTAGCATATAAATCTGTAGAATCCCAGTCTTCATCTCTGTTTGTTTAGTAGCCCTTGAAGCATTTCCCAGTTGAGCAAGACGTCGAGGGCTGTTATGACATGGTAGCACACTGACCCCAGTGCCTGCGGATCCTTCTCCTTCTTGCGTCATAACTACTTTTTGTATTAAATCCACATATATATACTATATCTACAAGATATCTTGCACCAATCAAAAATCTATTAGGAAGAGATATTCATGTGGAGTAAATAATAGAAGAGTTAAGTGTCTGTCGAGGTGTGTGCTTTCTCTATTTTTAATCAGCTAATTTTATTAGAAGAAGGGTCTTGTACAAGAAACATAGGAAACCACAACCAAAATATACGGGAGCGTAAAACATCTCCTAATAAACACCAACCAAACACGCCCAGACAGAGGGCACACAAAGAAACACCCAAAAGAAAAAAAAAGTCCCAAAAGGGAAACCAACATAAAAACACAAAACACCCCCTGCTAAACCAAAAGCAGAAAACAACACAACTGGACAGGAGAAACAAAACACGAAAAGAAAAAACCAAAATAGAACCCATGTACCACAACACAAAACCTACAACAACACAGACAACAACAAAATACAATCACCCTAGCTGTTACTACAAAAGATCGCCATTGTCTCTTCAAACACTCCTCTGGATCCCAACTTCATTCATAAAATAAACACGGAGATCGCTTCAAACAGCTAAGGCTCCACTTCAATGACAACACCTTTATTTCATCCACAATTTCCCTAAATATTTATATATGTTTTGAAAAATCTTCTCATTTTTAGCTTTCCAAAGGGCCAAATGACTATGTGCTAAATCAACCAATACCCCTTCTCTTTATATGCATGATATTTTCATCATATTTTTCAGTCATTTTATTTAGGTTTTGATCCAATTTAGAGGAGTTTTAGAACAACTGCCTATGGATTTTAGGATATTTTGTAATGTTTTCATTTCGAGTCATGTAATTCTAATTTTCTCGAAACCAAACAGTTCTTAGGTGTTTTTGATGGAATTCAATGCAAAATCATGCAAATCGGCAAAACAAAGCATCTCTAGAGGATTTGGGAAGACAAAGTGATGATACAAGAGGCCTCTGAAGACATTACAAAGAGGAGAAATTCTATTCTAAGTCCCAAGACAAGTTTCAAGGAAGAAAACACTTAGAAAGACCAAGAAAAAGGCGACAACGCTCTGCCAGGTGCTGCTAGAGCTCCTCGGGTGTGCAAAATTTGCACTAGCGCGCAAGGCGCGCCATCCCACATGCGAGGGGAATGCGCCTCCGGGTGAAAACCATCTTTTTGTTGTTTTTCTCCTGCGGGTATGAGGGAAAAGCCTAGTTTTTCAACCCAAACCCACTTGAAAATCAGCCTATAAATACAACTCTCATTCACAAATTCTCATTCAGAATGACGAGGTTGAAGAGGAAGGCAAGCACTAGGAACTTCAAGGAAGAAGTTTGTCTCCTCCTCCTTAGTCTCTAGGGTATGTTTTATTCTTTTGTAATTTTGTCTTTAGTTATCATGGGTAATTAAACCCTAATTGAGTAGGATTCTGAGATGAACCTATATTTAACTGTTGGATCTTTTTAATTCAATTCTTTTATCAAGTTATGTTATAATCTCTATTTAATTTTATTATGCAAAAGTCTTAAATCTTAACGCTTTTACTAGGACTAGGGAGTGTGACATACTTAGCACCTATGACTGAACCTAGAAACAGATCAAACACTCTCTTCGGAACGTTGCATAGTAATCTTATTCTTTCTCCCCTTGGAAAGGTAGACGAGATAGGGCTGCCCGTTTCTAGAACTACTAATGTAATATTGAATATGTTATGAACTTTTAAGATTCATAGACGAAGTTGGAGCCTTTAAATAAGAATTTAGGAATACCAATTCACATATGTTTCAATTACATTTGAGAGAGTAAGTCCCCACTCTAATATTTTGTGCGTACACCTACTCGCATTTGTAGGCCTAACAACCCCTCACCCTTTAGCATTGTGTATAACCTTAGAATGATCAGTAGGTGAAACTTAACAACTGTAAGGACATACATCACCACGAACTCATAACTTAAATAAAAACAATGTCGTATAATTGAATGATGATTGTCTGATTTAATCCAACAAGAGAATAAAGGGGATTCGAAGATTAATCCTAACCGCCACTAACATTCTGCAATCAAACCAGGTTACTAACTCACTCCTGCTTTGCACAATCAAATCAAACTTCAAAAAAACCCCTTATTTACCCGCTTTTTTTAGTTTAATTGTTTTTATTTTCTACATCTAATAAGTATCACTAATTACCGAGTTGAAACGATATTCCTTATGGAGACGATCTTACTTTTATTAATTATAAATGATTTGATACGCTTGCCAAATTTGTCCATCAATACCGACTTTATCGAGAAAAAAAATTACCCCCTTTCGTTGGGTCGCCAAAACCACATATCCTCTCCATCCCACATTGAAACGAGTTTAAGAGCTCCGAAAGACTATCACTTAAAGAACGCTCCCAGTCAAACAAATTTCTCCGCCATAACAATATCCATCAGCAATCCTCTCCTTCCTTCCCAAGTAGTCTTCCACCCTATTTTTCTTAAACTCGGAAATTGCAAACAACCTAGGAAAACGAGAAGACAACGATGAATCACCTATCCGCGAGTATCTCTCCAAAACCTCGTATTATTCCCATTGCCCACCTTACGACACATCTCCCCTTTAAACAAGTTAGGTCCCACTGAATGATCTAAGGATGATAAGCCTTTCCACCACATATGTATAGAATCTCTACAGAGGTTAAAAAAAAAAAAGCATTAGAGGATATTTCTTCCACTTCATGCATTTTGTGTGCAAGGGGTGGTTTCTAGCCTATACATTTCCTTGTTTTTTAGGTGGGTTGAGTATTACTTATATTTGTTTTTAAAGTATATATCTTGTTTTGCTAATAAAAAAAACATTTAGTTTTGTGCGACTTTTCCTTTAAACCATGGTATATGGTCATACCATAGTCTTTGATTGGTTGCAGACTGTATTGGTTATCATAAATAATTTTCATCCTCATATGGAGTAAAGGGTAGAGGTAAAAAATAACACAACACTCATTTGCGTTCGAACTTTGTGGGATATTTGTGATCTTAGAAATTGGTGTATTTTTTTTCTTTTCAATAAAGGAGTAAATATAGTGATCAGGAGCTGTTGGATTATATTAAGGTGGTGGCTTTGTTGGGTCGTGTTACTTGTCATTGTTAACACGAACATTTTTATCTAATACAAGATTTCTTACTCACACCATGATACTCCCATCAGACTTAATGCCGATACTTGTTTATGCTAAAATGTTAAATTATCAATGTGGAAAGTTATATTTGTACATCAATAAATCTATTTAACATCATGAGAAAAGAAGAGAGAGTAATGGGTGACGTGATAAGAAGAGAGAGTAAAGAAAAAAAGAAGTGTCGAATTAATGTGTATTTATAAATAAAGAGTTTCTAAATATAAGGATTACATCAATATTATGAGTGATGTTTGGATCTTATGAAAGGTATATATATGTTTGATCACGAGGGGAGTCCGATGATCATGTAAATTGGATCGAGAATAATTATACAAGTGAGTTGAACACATCTAGATAAACTGTCTGAACACCTTTGATCATGAAGAGTACTTTTGACACAAGTAGTTAATTTTACCCTTGTTGAACTTCGGCTCTGATACGCCGTTAGCCCACAAAGGAAAGCAAGATGATCATCTACATTGAGCCAAGAGCAACCACACAAGTGAGTCGGACACCATATATCTCTATCCAAAATCTTATGACGTTGGGTTTATGAATTCTCTCACTTATAAAGTGTTAAACTTCCATTTTTCAAACGACTTTTAACTCACACTTGCCATAAAATATAAATATATCGGGAGATATATGGGAGGTGTGATGTATTCCTTCCAAATCCCTTAAAATAGTGGATATTTAAGTTTGATCGCTTTAGCATGCATTATCTATAGATAACAAATCCCTTAAAATAATGGATATTTCATCTAAAGCTAGGACATGAAGCTGTCACATTGTCCGATCCAAGAATTCTTTTATACTTTGCATATGTATTGGGGTATGTATATGCATATGCATCATTGACCCTTAATAATACTACTAATATGTTATTATTGATCACTGTGTGTATGCATATATCAATTGATATTCCAACCGCGCGTTCACTCACCAACCCTACACTCGTCCAGTAATTAATGCGAATTTGATAATACAAAACTAAATGACAAGGACTATAATGGCCATAAACAAAACTCCATCAACATGCACATGGCCTTGTTCCCCTCCCACACTTGAAAAAAATTAATACATTTTCCTCATCCAGCTGAGACATTGATCATTTTGCTGTATACAAATTAATTAAAACATATACTAAATATATTAAATAAAAAAGAATCTCTTTCAGGGAATAAAATATGCATTGAAATTCAAAGTATATATATAGCACACAACAGACATGACAGCATGGAAGCAATCACATAATAATAATAATTAAACAAGGCAAACTACAATAGTATATAGGTGGTTAAGTTTATTGCTTCTTGTCGATTACAAATACTTAAAATTAAAGTTTGAATCTATATACGAACAAAACAAAAACACTGAAGACACATCCAAACTAACACTCCAATAATCCACAGGTAGTGCTTCATATATCTTTTCTTATAGGTCCACTTTGGTACGGGACTTCGATATAGGATATGATATGTATTTAGACCAAATTCAGCTTCGGTTTTTGCATTTCTCCATTGCTCTTGGTGCTGAATGTACATAAAAAGATGCCAATAAGTTAAAATAAATAGCCACAAAATGACACGCACACAAGGGGGGTCGCAAGGGTGTGAATTATATATAGTACAAGTAAAACCTTTAGTATTTTTTAATAATTTTATGTTACCAAAAAAACTTATAATAATTTTAAATATATAATTCCACTATTAAATCATATTTACATTATGTTGGTCATGTGTACACAACTAATCATGATAATTTAGATATTTGAAGGTTCATAATAATTTAATAGTAAATATATATTTAAAATAAAATTATGAAATGAAGTATATATCAAGTATATTAAAATCACATTAAGTTTCGTGAACTTCATTTCCATCTAAGATTTTCAATTCAATGATTTAATTTTCGTTGGTCTTAAGGATTAATTTTAGGTTCTACTTAATGTTATTGAAAAATATTAGTGCATCAATAGGCTTGTATCTTAACCAAAAAAGTTTATATGTGTGTGTACATCTATATGGTTAATTAGTGATTCCAACCACCGAAGTATAATGCAAGTGGTTGGTGCATAGAGTCGAGTAATTTTGACAATAGCTAAGATCAATTCATACTTACAAAAGAATTAGTAATTCCAAAGCATACTTCTATGAGTTATGAAATGTGTGTGGAAAAAAGTACAAAATATTGATGCAAGTAAGATATATAGAAAGATGCATACCAAGCCCAATAGCTTCTGATCCTTTCATTATGCGCAGACGCTTGCATGATCCAACAAACATCCTTTAAAAAATTAAATAATCAATGTTAATTTCATGGATGAGTATATATATATATATATGGTTGGTAAATTAAACCAAGTACATATATATGTTTGTTGGGGACTAATTTATATAAATATAAAAATAAAAATAAATGATTGTAGTATATAGTAGCTGGAGATGGAGGTTGGATGAGCTATAGGAACTTACTCCCATGGGACATCTCCCACGAGCATCCAGTCGCCATCCTTATCTTCATAGGTTGGCACATACTCAGAGCTGTTAAGAAGATCCATCAACTTGCTCTCATTCATGAAGTCTATCATTCCTTGGGCCCCATAGTTACCTATAATATATAAATTTATAAATTAATCCCCATATTAATCATGAATCTAGAATGTAACAATCCCAAGATGATAATAGTTAATCTAACTCGCACATGCATCCTCAACAATCGCCATGCATCCATCAAGATCTAAAACCTTATAATAATATTAATAATAATATTTTTTTTTATTGTGATGATGGCCTTCAATATACTATATACAGATTTATTTATAAACTATATCAAATAGCTAGGTATGGACTTCACGAAGAAAGTTTTACTATTTATCTAACTCGAGAGATTAATCTTTTAACATTCTGTGTAGTTTAGACCAAATGGTTGTGGACTTGTAGTGTAAAATGAGTTTTGAAACAAACATATATATTAATATTACAAATACAAGTATAAGAGATTTTTAATGAACTACTACTAATTAATTACCAGTGGTGAAGGAGCTGAACATTTTGGCTAAGGCATCAGATAAATCTTTGTAGGTTTTGTACATTGTCAAGTCAACCTTACGAAGGTAAGGTGCTCCATCCATGGAAACCTTAACAAATGCACCAGCAGTAGTGCTACTTGTTGTCTTCTCAGTGTCCTCAGTATTGTTAACCTTCTGTGCCATCATGTTCTTCCTGTATGACCTCACTGGTGGCCAACCAACTACTTGAGCCCTGAAATATTATTAATATATTCATTTCAAATCCCCATAAATCTCAATTATTCTTTTCTCTCTAAGGCTTAAAAAATTGCATAAAATTTGCAAACTCATATACATGTAAACTATAAACTATATACTGCAACCTCTAAGAAAACATATATTATTAATTAGAAGAAAAATGGAAAAAAGAAAAGAAAAAGAGAACATCATAATTACAAGCATTTGTGTAGTTTGATCTTGATCAGCTAGTGACTAAATATGGTTTAGAGAACTCATTATATTTGAATTAATAAAAAATTTACTTATAAAAAAACATTATAAGATGTTGCATTATCAACTTATCACTATTTTCTTATCTTCTTTTTGGGTTTGAGAATCCATAATGCTTGGTTAGTAAATTACATTTTTTAACAACAAAGTACAATCTGAAGATACGGTGTAAGGGGTACTCCAACTCAGATACAAATAGGTAAATATGTGCCTAAGGTTTAGTAAACATTGTTTTGGTGTTGAAAATGAAACTTATAATGCTAGATCCAAGAAAGTTAAAAAAATATTAGACAAGAAAGCATGCAGGTAATTTTAATTGGGAAAACTTACTTAGCTGGTGGCTTAGCAGGGTCCTTAAGGAGGGTCTTCTCCTTTGAAGCATTCTTTAGATTCTCTTTCAGATCTTCCTTGGTTTGAAGATTAAGCTTCAGGTCAACTGTCTCAGAGAAACCTCTCTTTCCAGAAGCCCTTGGAGTTTCCACCTCAGAGCCACCTCCACCGCCGCCGCCGCCACCACCACCAGGCAAACCAAGACAAAGCTCAGTCTCCTTCAGGTTCAAACCATGCCCCATAGTGGCCGTATTTTCTTTGGCTAGCTTCTCAGTGAAATCCAAAGCTTAGAAGAAGAAGATTATAGAATACAATAGAAAAGAAATAATAAAACACTCTTTTTACTTTTCCCTCTCTATGAAACTGAAAATGTGTGTTGATGTTTCTCCTTAAGGGTGTGTCCTCTTGTATTATAATGCACCTTGGTTTGGCTACATAGAAATAGAGAAGAGAGAGAAAATGATAGTCCCCTCAATAATATAAGTTAATTGAGGAACTTTTGTGTTTGTAGCTGCATGCGAATTTCACATCATGCTAGGGACCAGTTGCATGTTGACACGTGGAGATATGTGAAACCGTTGATCTTTAACCGACTATGATGAATGAATGATAATAATTTTTTCATATGCAAACGGGATTTCAGGTACCTGCTCAAATGGCTGTCTCCCCAATAAACAAATTTTGTATGTAATTTTCAAATCACATGCATGCCACTTGGGTTTGTTAGTTTTCCATCTTCTATTGTCCTCTCATTTGTGGACTAGTTACCTTGTTTAGTTATCTAAAACAGTGACATTTTTATTTCTTTGTCTTGACAGTACATGTAAATTACCATATTTCATTTTTATAGATACTTGGCAAACAATAATGCTTTGCAGCCATTGCTCAAATAATTGAAACGAATTTTGTGAGTATGCCTACCCTTTTTTATTGTATGTTATTATTCATTTGTGATTTATGTACCAGACATTAATTGGTGGAATTTTATTTTTTTTATTTAGAGATGATTAATCTTCGATTGTTTAGATATAATGACAAGTGTGTTAAAATTATTTTTTAAGTAATAATGATAAATTTTAATATACAATTTGTTCTTGGCCCGTTCATAAAGATCCACAATCCGAACCATGGACCTCATCATATATTCAACTACGGATATGGATTCCTTGCGGTGGGGGAACAACGCAGTCACACAATCAAGACGTTGTAGTCCATACGATTGAGGTAGGAAGATGGAGATTAAATGTTCAGTAAATAAATAAAAAATATTATAATTGATTGGACGACTCTGATCACCTTCCAGTCACTATTTGACTGCAGGTAATTAATCCATTTTCATTCAACTAAACACAAGATGACATCCAATGATCAAATCACGACCTCTGATGACCCAATAACTATTTCGAAGTCAGAACAACCTGAATATCAATGAAGCTTTACCTACAGACAATTGACATTTAAAAACAATTTTTGTCTGTCACTAGAAATCACTTTTTTTTTTGCTTTTGAAAAATTGGACACCAACAATTTTTGTCTGTCAGTGGAAATCCTTAACTTGAGCGTTGGAGTCTTAGTAAATACATTATACCCCCTCCGAAGAATACTAATCGTTGTCTTCATGTCCATTCTAGGTCATTGCCGTCGTCTATAGAAACAAGGTCTAAGCCACACACGATGGTTGACATACCCTTTATTTATTATTATATTTTTAATAGCAAACTGAAGATTTTTTTGAAGAAAGATAGAAATAAGTATAGGTGGGTCTAGATCCATACAATATAATGAAGTACAAGTAGTACTCATCTAATCTAAGAAATTGTAACTATATGCAATGTAATGACAGACCCTTACTTCCTTAGCATCAATTGAGGGTTAATGTTCGGGTACACCAAGAAGTCTAGCATTACTTAAGAATCAAGGTTAAGAGTAATTTATAAGCAACACCTACACTCCTCACTCCAACGAGACATCTTTCACAAACAATCTATGAGACTCCCATAAGGTCCAAAATAGACAATAGCTCAAACATGTAGTGTTGTAGACTTGATGTCGGAATACAATTGCAAATAAAATAGCCACTCCATTCAAAATTGAAAAGAAAAAGAAGTAGAAAAAGAGCACAAGCAAAGAACCTTTTTTTATTTGACATTTTCAATCACCCTCGTATAAAATGTTAACAAGTAAAGAGCAACCTTAAAGGCTATCACGGGGCATGTATAAAATTTAAGTAACCGTTCATGTTGGCTGTTAAAGTTCGTACATTTTTAATTATTGTAATATCAGTTTTCAAAACTCTCGTTGTATATAGTAGCAGAAACACGAATACATTTGTGTTTATCTATCTGCTTTTTCTTTTGTGTTTGGATTATAATGCTTGTTCTAATTTGATTTGCATTACAAGAAATAAGGTCATTTCCTAGAAAAAAAATTTCTAGGAAAACACCCTAAATTCGTCGGAAACGGTGTTTTCCGACGAATTTTCCGACGAAAATTAACATAGGAAATTTTCAATTTATTCCTACGTGTTTCCGAGGAATTTCTTAGGAATTTCCTGTCAGAAGTTTTTCTAGGAATTTCCAAGGAAAATTCTGCAGGAAAGCTTTTCTGCAAACTGCTGTGTCTGACAGATGCTTTCCGATGAAAATTTATTAATATTTTAATAGTTAGTTTCCGAGGAATTTCCGAGGAAAATAATTATTTTTTTAAAAAAAATTAAATTTTCAAAATTCAAAATTGCGCAAAAAAAAATCTAAATTTTTAAAAATGTTTCTAAGGAAAATAAAAAAAAATTTAAAAAAATTTAAATTTTCGAATTTTAAAATTGTGCCAAAAAAAATTTGAAAGAAGAAGAAGAAGAATTTATGTTGAAAAAATGATAAGAGATTATTGTTGAAGAAGATAAAAAGTTATGTGTTTAGAAATTGTTGAATAAGATGAAAAAGAAGAGGAAGAAGAAGAAGAGAAGAATTTATGTTGAAAAAATGATAAAAGATTATTGTTGAAGAAGGTAAAAAATTATATGTGTTTAGAAATTGTTGAAGAAGATGAAAAAGAAGAGGAAGAAGAAAATATAGAGATGAATGGATATTTGTTGTAGTAGAGATGGATGAATGAATGATGAAATGTGTAGTAGAGTGTGTTATTTATAGAGAGAAAAAATTATGTCACATTTTCCGAGGAATTTCCTAGGAAACCTTCCCCCCAAATTTTTTTAAAATTTTCGTTTCCCTCTACTCCAATTTTCATTTCCCCTTTATTTAATTTCCTAGGACTATTCTTAGGAAAATAATTTATTTTTTTTTCAAAAAAATCAATTATTTTATTGGTTAGAAGAATTTGAAAAAAAGAATCAATTATTTGATAAAAATTAGAAAAAATAAATTATAAATATTGTTTTTGGTTAAATTAATTAAAATCAACATAATGATTTGAACACAACAAAAATATTCATAAAAATTCCGAAACAAAAATATAAATTACTCGCTATCCTCCTCCTCGTCCTCGTCATTATCATCATCGTCGTCGTCATGTATTTCATGAGGTGTCGGTGAAAATTGACTTGATGTAGGTGACGATGAGTCAGATGTCTTTTTACTCTTTCTCCCACCCATGAACTTCTATGTCATCATCTTTTGGAATTTTTGAAAGACATTCATTTATTTCCTTAGCTCCTTCTCTGACTCTTTTTTCCTTGCCAACTCCTCCTTTTGACTTTGCAACTCCTCGTTCAATCGACTTATCATTGCTTGCATCTCAAGAGACTCTGCAGAACGAACTGAGTTGGACTCTGGTAGAACAGGAGCATGGTACAAATTTCCATGCACCGCGTTGCTGGCTAACGCTCCAAGACCGTATACTATGTCCGGTCTTTGTTGTCCTCCTGCAGCCTTTACCCATAATTCAATTTTGATGGAGTCGGGAATTTGTTCATGCGATTGAATCTCAGGATTCTGTGCCAAAAACTGTGCTACATACTCGTCATAAGATGCCTATAAAGAAAAGTAAAGAAAATTAGATAATAGTAATTGTTTACAAATAAAGTCAAATAAAAATGAGATAGTAATAATAATAATTAACATATTTCATATTAGTTAACATAATTCTTTAATAATTCACTTTCTTTTTCTAATTAAAATATATTACGAATATTTGCAAATTTACCTGGGTATTGCTAGCTCGAGCATCGACATACTGACTAGTACGCTGGCTGAAATGAGTCTCTGTAATATCCCGCTTAGACGTAACTTTTATCAGTAACAGAGGAATTATGAGTGAGTAGGGAAAAAATGGTAATTTTGAGAGGAAGGGGCATAAATAGGGATAAGATTGAATATTTCTTCATTCTTCCCCATTTCTTTCTCTCACTAAGTCAGATTTTCTCTCCCTCTCCCTCTAGATTTCGGTTTGCATCAGCAGCATCTTTGATCCACCAGTTTTCCTTCCCTGATTTCTTGTGCTGAAAGCAAGCAAGTTTTGGGAAAGTTTGAAGTAAGTGGAAGCTTAAGGAAAGAGGAAGAGTTCCAAGACTAGGGTTTTGGTAGAAGGAAGCTTGGCAAAACCAGCAACTACATGGTGAGTTCCATAGAGTAGCTTAACCCTTTTGGGTCATTATTGTGTGAGATTCACAACAAATTGCTAAGGTTTAGGAAAAAGGATAGTTTTCCCCTTTCTTGATACATATGCTTGATTCCAGTTTAATCCTTGGATACAGTTTGTTTTATAGTTCAAAATGAGTCCCTGGCATGTTTTCAATGATCATTGGGCAGTTGGGTATCAAGGTTTTTAAGATTGAAACACGTTTTTTAGAAAATTATAAGTCCTGCTACAGTCGCAGAGCGACCAGGAGTTTGCTCTGCGAAGTAGCAGAGTTTTGCTACTGCCTAGCCATCGCCTAGACTTTGCTTTGCAAAGTAATTAGAAGCTGAGTTCGCAGAGCAAAGTCTTTGGACGCTCTGCGAAGCTTCAGACTCAGGAATACCAAGTTCTGAAGGTTCAGACTCTGAATGTTCAGAGTCTGAAGGATCAGACGCAGGAGTTCGCAAAGCGACGTCAAGGGTCACAAAGCGAAGTGGCCCAGAACCTCATTTTATTAACAAACAACTGTACCATGCCAATGATCTTCGATATGCTTTGGGATAAAGATACTCATGATCTTTCAAGGATTAATCTAGGAAATGCATAGGTATCATACAGAGTGATGGGTAGTTTACCCACAGGATTTCAGGAAGTTATTATAGATGGGATAGTAAGCCCATAAGTAAGACATATGACAACGATATGTCTAGAACCTTTAATAGGTTAACGTGAACTGAGAGGTATTCAGTTGAAAGTACAAGGGTACTAGGAATGTTTCTTAACATTCAAGGATTCTGATAAGAATAGTATCAATTATGTTAAGGGTTAGTTTCAAGATACCCTTAACCAGGCAGGTTATAGTGTACCGTAGTTAGAGGTACCAGGCTTTCCCCCAGTTTCAGGGTACATTTATATGTACATTAGGACGTGCCTCAGTCGTTCACGTCAGAGTGACACTGAGGGTACACGTAACAGTTCAGGATAGGATGTACCCTAGATAGTGGTACAAGGTAATTATCAGGATTTATACAGATTGTATATATATATGTTGATGAGTCATGGCACATGTACGCTTCAGATTTATTCTGGATAGGCCAGCCTGTTAGGGAGCCTACATGACGACTCACACACACACACACACACACACACACACATATATATATATATATAAGGAATAATTAATTATCAGGATAAAATTTGTGTCTTCTGGGTTCTCGCAGTTAGAGAGCGCGGGGGGTTTCAGTTATTGCTGGAATAGGAGGAACTTTCCGCGAGGATAACCACACATAAGTTTTAGTGTGTCTTCTGGGTTCTCGCAGTTAGAGAGCGCAGGGGGTTCCAGTATATCTGGAATGGGAGGAACTTTCCGTGAGGATAACCACACACACAGACAAGAGGACTCCGGTGATTAGCCTATTATAGGAATTTTCATCGGTTATCAGGGGAATGTGCTCCGGGGTTACTCCACTCGGGGGCATTCTGTAAAATCAACTCAGATAATAATGTTTGTTACACTCTAACATCTAACATAATAATATCAGTATATACTTTATTATGTTATCAGGCAAGAAATACCTATTAGGCAGGTATCAGGTGGTGATCTTAGGTGTCCCCTCGATCACCAAGTTATCAGGTTATAGTCTAGATTTCATGACTATACAGTTATCAGGTTCAGGCAGTGATCCTAGGTTTACCCTTGATCACTAGGTTATCAAGTTATCAGTTGTCAGGCAGTGATCCTAGGTTTCCCCTCGATCACTAAGTTAGTAGGAAGTAGTCCAGTTTTACGACTACACAGGATAGCAGGAACAGGCAGGTATACCCTATATGGGAAGAGTTAAGGCTTGGCGATCATAGGTTTCCTGAGATTGCCAAAGGTAGGCATGACGACCCTAGGTTCCCCGAGGTTGCCAACAATAGGTTGGGTGGAGCTCACTGAGACATTATGTCTCATCCCAATCCTTCTGGTGCAGGTTTACAGGTATGCAAGAGGTTCGTGACGAAGTTCTTCAGGACGACGCTGGATGGAGTGCAGTTGCTCGTCAAGTACCAGCTCAGGAGTTTATCAGACATTGTATAAGTATTTTTGTGGTACTTAAACAGTTGTTTAACAAGCAAATTCGTATTCACTCAGTTGAGTTGTATTATTTTATTATTGAAAATTTGATGTATCCAGTATCAGTTAATGCGCATGCTAATATTCTAGATTAAATTAGTATGGGTGTTACAGTCTCTCTGTGGACCTCATTTGGATAAGGATCTCTCTCCAAGGATTTTGCCTAATTGTACACGAAAAATATTAACCAATTAGAAGATTTGAGTTTATTTAATATATACATGTATAGAAATAGAAATAGTGAAATATTTTTTACTAGATGTCTAGCATGGGTAGGGACACTGACACATCCTTTGTGCGTGCCTATGTCCTCCTATAACAGATGCTCTGTTTTGCTTGTTAGCTCTGGAACGGTTCTTAAATTTTGGATCTTCTAACCAATACTTCACCAAGTCTTCCCACGCTTTTTCCCCGATCCACTCTGTACGGTAGTTGCCCTTATGTTTTTTCCATTCCTCCCGTTCATCATATAACAAATCTGATAAACGTTTGGAAGCTAACTTGTGAAAGAGCTTCTCTACAAGAAGATGGACTTCTCCAGGCCAGGTACAACGCTCCTGCAATAAACAAAAAACATTGACTTGACTGAGACTAGTTTCTGCTTCCGAGAACTGGCATTATCACGTACTTGATACCTCTGTGCATTGCAAAATTTACACTCCACCAACGACCCATTATTTTTACCGAATTCGTTGTCGTAAAACATCATGCACCCTTTAACGCAACAATCAATAGTTTTAACTTGCAATCCCAACTTCGACACCAACTTCTTAGCCTCATAAAAACTCAATGGCAAATTGTCCTTTATAGGAGTTGCGTCCCTCATCATTTTTGTATAACATTCTGCGTCTTCTTTGGCCACACTCCAATCTGACTTGGCAGCTAAAAGCCTCACACTCATAGATAACTTAGAATCAGACGGCCCTTCAAACAACTGCTTGTTTACTTCCATCATCATTTTGTAAAACTTCAACGCTTTCTCGTTCAGGATTCTTTCCTCTTCAGCGCTCTCGTCCTCGTTGTAAGACAGGTTCACCCCAAGAGCATCACCAACCATATCTTCCATCATGCCAAAGTTTTCACTCTCCGTACGCGCCCCACTGCTTGAAGCGTGCATATTAACATCATTTATCGGCTCTTGTTCACCATGATATTTCCACACGTAATAATTCTCTACAAAACCAAGGTCCTTTAAATGATTTAGAATATCTTTTGGGCTCTGAAGCAGCCTACACGTACATTTAATACACAAAACATTTTATCCCTCCCTCCAATGTAAAGGCACGTTGCGACATGGCGTAAGCAACAAATTCACGATCTCCATCCACAAAAGCCGCTTTAAGTGTTCTTTTCCCCGGATATTTTCTATCGTACATCC
This sequence comes from Medicago ruthenica, assembly GCA_018208015.1. Classification (NCBI taxonomy): domain Eukaryota; kingdom Viridiplantae; phylum Streptophyta; class Magnoliopsida; order Fabales; family Fabaceae; genus Medicago; species Medicago ruthenica. The sequence goes on along the minus strand of CM031371.1, from coordinate 35,324,020 downwards.
AACTACGATGTAAAATATATTGATCCATCTTCCGCGTCACTAATATTAACTCAATTAGTTTGTATTTATTACATAAATTAATTTTACTAATTAACTAATTTTTACACATATTTCTTTACTAACTTAACCTTCTTTTTTAAAAATAACTACAATAACATTTTTACTAACCACATTTTTTACTTGCATTTTTATTAACTAAAACATATTTATTACATAAATTACTTTACTAATTAACTAATTTTTAAACATATTTCTTTACAAACTTAACCTTCTTTTTTTAAAATAACTACAATAACATTTTTACTAACCACATTTTTTACTTGCATTTCGATTAACTAATTAAAACATATTTATTACATAAATTACTTTTACAAATTAACTAATTTTTAAACATATTTCTTTACTAACTTAACCTTCTTTTTTTTAAAATAACTACAATAACATTTTTACTAACCACGTTTTTTACTTGCATTTTTATTAACTAATTAAAACATATTTATTACATAAATTAATTTTACTAATTAACTAATTTTTATACATATTTCTTTACTAACTTAACCTTCTTTTTTTAAAATAACTACAATAACATTTTTACTAACTACATTTTTTACTTGCATTTTTATTAACTAAAATATATTTAATACACAAATTAGTAAAACTAAGATTTTTATTAAACATATATAATATTTGATCTAACTAACATGTTTATTACGATTTAATTTTACTAACTACGCTTCTAATAACTAATATTTTTATTATACTCTCTAACATACTCTAACAAGTTGAAATTTAATTTAATCCGACTAAATGTTTTTTTGAAGAAGTTCATCCCACTAACATTTTTATTTATTACAATTAAATTTAACAAACTACTTTTCTAATGGCAAATAATTTAAAAAAACCAATTATATCATTGTAACAATTTAATTTAAACTAAGTTAAAGATATACCAACCTCAAATAATATATAAGTCGCCGAACGGAGTGGAGGCAGTAACACTAGCAACAACGTCGTCCTCAAAATAGATCGGAACCAACAAAACTATAAAAAATAATGTAACTTATTTCAATAAACTACATTAAAAATATATAAATTCATACACATATAAAATTGAAATAAATTATTATAAAAAAAATAACATTAATAAAATTAAATATATACACAAACCTGATGGAGAATAGTGTAATAAATTATAATGGAGAGAATAAGTGATATTGATATGGTGTATAATATGAGAGATAATAAGTATATAAGAAAATAAATATATAATATGAGAGATAATAATTTGAGAGAATAAATGTATTGAGAGAAAATAAATTAAGAAAATGAAAGAAAGAATGAAGAAGAGTATAAGAATGAAAGAGTATGAATGAGGGAAAGAATGAGGACATATATATACACACACACACACACATTGCTACCAACGGTCACAAGGCAACGGTCCGAAAATTTGCAACGGCTAGCCATTGCTTTCCGAGGAATTTGTTTCGTCGGTAAGCTCCTCCAATTAAATCCTGCCACGCCATGCTTTTTGGCTGTTTGTAGTGCGTGTGGGGCCATGACTTTCCGAGGAATCATTTTCGTCGGTAAGCACCTCCATTAAAATGCTGCCACGCGTGCTTTTCTGTACAAGGGGGACCCATTTTGTCCTGAAATAGCTTTCCGACGAATTTTTCGTCGGTAAACAACTTGTTTTCCGACGAATTAAAATTCCTAGGAAAATTTGGTATTTTCTTGTAGTATTGTTTGTTGAATTTTATAATATCTATATTATTTTAATTCATTTAAATTTTAGCTTCAATATCATGTTGTGGGTTTTTAAATTTAAATTTGAAAAACAAATATTTACTCATGAAAAAGAAAAAAAAAGAAAATTCTACAGAAAATGTTTAACTAAGGGTCCGTTTGGTTCAACGGAGGGGAGGGGACGGGACGGGAGGGGACGAGACGGGAGAAATTTTAATTAAAAATGTGTTTGGTTCACATGGGGAGGGGAGAGATTTTAAAATTAATTTACTGTTTTACCCTTAAATTTAATTAAATATATGATGATGTTTGTTTTTACATATAACAAATAAGAGTGATAAATAACATGAAAATAAAAGTTGTTACAATGGTAATATAACCTAATAATAATAAAAGTTGTTACAAGGATAATATTGAGATTTTAAATTAATCTAAGGATAATTTTGGCAATGTATTAAAATTTTAAAGAGATCCCCTCCCCTCTCCTCCCCTCCCCTTTCCTTCTAAAAATTGAACCAAACACATCAAATTAAAAATATTCCCTCCCCTCCCTTCCCCTTCCCCTTCAAACCCCTCGAACCAAACAAAGCCTAAAAGTACTTTATGGTATAGATTATTACAACAATCAATGATGGTGATGATGGCCTAAAAGGCAATAATGGTGGTCGTGATGATTCAATAATAACAGCAGTTAATGATGGTGAGTGATAGTAGCCATTGGCGATAGTGATCAGAACTTTGACTCTCTTCGGATAAAAATTGTATAGATACCAAAAGTTGTGCCAAGAGAAGAATTACGTGTTCATTTTTTTATGCAGTATACTAATATGTAATTATTTTGATGAATTACTTAAGGATTTTAAATAGATTTGGTTCATTTGTGGAGAGGGGCATAATAAAAATTTGGTTTTCTAGGCGGGTGAACAACATTGTATATCTTCAAAGTATGTAATTATTTGACCTATTGGAATAGGTTTGGAGTACCTATTGTACTCGTTTTAGTAAAAATATTGCTTATAAAAAAAAAAAAACTTTTTTGCGATTTCAAATCAGTTTTGATAAATTCTGTCCAAACCGCAAGGCGTGTTTAGTGTGGCCACGGCACGGGGCGTACTTGACATGAAGCGGAGATGCTTTATTTTTGCCTGATTCGCAAAGCGCTTGGGATAGGCGTAAGGTGTTTTTTAGACAACCGCAAAGGCAGCAGATTGTCCAACCCCACGCGCGAGGAGGTTGAAGAAAGTGTGAGGCGTATTGCTTTTGGGGTGAGATTATAAGGTTAGAGTATCTTCAATGGTGCTCTTATTAAAAGATAGCTTAAGTGGTCCTTCCACGTACACATCATATATTCACTTCATTTCTAATTTAATGTCTAATAAACACTCATTCACTCCAACCCATTAACTCTTAAAAAATCACTCCATTTTTATCATTGAATTCATGTATTAATTTTTTATTTGAAATATTATGACAGATGTCGAATAAAGAATGCCATGGAGCCACATTTATGCAAGAGAGGGTAATGCTTGTACAAGCCTTGCATCTCAATAGCAGTCCTTCTTATTTCTTCTTCAATGGAAGTATCTAATAAGCTCTACATGCTATTAAACAAAACATATCTTATTGGAGATACTCTTAGAGCACATATTCTAAACACCTTTGGTACTGAGGATTCGTTGGTGTAATGATCTAAGTTTTCTCTAGTGAGTTCTTGATTGATTATCAAGTGAGGGGTTTTAGAGAGGAAATGAGAGAAATTAAAGATAACTCTTGGTGAAAAATTGAGGATAATTTTTTGTAACTCTTTTGTATCTCTTGTAACAACTCATTGATAGTGAATCAGAGAGCTAGTCTTTGCTAGACGTAGGTCGATTTGGACCAATTTAAGTAAACAATCTCGGTGTTTGTCTCTCTACTCCCATTATCGTTGTTCTTTGGATTGATTGTGTGGATATGCTATACACATAGGTTTTAGATATATTTTAAGTTGAATCTAAATTTGTTTGGATTGTTTAGTTTGGTTGCCATTGTTATTTGCTCCATTTTTTTATTGTTGAATTATCCACAAGTGGCATCGTCTTTGGGGAAAGCAACAAATCTTTCAAGTGAACATCATGGGTGAAATTCCTGGCAACCTGACTGAAGTATGTTGTGCACAATGTTGGCACAACTGTCCGAGCACGTGTCTACTCAGAACTACAATAAAAGTAACACAGCGTAACCAGGCACAAATTAAAATGAACACAGCGGAAATATAAAGTACACAGTGAGTTTGTTAACCCAGTTCGGAGCAACTCTCCTACTCTGGGGGATACCAATCCAGGAATGATTCCACTATTATAGTTCTAGTGAAAAGACCAACGCAGACACACTACTTGACTTTGCACCTAGACCCTACCAGTGGCAACTCTATCTAGGAACTCCTAGATATGAGACCCCGTCTCAATTCCTACCAACAACACACACAATATTGTAATTAAACACGAAAAACACACCAAGTGAAACACACTCTAATGACACATACTCACTCCGTACTTAAAAGCTTAGGAGCAGCTTACAATTACAACTCAAAACAAACTCAGTCCTTAGCTTGAATCAGGGAGATACAAGCAAGGCTCACAATTAACAAACAAAACCCTAAAAACCTTAAAACACACGCTTTACTAACACACACGGTTTTTAGTTACCCAACTAGGGTTTGTCTTCACAAATATATAGCACTGAGATACCACGGGTCTGGGCTTCGAAATAGAGCATGGACATTGACCGGTCCAGTTGAAACAATCTTCTAGAAATAATAAAAAGCTTCCAAATATAGAATGATATCTTGTGGAACAAATAGCAAGGCAAATAAAACTCCAAGCAAATCTTCAATCAGATACACGCGCCTTGATCAACAAGCTAGAGGAAAATAAATCTTCAGGCAAATCTTTGGAAGATTGCGTACACAAATATAAAGCGCTAGCTTGCGCGAAAACACAAGTTACGAAAAGCTGTTCCATATGCTACCGCATCTGTCCCAGCATCTGGCTAGTAGATGTTTTTGCAAAATGTAGCCAATCTACAAAAACCCAACAATCTCCCCCTTTGGCAAAATTTTGGCTAAAACACTCTGGAGCCAGTTCTTTGGGAGATACACAGAAAAGTTTCCTTCATGTCAACATAGGCACACAACAAGGAAAGAAAACATCGTAGCATAAAATGAGATTACTTCCAAGCGAGAAATAGACAAAGATGGCTTGCAAGTAGAATCAGAGGCATGCACCAGATAACACAAACATCCAGCCTCATAGGAACATCTAGAGAGAAATAAACTCTCATATAGCGGAATCACAAAGATAAGGGAAAAAATAAATGTCCACACACCAAGAAAAAAAACTTAAGATAGCTCCCCCTCAAAACATGCATGTACCAGTACTCCCCCTCAACATATACGGCACTCCCCCTCAACACATGTAACCATACATCAAAATCATGCACACAACCAGCCAAGATACTATAAGCTATAAGCTACACACACCCACATGCAACATCATCTACTCCCCCTTTTTAGCCATAAATTCTGACAAACAACAGCGAGGGCATACGCAAAGAAAGTGCATAGAACCATAAAGAGTGCATATTACAGACCAGAAGCACACAAGGTGCAAAGGAATTCAGGGCATAGCCCAGTCACCAACAAAAAGCAAAAAGAGTACATCAAAAGGGTTCAGAACAAAACAAGAAAGTCAGAAATCCTCAGAATCATCAGAGGCATCTTCAGAGTCACCAGCAGAAGCAACAACCTTATCTCCTCCTTCTTCCTCATCCTGCTCACCCTAAGCATCTGCTTTAGCCTTCAAAGCTGCAATTATCTTGTCAATCTTCACCTTCCTAGCTCCAAGGGCCACACTTGTCTCAGTAAGATCAGCAATCATTTGCTTTCTGGAGAGCACACCAGATGTCCGGACAGAAGTACCAGCTACATCTGCATCATGTGTCTCAGACAGCAGACTGCAATCCAAAGCCATAGGACCAGGCCTCTTGCAGGGCTCATCACTACTTATCAAAATATCAGGGTGTTGCTGAAGAATAATTCCACACAGGAGGGTAGGAAAAGCAATTGGGAACTTAATAGCAAAAGATTTAGCATGCTCCAAAACTTGATAATAGATGTAGGCTCCATAATCAAAGGATGACTTGGTCCCCACAGCATAAATGAACTTGGCCAACCCAGATGCAACAGAATTTGAGTGAGTGGTTGGAGTCCAATTTTGAGCACAGATCCTATTCAAAGCAGGATACAAAGGAGACAGTTGAGCAGAAGACAAATGCTTTGGCCAATGTCTAAGCTTGTTATTAGTGATTGTCTTGCAGATTGTGTCCTCAGTGACCTCAAGCTCAGGGGTCTCATCAGCAGACCTCTCAAGGTATGCATTGACCACCATAGGAGAAAAATTGACACACTTACCACGAACAAAAACCTTCCTATACTCAGGGTTTCTTGTGTGATCACACTCATCAGAAACATTTACCAAAAACTCCCTGACCAGCTTATCATAACATGGACCCAAATTTCTCACAGTCTTCATCAGACCAGCAAACTCCAACAAATCAACCAGCTTTTGACACTTGAAAACATCTTCTTTAAGATTTCTTTCAAGACCCAGTCTTCTGTGGTATATGAACTTCCACCTAGAGGAACCATTTTCCAAATGAAAGGAAACATTATCAAGAGGGGCTGGAGGGATAGTCAGAGGTATCTTCATACCCTTCATTGTTTTTCTGGAAGCCCCACCAGATGTGGCAGCTTCAAGCTCAGCAACCTCAAACTCAGAGTCACTAGAGGGAGGGTCTTTTCTTTTGAGGCTCTTCTTCTTGGGACCACTTTGAGCCACCTTCTTGCTCCCAGCCTTGGGGGGACCATACACAGGCCTCTTCCCAGCATTAACAGCTTTCTTCTTCCTATCCTTTTGTCCTTCACTGACAACTGCAGCAGTTTTGTCAGATTTGCTCCTTGTCCTGCGAGCAACACCAATAGCACCAGTTTCTTCCTGAGGTCTTTCTTCAGGCACAGCTTCCTCAACAACAATAGTGTCAGCACAGTCTAAAATAGCAGTCTCAGTATTATCTACAACCTCCTGAGTCTCAGTCCCTTCATCTTCAGACTCTGAGGACTCACTCTCAGGGACACTCACAGAACCAGAGATATTAGGAACCACCACATCAGGCTCCTCACGAGCTTGTGACAAAGATGCGGGAGCATCTGTCACAGCATCCTTTGTTGTGACAGGAGAATCAGCAGGTGTCTCAGAAACGGGCGTATCAACAACATTCTTTTCACCAGAACCAGTAGTAACATCATGCTCGATAGGAGAATTCGAACAATCACCAACTAATTTTTCATCTACCTTAGGATTATCAGGACCTAGGGTTTCAGCCATAGCTACAGTGCTTTCAACCGCAACATTCTCAGATTCGGTGACAGAAGGTTCAGCATGTGGTTCAACAACAGTAGATATAAACGGATTGTCCTTAAGGTACAAATCATCCATGCTAAGCCCTACTCGTTGAGCAGCGGGAGTGATAGAAGATTTACCTTTCGATTTTGACCTGGTGTTCACAGCGGTGGAGGAGGTAGCTTTGCTAGATTTGGCAGGTGTCTTCCTTCGTGATGCAGATGCCCTAGTTCGACGCTTCTTTGTAGGCGCGTTGAGGATAGTGGTGAGGGGTTGCGCATCAGTGATGACAGCTTCAGTAGCTTGATCTTGTGTAGTTTGATGAGAAGTGGAATCAGCCATGGCGATGATTTTGAATGTGAAGGTATGAAAAGTGGATGATTTTTGAATGATGATGTGGGCGGTAAGAGAGGAGATGAGAGGTTGAGAGAAGTTAAGACAAAGATAATGATGATAGCGTGCAAGAGTTTTGAAAAAGGCAAGTTTGCAATAACCTCCTTGAGTGACGTGCAATAAGCGGTTGAGGAGGGAAAAAATAATAGCTGCACGCCCCTTGCACATTAATTGCTACAATTTTTCAACTAAGCATATCCCTAACTTCCGTCTTAATTTTTCAAATTGATTAGCATCAAGGGCTTTGGTAAAAATATCTGCTAATTGCTCTTCAGTTGGAACATGTTCAAGAGTAACAATTTTGTCTTCAACAAGATCCCTTATAAAATGATGTCTAATGTCAATGTGTTTGGTCCTGCTATGTTGAATAGGATTTTTGGAGATATTAATTGCACTCAGATTGTCACAATATAATGTCATAGCATCTGTCTTGACATTGTATTCACTCAGCATCTGTCTCATCCACAACAATTGAGAACAACTACTACCAGCTGCTATGTACTCAGCTTCAGCTGTAGACAAAGAAATGCAATTTTGCTTCTTACTGAACCAGGATATAAGATTGTTGCCTAGAAAGAAACATCCACCAGAGGTACTCTTTCTATCATCTGCACTTCCAGCCCAGTCAGCATCACAATATCCAAACAACACAGTGCTTTCCCCATGAGAATACAACATACCATAATCACTAGTACCATTCACATACTTCAGAATTCTCTTTACCTGAGTCAGATGACTTATTTTTGGTTCAGCTTGGTACCTGGCACACACTCCAACTGCAAATGTGATATCTGGCCTACTTGCTGTAAGATATAGAAGACTTCCTATCATACTCCTATACATGCTTTGGTCAACATCCACACCTTTCTCATCCTTTGATAATTTTACATGTGTGGCGGCAGGAGTTCTTTTATGAGCAGCATTTTCCATCCCAAATTTCTTGACTATATTTTTAGCATACTTACTTTGAGAGATAAATATAGTATCTTCCATTTGTTTCACTTGAAGACCAAGAAAGAACTTTAGCTCACCTACAAGACTCATCTCAAATTCAGATTGCATTTGCTGAACAAAATGCTCTATCATCTGGTCAGACATTCCTCCAAAGACTATGTCATCTACATATATTTGAGCAATCATCAGCTGTCCATTTTCATCTTTCACAAACAGGGTCTTGTCATTTCCTCCCTTCCTATAGCCATGGTTGATTAGAAACTCAGCAAGTCTCTCATACCAAGCTCTAGGAGCTTGCTTCAGGCCATATAGAGCTTTCTTCAATTTGTACACATGGTTTGGAAAACTAGGATCAATGAAGCCTTTAGGCTGTTCCACATAAACCTCTTCATTTAAGTACCCATTGAGAAAGGCACTCTTGACATCCATCTGATACAACTTGAATTTTAGTATGCATGCAATCCCAAGTAACAATCTAATAGATTCCAACCTAGCTACAGGAGCAAAAGTCTCATCAAAGTCTACACCTTCAATTTGAGAATATCCTTGTGCAACCAGTCTGGCTTTGTTTCTAGTGATAGTACCATTTTCATCAGACTTGTTTTTATAAACCCACTTGGTACCTATGACATTCACATTATCTGGTCTAGGAACTAGGTCCCACACATTACTTCTCTTGAACTGAGTTAATTCTTCTTGCATAGCATTTATCCAGAACTCATCAGTTAGAGCTTCCTTAACATTCTTTGGTTCAAGTTTAGATATAAAGCAAGAATTTGATACCTCATCATAGTTCCTTCTAGTTGTGATCCCTTGGTTAGGATCGCCAATGACTTGGTCTATGGGATGATTTTTCTGAACTCTGATAGATGGTCCTTTGTTGGGAGCAGTCTTCTCTGGGCCAGTTACTTCAGAATCTTGCTTATCACTTGCTTCATCTACTTTCTTCGCTTCCTGTAGGTCAGATGCTGCGTCAAATGTAGCATCATCTGGCATCGCATTATTTCCTTCATCATCTACAACAACATTTATGGATTCCATCACTGTCTTGGTTCTGGAGTTATATACTCTATAGGCTCTGCTGTTTGTAGAATAGCCTAGAAAGATTCTCTCTTCACTTTTAGCATCCATCTTTCTTCTTGGTTCCCTGTCAGCTAGAATATAACACTTACTACCAAACACATGAAAATGCTTCACTGTTGGCTTCCTGTCCTTCCATAGCTCGTACAAGGTTGTAGATGTACCTTTTCTCAAAGTCACTCTATTATGGATATAGCAGGCTGTGTTCATGGCTTCAGCCCAAAAGGAAAATGGCAGCTTCTTTGCATGTAGCATAACCCTGGCAGATTCTTGCAAAGTCCTGTTCTTTCTCTCAACTATCCCATTTTGTTGAGGAGTAATGGGTGCAGAGAACTCATGAAATATTCCTTCAGAAATACAGAAATCAGAGAACTTACCATTCTCAAACTCCTTCCCATGGTCGCTTCTGATTCTAACAATTCCACAATCCTTTTCTCTCTGAAGTTGTAAGCAAAGATCCTTGAATTTTTCAAAAATGTCTGATTTCTCCTTAATGAAATTTATCCACGTATATCTGGAAAAATCATCAACAACAACAAATGCGTACTTCTTACCACCTAAGCTTTCGACTTGCATAGGTCCCATTAAGTCCATGTGCAATAGCTCAAGAACTCTGGATGTGGACAGATGTTGCAGCTTCTGGTGAGGCATCTTGGTCTGTTTTCCTATCTGGCATTCTCCACATATACTTCCTTCCTGAATTTGGAGCTTTGGTAAACCTCTGATGGCTCCTTCAGCAATAGCTTTCTTCATGCTTCTGAGATTCAGATGTCCAAGCTTTTGGTGCCATAGCTTAACTTCATCTTCTTTGGTTATTAGACAAGTAGATAACTTTGCTTTATCTTGAGAAACCCACAAGTAGCAATTGTCCTTTGATCTAACACCTTTCATCAGGATGTCCCCTTCACTGTTAGCAACTAAGCATTCACTCTTAGTAAAGTTGACCTTCATTCCTTGATCACACAGTTGACTAATATTGATTAAGTTGGCAGTTAATCCTTTCACAAGAAGCACCTTATCAAGTTTGGGTAGACCCTCTTCCACAAGATTTCCTACACCCTTTATTTCTCCTTTGGCTCCATCCCCAAAAGTCACAAAACTTGTAGCATAAGGCTTAACATCAGTCAAGTAATTTTTATCACCAGTCATATGTCTGGAGCATCCACTGTCAAAGTACCAATCATTTCTGGATGACACTCTCAGAGATGTATGAGCAATTTGAGCAATCTCATCAGCTTCTGGTTCTATTTTTCCAGGATCCATAGTGTTGCTTGTGAGATTATCATTTTTCTGCTTCCACTGCTTCTTGATGATCTTTACTGTGGGATCAGGTCTTGGTGAATAGGTCCTGTCTGGGTAACCATATAATTTGAAACAGAAAGGTCTGATATGTCCTTTTCTTCCACAGTAGTGACATACCCAACCATAATTCCTTCCTTTTGATCTGGGCCTATATCCTGATGCCTGTTGTCTCACCTGATGCTGGGGCATCTGTCTTGACATAGTATGATCATGAGTATTAACAGATGGCACAAACTGTCTCACTGGTAGATGTTTCTGCTGAGGCAAGGAGCTGTAGTCAAACCCAATACCTTTAGAATCTCCAGGTTTCTGCCCTATTTCCAGAATTTCGTCCAAAGCATCAGTACCTTTGTTCATCATCCGCAGTTGCTTGTTCATATTGCCAATCTTGGAAGTAAGTAAGATAACCTCATCAATGAGGTCTGAGTTTATTCTCAGAAGTTTGTCTTTCTCAGCTTGCAAGAGAGTGATGGTCCTCTTTTGTTTTTCTAAAGTTCTACAAACTTCCTCACTTTTGAGATATAGCTCCTTGTAAGAATCAGCCAATTCATCATATGTTACCTCTTCATCACTAGATTCATTGTCAGATGTGCACACTCCAGTCAAGGCATTCACATGTTTTGCAGTTTCAGGTTCTTCTTCTGATTCATCCTCATCAGTCCAAGACACAGTCATCACCTTCTTTTGTTTCTTCAAATAAGTTGCACACTCAGTTCTGATGTGACCAAAACCTTCGCATTCATGGCATTGCACCCCTTTGCTTTGATTGATTTTGTCATCAGTTCTAGGTTTCCTCTGATTGTTAACATTTTTGTAGATGCTGCGACTGTTGTCTGGAGCATTTGTCCTAGGGCGTCTGTCCATCCTCTTCACAACTTTATTAAATTGTTTGCCCAACAACACAATATCTTCAGAGATGCTCTCATCAGTATCTAAATTACTCTCCACATCATCTTCATCAGTGTTGGAGATGAAAGCAATGTTCTTGTCTTTCTTTTCAGATCTTTCATTAACCTTTAATTCAAAAGTTTGAAGAGATCCAATCAACTCATCAACTTTCATATTTCCAATATCTTGGGCCTCCTCAATAGCACATACTTTCATATCAAATTTCTTAGGCAGGGACCTGAGAATTTTGCTTACCAGTTTTTCATCAGATATCTTTTCCCCCAAGGATTCAAATGTGTTAGCATATTCTAGCACATTCATGTGAAAGTCATGAACACTCTCTCCTTCCTTCATTCTCAAATTCTCAAACTGTGTTGTTAGCAGTTGTAGCCTTGACTTCTTGACCTTTTGAGTACCTTCATGAGCTGTTCTTAGGATATCCCAAGCTTCCTTAGCAATAGTACATTGTTTAATCAACCTGAACATGTTCTTGTCTACACCATTAAACAAAGCATTCAGGGCTTTAGAGTTTCCAATAGCTGCAGTGTCTTCTGCTGTAGACCACTCCTCTTCTGGTTTCAACTCATCAGTATCAACATTATTCGCATCTTTTATTTTAGGAGGGACCCATGCCTTGATCACAGCCTTCCAAGCTCTGCTGTCTAGAGATTTCAAGAATGCTGTCATGCGTGATTTCCAAATGTCATAGTTCGACCCATCCAACAAGGGTGGTCTGTTCACCAGTCCTCCTTCTTTATCCATTGAGCCAGAAACTTCTTTCCCTGGAGCTCACCCACACAGAACAGGGTGCCTGCTCTGATGCCAATTGAAATTCCTGGCAACCTGACTGAAGTATGCTGTGCACAATGTTGGCACAACTGTCCGAGCACGTGTCTACTCAGAACTACAATAAAAGTAACACAGCGTAACCAGGCACAAATTAAAATGAACACAGCGGAAATATAAAGTACACAGTGAGTTTGTTAACCCAGTTCGGAGCAACTCTCCTACTCTGGGGGATACCAATCCAGGAATGATTCCACTATTATAGTTCTAGTGAAAAGACCAACGCAGACACACTACTTGACTTTGCACCTAGACCCTACCAGTGGCAACTCTATCTAGGAACTCCTAGATATGAGACCCCGTCTCAATTCCTACCAACAACACACACAGTATTGTAATTAAACACGCAAAACACACCAAGTGAAACACACTCTAATGACACATACTCACTCCGTACTTAAAAGCTTAGGAGCAGCTTACAATTACAACTCAAAACAAACTCAGTCCTTAGCTTGAATCAGGGAGATACAAGCAAGGCTCACAATTAACAAACAAAACCCTAAAAACCTTAAAACACACGCTTTACTAACACACACGGTTTTTAGTTACCCAACTAGGGTTTGTCTTCACAAATATATAGCACTGAGATACCACGGGTCTGGGCTTCGAAATAGAGCATGGACATTGACCGGTCCAGTTGAAACAATCTTCTAGAAATAATAAAAAGCTTCCAAATATAGAATGATATCTTGTGGAACAAATAGCAAGGCAAATAAAACTCCAAGCAAATCTTCAATCAGATACACGCGCCTTGATCAGCAAGCTAGAGGAAAATAAATCTTCAGGCAAATCTTTGGAAGATTGCGTACACAAATATAAAGCGCTAGCTTGCGCGAAAACACAAGTTACGAAAAGCTGTTCCATATGCTACCGCATCTGTCCCAGCATCTGGCTAGTAGATGTTTTTGCAAAATGTAGCCAATCTACAAAAACCCAACAATGGGTACCGAATGAGATATTGAAAAATTTGTAGGAGATAACGATTTTGTGTTGTGAAAAGCGAGGATAATCTTTATTCAACATAAGTGTGTTGATGCTTTTAAATATGAGGCTTTGATACAAGTCAACCTCACACAATCACAAAAAACTGAGATGATGGATAAGTCAAGGAGTGTCATTCACTACTAGACTTTCTTTATTTATCAGCCTAAATTTGCAGCGGACTCTAAGCTCACACAAATTTGCGGCAGGTTGTAATGTATTTTTGGCATAAAAAAATGTATTATATGTATACTATTTTATTTAACTATTTTTAAAATGCATATAAACTATATATTTTATAAAAAATTTACTTACAAAATTTTTTATTTTTTAAATTATTTCTTTACCAAACATCAACTTTTTTTAAAAAAAAAAGTGAATTTGCGGCGGTTTATATAATTTTTTTAAGAAAAAAAAACTACATTTAGAACGTCTACAACCATCGATAATTTTTTTTTTATAAAAAAAATTCTTTTGCAGCATCCTTAGGCCCAAACAAATGTCCAGGAGAATAATTTGTGGTGGTCGAATCTCGCTGCAAACCGTTGCGACAATGTTTTTGCATGTGTCACTCGACTACTGCAAATTTTTCTTTTCGTATGCTTTTTGTGCCTTTGTGTGGGATTTTGGCCCCATCAATTCCTTAACATTCTTTTAGTGATTATATTGTGCCTCAAGGATAAAGTGTTGAGGAAAATCGTGAAGAAGAAGATTGATGCGGTAAAGTAGACCAAGCTAGAATTGTTGTACATGACCAAGTCATTGACTTATATGTTATGTCTAAAACAACAACTCCATTTATTCAATATGGTAGAATCAAAATCCATAGCAGAGCAACTGACAAATATTAAGAAAAGCACTAATTGTTTGGTGAATATTAAAGTGAAATTTAATGAAGAGAATAAGGCTTTACTCTTGTTGAGTTTGTTGCCCAAATCTTTTGAGCAATTCAAGGATGCACTTCTTTATGGAAATGAATCCATTATTACCTTGGAGGTGGTCCAATCGGAAATTAGAACCAAGGGGATAACCATACTTATTAAGACTTGAAGGTGGAAGGTAGTGGTGAAGGTGAGAAAAACACAAGAAAGGGGTTGAATTGTGTTGGATTTTTCTGGTTCTTTTTCTGTATGTTAAAAAGACTGGTCAGAATCTGATGAGTTCATAATCTGACATAGAGTCTGAGTGCAGTGGATAAGTACAAAACACAAAGATAAAGAGACAGAGCAGACACAAAGCCATTTTATACCGGTTCCTCCCACAACACGTGAGTAGTCCAGTCCCCTTGCACTTCCAAGGGATTTCACTATAATCTCTTTAGATTACAATTGCTCAAGGACTCTTCCAAGAGACTTATCAATGCTCAAGGTCACTACCAAGATACTTCCCTGCTCAAGCACAACTGCTAGAGATTTCCCTGCTCAAGGTCACTACCAAGAGACTTCTAATGTTCAAGAACAACTCTAAGAGACTTCCAATGCTCAAGCACTTAGGCGAGAGACTTCCCTTGCTCAATCACAACTGATTGAGACTTCTAATGCTCAAGGTTTCACTAGGAGACTTATACGCCCAAGCTTCACAAGCAAGAAACTTCTAATTTGTTCTTACACTTGATATAACAATGTTAGTGTAAACTGAACAAATGAACAGACTTTTTACAACTCCAGGATTTCTAAGAGACAAACTTTTATAAGAAAAATCCTAAGTGTTTTGCGGTATTTGATTTTGACAGAGTAATGACACAGTAAAATAGCAGAGTCTTGTTGGTCTTCTTCATGGTCTTCAGCTTCTTATATAGGCAGAGATTTGAGAGACGTTGGAGAAGAGTGCCAACACATTAAGAGTCGTTGAGAAGCTTCAAACCAAGGATGTTGAGCCATTTCCTGATATGGATAATTCTGTTGGATAGTCATTCGAAAATCCTTTGTTGAAATTGTAAGCATCTGCTTATTCTTATTGCCCTTGAAGTTCTTTGTCTGTTTCTACGCGTGGTCAGAAGAAGACAAAATTGTGCTCAGATCCTTTGATGTGGACAACCATAGAAGACGACAAATTTAATGTGGAGTCTGGGGCCCTCAGATGCTTCTGAAGTCTGAAGGTCTTCCAAGTCTGAAGAGGTCTTCTGTGTCTGTCTAGGTCTTCTGAGTCTGATGATCTCTTCAGCTTCTAAGAGGCGTCCTTTTCTTTTGATCCAACGTGTTGACTTCTGGTTGACCTTTCTTCAGATCTTCTACCATAGTCTTTTGAGTTTCTCTTGTGCTTTTGATGCTTTAATACTTCTTCAATACTTGATGGATATATATTATGATCTTGCACACTTGAACAAATATTAGTATATTCAATTGTTCTTCAATACTTTGTTTCTTGTTCCAACAAGTGGGTTGATTGTCTCAAGAGGAAGATGTGAGAATAGAAGAAACTGAGCTAGATAAAATCAAGGGGGTGGTGATAGGTCGAAGTACATGTGATTCAACTATCAACAACAATTGTCCTGAGTTGAGGGGTGATGATTTCGTGTATGTTGAAGTTTTAAGGGAAGATTATGCGAGTGGGTAGGCGGTAATGATGACAAATTGGGAATCCTAAAAGATTTAGGTCATGAATCGTGGATGCTCTTATCACATGTGTCTAACAGAGGAATACTTTGAGATTTTAAAGTTGGAAGAAGGTGGAGTTGTCCACCTTAGAAACGACAAAGCCTGTAAGGTTCAAGGTATGAGTTTTGTTCGTCTTATGATGTTTGACAATCATGAGTTTATTTTACGAGATGTGAAATATGTTCCTGAGCATAAGCAAAATTTATGTCAATAGAATTGAGCGTGAGATAATGGAAAATTTTGAATGATGAAAAATAATAGTTAGAGGTAACAAAACAAAATGTGTGGGTTGTGCGTACTAAATAGTTCTACTATTATTGGTCATGTATCAACAACTAGTCAAGACTCGCATGATAAATATGAGCTATGGGATTTTAGGTTAGGGCATCTTAGTGACATGGTAAATATGAGCTATGGGATTTTAGGTTAGGGCATGTTGAGAATGGACAATGGTATGGAGTATGTTTTATAGCAGTTTAATGAGTTTTACATGTTAAAGGGTATTAGAAGGCATAATGGATGTACGCGTTTCGGAAATGAGTCGTCCACATGTTTCTAGAGTTAAGTTCTGGAGGACAAAACTCAGTTTGAGGGGAAGTCTTCCAATTGAGACGAGACGAATACATGTATTGGGCTGCCAATCTACCTTCTTATTTTTGTTAAGGTAAAATGTATGACTTTTTTTTACGTTTACACATAACGATGTTTTTTTTAACTCGGTATTAAGGCCAAAGTCCGAATAGTTTGAGGGACCGCGATGTTTTTTTTAACTCGGTATTAAGGCCAAAATCCGAATAGTTTGAGGGACCAATTCAACTTTCCATTAATGGATGTTTAAATGAAGGCGGAACAAAGTTTTGTACGGATTGATCCAATACAAGAATTATTGGTATCTGAATGATCGAGTTTGAGATCTAAAAAGGAAGACACTCCTATATCTCAAACCTCCACAATCAACTCAACCCCTTGTGGATTACTTACACAAAACGATTATTTAATCATTTCATCAAAACAAAGAATTTTAAGAATAAATTAGTTTAGCTACTATATTCAAATAAAAAATTTAAAACAATATAGGGAGTTAAAGTGAATTTCTTATAAATGTTTTTTTTTCCATTCAAAAAGTACCCTTCCTCTGTTTTGTGTGGGATGGTAGGACAGTATATACGAAGAGAGCTTATATATTTAATGCCTATTATTTTGAGTTGAAGAAAAAAGTTTTGGATAACATATGCTCTAGCAAAAGGTTTTGGAATTAAGGTATGGTCCAGGGGTGAGTATGTAGGAAATAAGACATTAATATCCTAGCGTTCTGTTTTCTAGTTCAAAATTGGAACCTCAAGAACAAGTTGATTTCCTCAAAATAAGTCTAGAGACTAATTAAATATTGTAGAGCATATTAAAGTGCAGTGTTATAAGTTGTTCCTAAATAGGGGTAAGAGACATTGTCTTTTTATAATTAGGGTCTGTTTGAGTTAATTTGTTTGAACTTATATATCGATATAAGTTTTGTAAGATTAATTGGGAGAACCTATGATAATTTCACAAGTTTTTTTCGGCTTGTGAAAAACTTATTTTCATGTGTTCTCCAATATAGTTTATCAAAACAACTTATAGCATATTCAAACGTAGTTTAACATTATTTTATCTTTAAATTGCATATAAGTTGTTTATCCAAACCGGACCACCTTAGTGCCTTAGTGTGTTAACTCTTTATAAACTGTTGCCATAAGATGTAAGCCATTTTCTGGCTGAAATTTGTCGGTTATCCATTTGTAAATGGGTTGCTCTTGCGTTTTATATATCACTATATCTCTTTTTCTAAAAAAAATAAATAAATTATGTTTTAAAAAATTATTGGCCGATGGTAAAAAATGATGATATAACTGATGATATGATTCACAATTCACAAAGGTCATTATACAGCTTTAAGAATAGTTGGGAAAATGATGATATGTAATAATAAAACGTCAGATTACGAAATGGGAGCAAGGTTGGTAAATGATTTAGATAATACAAAGTGGTCGATAGAAGTCATCATCAACTAGATATGCCCTCAATTCAAAATAACTTTTTTCTTCAGCAGAAACATAATTATTATATATTGAACACAACAAAAGATTTTTATGTCTAATTTTTTTCAGCACTTAGTGCATCACTAGCCAGCTGAGCAATTGACTGTGTTAATGAAAAACTAAACTAAAGTTTCCTCAGCAACACATTTGGCCTAGCTTCATGAGTTTGGTTCAAAGTTAAAACCCAAAAATGCGTTGTTATCCAACGGGTTATATGAAGTATGGGGGAATTTTTCCCACATTTCAAATTCATTTTGAATGTACACATCGAAAAAATACAGTGTTTTTTTTTCCTGGGGAAGTATAGATAAAAAAAGTCCCATTTTTTGGGTACATATGTGATTTTCAAAAAAATGCGTGGAAAGTTAAATTGTTATCTCAATGTAATTTGTCATCTATTACGATCGTATCATACTTGAAAATTTATTTCAGTTACGTGTAAGAGATATCTTTTTTTTTTAGCAAGAAAGATTATATCATTTCATTAATCAAAATGTGTTCGATACAACTTGGTGGATTAACCAAGATCTGGAAACTAACTTCTAACGTGACCGTCTTTGCTAACTCATGTGCAACCGCGTTTGCTTGTCTCCGCACAAACTCAACACTAGAGTTTTCATAAAGTTGACTAAATAAAGTTTTACAATCTTGAATAATACTTCCAAATTATGTCGCATCATACTTGTTGGAAGCAAATCTATCAACCACCTTCTTTGAATCAAGTTCAAAATCTATCAGTCCTAGACTTAACTCATGAATCCATTGAAGAACCGACAACAAACCTAAAGCTTCTCCAACATGCACCTCACACCTTGGAGTGTACCACCCCGTCTTAGCTAACACAAAGGCACCATCATCATCATCCCTTATACAAATTCCTAGTCCAATCTTATTCTCATTATATTAGGGAAAGATGCGTCAATGTTGCATTTCGTTCGACCTCTACTCGCCTTAGACCATTTAACCAGTCGTGGCAGCTGTATTTGTGAACTATTATTCGTAACATTATTAAGGCTTAGTTTGTTCTTTCGAGCTAAATATCAAAGATGTCGCTCGCTCTAGAACGAAGCATTGCACATCCACAACATCATTCCAAACCTTATTGTTACGTTGCTTCCAGATGCTCCATATAGCACAAGCAAAAAACGTTGGCTCACCACTGGACATCACCTGCAAGACATTAAAAATAGTGCCACTACAAACCAGACCTTGATTCAACTCTGTGCTAATAGGAGTACCCAATTCAGACATGTTCCAAACATTGCTGCCATTGGGACAAGTAAAGAAGCGATGAAGATTGTTTTCTTCATCCGAATTGCAAAGAACACAATGTGTTGGACAATTAACCTTTTTATCTTGAAGACATGTCCTTGTTGGAAGAACATTCCCAGCAAGTCTCCACACAAAGTTTTTAACCTTAGGAGATACTTTCAGCTTCCATATTAAAAGGATATCTTGATCACAATAGAAAAATATATCAACTTTAATATTTTAAGAGTTAGCAAGACCCAAACCAAACTTCAAGATACGTCTCGTCTCTTTTCCATTTGAAGTTTGTTCGGATCTAACTACTAAAGTAAAATAATTTTTGCTACGAAAATTAGTAAAAAAAACTCACTAATTCCCTCCTTGGTTAAGTAATTGACGATTTTAGGAAGATATTTGACATTTTCCTTCTCTGAATTTCTCTTGCTAATTTCATGTTTAACTAACATTTAGGGATGAATTAAGGTTTAAAAAATTGACTGACCAAAATTTAAAAGTGGGTTAGGGTTATGTATAGTGTTGGAACTTATTCACACTTTTTGAGACATAGGGAAAAAAAGAGAAAAAAGAAAAATGAGGGAAAATTTTGAATTTTTTGGCTATGCAACTGCTTTCATTCATGATCTCAACGTGTTTACTAATACAACTTAGCAATTGAGCTTACCATCAACTAACTAGAGCCAATACATCTTAACTACCATAGTTAGTTATTACTTGCACTCTAGGCAACTAACTTGGTTTGTTAACTAACCTATCTTACTAATTGAATGACAACTAATTCAACGCATGTACATCATTCTTAGCCTATACAAATGCACTTAATCTGAATTTTACTTCAACATATAATAACCCGTCACTTATTCACCCAAGTATTCAGTACTCTATAAACAAAATAGTCAACTTAAACTTTATTTAAGTAAGGGAATCCTATAAGTGTTTACTTAGGTTTTGTTTGGAGTTTGGAGGGGAGGGGAGGGGAAGGAAAGATTTTGAGGGACAAAAATATAGGGAAAAATTGTGAAATCTTTCACATTTTTTGAAGGCTAAAATATGCAAATAGTCCCTGCAAATATGGCTCGTTTTGCTTTTGGTCCTTGGTAATTTTTTTTTAAAAAAAACACCCTTATAAAATTTTTTGTCTTTTAAAAAAGTCTCTGACCCCACTTCAGTGATGATTTGACATGGTTTCGCCCACGTGGCAGTTGCTGACTGTGCAACTTTTGCCACGTGGCGTTGACGTGACATGCCACATAATATTAAATTTTAATAGTCCCCGCATATTTTAGCCTTTTTTGAAAGAATATCTTTTTAAAGAGTGATAAATTAATGCTTATTATTAATATATTTTTAATTTTAAGAGTATTATAACAATATATATTAAATTTAAAGAATTCATATAAACCCTTCCAAACCCCCCAAAACCTCTTCCAATACAATTTTTTTTGTTTCCCAAATGACGGGAGCTTTATATTTTGAAGAAAAATAAGCCTCCCAAAGTTCTTCATTCCAATGTCCTCTATTTCTTTCACTTACTCCTTTCTTTTTTTCGGGCTAAAATAGGGCTCGTTTTGCTTATGGTCCCTGGTAATTTTTTTTTTTAAAACACCCTTGCAAAATTTTCTGTCTTTTAAAAAAGTCCCTGACCCCACTTCAGTGATGATTTGGCATGGTTTTGTCCACGTGACAGTTGCTGACTGTGCAACTTTTGTCAAGTGGCGATGACGTGGCATGCCACATAATTAAAAACTTCAAAAAACAATTTAAAAATTCTTTTCGAAATTAAAAATTAGAAATAAAAAATCAGAAAAATTTAAAAATTTAAAAAGTTGAAAAAAAATTTCAAAAAAATTTCAGATTATTTAATTTTCAAAAATTAAAATTATATAATTTGATCATTTTGGAAAAAAAATATGACTTTAAATTTAAAAATTATAAAAAATAATTTTTGATCTGAAAATAATTTTCAAAATCATAAAATAAATTTCCAAAAAAAATTGATTATATAATATCTGAAATTATATAATCTGAAATTTCGAAAAAAAATTGAAAAAAAAAATCTGAATAAATTATCTAAAATTAAAATTAAAAATTTTGAAAAAAAATCTGAAAATTATATATTCGAAAATTTCCGAAAATTATAAATTTTCAGATTATATAATTTTTTAAAAAATTAATTTTCAAATATTTATATTAAGATTTTAAAAAATTATATAATTTTTGATTTTTTTTTCATATTCCAAAAATTTAGTTTTTTTTTTAAAACAATATAATCGGAAAATTTTTGGAACTTGTTTTTATTAGTTTTTTCATTCTATTTTCACATTTTTAAATTTTAAAAATAATTTTCAGATTTTTTTTTAAATTTAATATTATGTGGCATGCCACGTCAGCGCCACATGGAAAAAGTTGTACAGTCAGCAACTGCCACGTGGGCGAAACCATGCCAAATCATCACTGAAGTGGGGCCAGAGACTTTTTTAAAAGACAGAAAATTTTGCAAGGGTGTTTTTAAAAAAAAAATTTACCAAGGACCAAAAGCAAAACGAGCCATATTTACAGGGACTATTTGCATATTTTAGCATTTTTTTTCCAAACCTTCCCCTTCAAACTTGCAAACAAAACCTTAATGTTGTATCGACCATTGTTTTTTCCTATTTACAATGTCGACCCTTTTAAAGTAAATTTTAATCCTATATGTGTTTGTCTATAATCCTATAAATTTTACGTGTCGACCCTTCTTGAATTTGTCTTTGATCCAAACTTGTGAAGTTATTTTGAAGTGTTGACCTACACCTTAAGATTTTGCTATTAACAACACCAGATTTATTCGGGTCTAGGGACAGGTTAGAGCCTAAAAATAACTCGATAAAAATTTAGAATCGGATTATAGACAAAGTATGATCCGTCTCTTACTCACCCTTATAAATAAACCACATGCATTTGAAGGATTTATGAAATTTAATCTCATGATCAAAAGCTTAATTAATTTAATTGCCTCTATCTTTTCTCATATCACTTCCTTTTTTCTGTAGTACTAATAAATGTAGTGAGCATATCATCATCTATCAATCTCACAAGTCCTTATTTCATTTATAAAATTCTTCTAAGACATATAGCAATAGCCACACAAATGATCGAAATGCATTTTAGTCAATTTCAAGTATTCCACATGTCTTTTCAGCCTCCTTCGTTTTCTTTTCCGGTTCAACGTTTGGTGTAACAAAGAGAATAATATAATTTCATCATCACTTATTAAAAAAAAAATATACTACCTCCGTCCCTAAATATAGAATTTTTTTTGTCAAAATTACGAGAATTAAGAAAGTTAGTAGTAGTATTAAATTTGTATATAATTACTATTGTTTTTACAATTTTATCCTTAAGAGAGAGAGTTAGTTTATGTTTTCAACATAATATTTATTGTTGATTGAAGAAAAAGATGCAAAATAAATAAGGGTATGTTGGTAAAGAAATCATTAATGTAATTGAAAATACAAAAAAAGTCTTATAAAAAGGGACAATTTTTTTTCTCAAAAGGATATTATAATTAAGGACGGAGGTAGTAATATGATTATCACCAAATTAAAGCACTACTGACCCATATATATATATATATATATATATATATATTATATTTTTATTGTTTTTAAATGACCAGTTCACATATGTAGTTTATAGTGAGATTCTTCTAAGACGCTTTCATAGCACATGCATTTCTATAAACAATTCTTAAATATAATAAACAAGTTATTGGTCTCGTATCTTAAATTAATAATAACAAGGGGCCATGAAATTATTTTCCATGTTAGAATCTATAAATTAAAGGAAAAAACTTAGAGGGTAGTTAAAACTAATGGACTTAAAAAAATTACTAGAAATTTACTGGCTAATTTCAAGAGACTTTAGCTAAAAAAAGAATGGTGTCCTAAATTTCTAATTATGGTTATAAAATAATGTGAACATAAGAAAATAAAATTGGATAGCAATCGGATGTGTTACAGCAAATCCCCAAGTACTCCAGCAGGGCACATGATGATGATCAATCACTATATCATAAATTGAACTTTTAGGGTATGGCAATGACTTAGAGACAAGTCACATCTTAAAGAGAAGGAAACATCTCAAACCCTAGCTGTGCCCTTGCCCTGTCAACATCCCTCCTTAACCCCATCCTTGATTGTTTCTTTCTAACCTACTTCAATAATAAGTATCCCTTGGATTCATGTCCTCTTAGCCACATATTCTAAGAACTATTCCCAGATGGACTTGTCCAAATAAAAACATACCCTTTTCGTCTTTTAGACTTCATGTAGTCATAATCACATAAGAATACAAGAAGCCAATTTTCAGTGTAGGGAAATCCCTTTGCATATCCTTATCTATTGTAGACATTGAATTCAATTTTAGATAATCCCATAATCTAGCTAATTTTATGAATGATACTAGCTGTATTACATCGGGATTTTTAAGAGTGGTCCTAATTAATATACCTATATTTTGATCTAGGATCAATAAAATCAAAGTCAAACTAAGTGGTCCTAGTCAAAAACTTAATACCTAGAGATAAGTATAGGATCAAGGGCATGGGGCCGAGAGTATCATGAATGAATATGTGTATGATTTCTTTCTTTATAAAATAGATTAAGAGATTATTATTTTAAAACAGTGAAGAAATATATTACAGTACTACACTATAAGAGCATAAAGGGTATTTTTATTTAATATAATAGATTCTTGAATCCAAATAAGGAGAATATAACACTTTATATACTAGAACAATCAACAACAGAAGAAAAGGAACACAATGTTATTGGTCCCTTTGAGAGGATAGGAACAATAGTATCTTCTCAAATCAATACTCCAATTTTGCTCATATCGTTGACCTAATTAAGGTGAGATCATAAAAATGGTTTGTCATAAGGTCTAAAGTTTTGCTCTGACTCTTTTAAATGGTTAATTTGCAAATCCTGTGCAAAATTACGTTAGATGAATTATTAGTTGAGAGTTGGAATGTTGGTGTGGTTGTTGGTGTGATGTGTGGGTAAGAATTGGATGAAAAGTGGGTTTTGAGTTGAAGACTCATACTTCACACTTCACACCAATTCTTACTCACACTAAGTTTGACCAGATTCTTGTATCTAAAGTTTTCATAATGATGTTGGATGTCAACAATGTTGATGTTGGGTGTCAACAATAATGCAAGCGTGTGTGGATGAAAAAACTGTGATTGAAGGATAGCATATCCAAATGAATGGATGGACTTACATGTTAGGGGTATATATTGTTGGTATGTCAAGTGTAAATAAAATGCTCACATTAGATGGAAAAATGGATGTTGAGCAACATATAAGTGAGAAGGCACATATATCTAAAACATTAAGATTTTGAGTTAAGATGTGATGTCCAATTCCACTTGTTTGATTGATTAAAGCTTAATGCGATGATCACTCAGGCTCCCCTCAAGTAAGAATAACACAAATTTATTCATTCACGCGGGTTCTTTAGAAGCTTAAGTAGTTGCAATATATTTGGCCTTAGTAGTAGATAAAACAACACAATTGTGTAACATTAATTGTTAAGACATTTCTTCTCATGCAAAAGTCATTATGTAACCATAATTAGATTTTCTAGAATCAAGATCACCCACTATATCTGCATCTTTGTAGCTAATTAACACAGATCCACCACCCCACTAAGATATCTGAGAAACTATTTCAAATCTTGTCGATGATCTTTGCCATGATTAGAGAGAAATTAATTGACAACTCCAACAATATGAGCAATATACGGCCTTGCATGCGCATGCCTTAACATACACAAAACTATCATTTGTGGATGGATATGGAACCATCTCTATATCTTCTTGATCTTTTCACTTGTAGGACATTATTCTGAACTCAATTTGAAATGGATATAGACTACTAACACATTAGGAGTAACATCAATGTAACTTCCTAGAATCAGATTTCTACTTCTTAACTTTATCAAAATCTTCAATACAATAGTATGATCTTCAAGAAATATCACATCATGAATTCTTATAATTTTCTTGTCAACTGAATCTCATAGTATATAGCCAAACTGTTCATGATCGTAAACTATGAGACACGACCATGTGGTCATCACTAATTTTTTAAGCACAAATGATTGAGTCGTTGTCAAATAGTGTGTAAAATTAAGGTGGGTGTTTACTCTTTAAAAAAAAAAAATCATCGATTGTAGTTTACATTGCTTGACCCCAAAATACTTCCAATAATTTTCCAGGAGAGGACATACATGTGATTTTGTCATTAATGGTACAACTCATTTTCTATGCAACTCCATTATGTTGAGGCGTCTTTGAAATCATCTTCTCAAGATTGAATCCAAGTTCTTTACGATAATCTTCAAATGGAAATTTGTACTCACTATCATTATTTTCTCGGATACATTTAATTTTCCATCTTTTTTCCTTTTCAAAACTTTCATGAAAGTGTTTGAAAACACCAGCTATTTGGTCTTTAGATTTCAAAACAAAATCCCACATTTTTCTGGAGTGATCATCAATAATAATAACAAAATATGAAGCACCACCATGAGCTTACTATCCATCATGAAACCATTAGCATGAACTAAATCTAGAAGATTTGTCCTCTTATGAGAACCAGAACTATGAAAGCATACTCTATATATGTTGTTTACCCAAAAAACATTGAGGGAAAGTTTATAGATATGCACCTTTCAATGAAATAAAGTTTTTCTTTGCAAGGTGTTAGAATTGATTCTCATTCAAGTCACCAAGGTGTGTATGCCATAGATTGTGTTGGAACATTGGTGTGAAGTTGGAAGGAAATTGGAAGATTAAACACCAAGTAATAATACTTTGAGCTAGTGTGATGTGAATTGAAAAAATAGAGAGTGGGAGTCCCACATAAAATAGAACACACACATTAGTAGTGTTTAAATTGCGGTATTTAATTTTAAATACTTGATATTGATAAAAATAATAGTAATTATTATTTTTATTCATGAATATCACTTCCCATAATTTTAGCTTATGTTGGTTGTGATAAGAATAAGAATTCAACTGAGTTTCCTATTTTTCCTTCATTCATATCCAATGAGTTTGTTTCCTCCACTTTTGAGGATTTGTTCCCTTTTGATCTTATCCACAAGTATTGTTGAACTGATTAGTGGTTAAGTTTCTTTTTGATCTTATCCATTAGAGTAACTGCTGCCGTAATTTTAGCTTAAAACAGTTACAAAATCTCTATATAAATAGAGGACTCCACTCAGTTCAAAAAACACACCAAAGAGTTCTATTGAGTTGTCGAGAACTCTTTCTCTCTTCTCCCCCCAGCTTGTGTTAACGAGCTATTCTTCTCCTTATCTCCTTTTTCTGTCCCTTCGGAATTAAGAGTGTTCTTAAGACCTTAGTCCATATTCGGTATAATGTCCCTTTGGAATTAAGAAAGGTCTTAAGAACATAGTCCCTTCGATAATATATGTCCCTTTGGAATAAAGAGTACTTTTAAGATCATAGTACCTTTTGAAATAATAATGTCCCGTCGGAATTAAGAATGATCTTAACGGTATATAAATATTCTTTCAATATTTTTCTACTCTTGGAGAAGTTAAAAGTTAGAATGGTAATAACACCATATTTGAGTGGTCCTAGCACCATAATAGAATGGTCACAGTACCATATTAGAAAGTGGTTTCATGATTAAAGAGTGGTCTTAGTACCATATTGGAGGTGTAAATCTCGAACGGTTTTCTACAGTGCAGTAGTTAACCGCACAGTTGTAGCTGGACTTGCTTTATCCTGGAGGCGGCGTGGTTGATAGTCTGCCTTGCACAATTTTGGGCAGTGCCACGAAACGTCTTAAAGAGAGCGACCTGGTCGTGACTCAACCTAGTAACAACTTCGGTAGATAGTCCCTTTCAAAATAGAATTTGGAAATCCAAATACAACAGTTTGGAAATCCAAAAACAACAATTTTAAGACGTTTCGATCTGCCATGTCTACCGAAAAAATTACTAACTCGAGTTTTATTGTCCCTAAATACAAGAAGGATAAAAAGGCTAAGAAATACATCTATATACTGAACACTATGAAGTGTTTGTTGTTATCACAACAACACTAAGAAATTCACATATGCAACTTTGAATCTGTTTGAAATTTATTTTCAAAAATTAGAACCGCACTGTGAATAAGTAACTCTAACTGCCAACAGAATAAGAACCGCACTGTGAATAAGTAACTCTAACTGCCAAAATCAAGAAATGACACTGGTTCACAATTTATTTTTAATACAATTGTGAGAAACCAGGTCATATGTCTCGCAAGTATATGAACAAATAAATTGTTACTCCGCTGCCTAACCTAACTAAAAAGAAATTCACTGATCTGACTAGTTAAATTAATCTAGTTGGTGAATTAAGTGAATGGTGGATAAACATTAGAGTCTCGCGCTGTGTTTGTTATGATTATGCTATGTTCAAAAACATATGCTACTGCTGTAAATAAGAAAGTGTTGTTAGTATATTATAACAACATTAAATTCGTTGGCATTGGAGATGTGAAGTTGCAAATCACTTCCGAAAAGAAAATTATTCTCTAGGACGTGATGCATGCTCCAAAATAAGAAGGAATCTGAATTTCAGATTTCTACTGAATAAGACTGAGTTGACTCAGACTTAAAAAGAGACTTGTGCATCATGCATTCTTGTTGGGAAAAGACTACATCTTTGGTGATATGCTCAAAATTAAATTATCCCTCTATTTTATAAGTTGTGTGATTTTAATATTTGACATGTCAAAATTTATCATATGAACAAACGTTTAATTTTAAACTTGAGTAACTTGGACTTAATTCCAAAGTTATATGATTAGAAAATTTATTTTTTGCAGTCAAGATAAATGAACCAAAAGTTCATATAAATCAGTGTTTAGAGAATTTGAACCTCTAAACTTAATAAATTATGATATGTGCGAACTTGATGACACATAAACTAGAAATAATAAAAATATATTTTATCATATGACTGTAAATTTTAAAAAATAAAATTGATACGCTTGATATGTTCAATTTTTATAAAAAATTGAAATTCATGTTAAATAGAGTACTCAAGTCTAAGAACAAAATTTCTACTTATGAAATTTTGAAGAAAAGACAGCCTAACTTGTCTTATTTTTTGAACTTGGGATTGTCTGGACTACATTTGGATTCTGGACCCCAAGAGAGTTGAACTCACAAATAGAGCCTATGAATGTGTATTCATTGGGTATGCTACAAATAGCGAAGCATATAAGTTTTATGACCTAAATACTAAAATGAACATAGAATTAAACGATACCGATTTCTATGTAAATAAATACCCCTTTAAATAAAGAATAGTGGGGGCGCTAATGGAAGCACGCCATTAGTGGGGGCAAAGTAATTTCCCCTTTTAAATTGAGAGCTAGTGGGGGCACTGCAGCTGATCACATTCAAGTAATCAGAAACAGTTATGAAAACATCGTACGAGATGTTATAGAACCTCAAAGAGGTAAGAAATCTATAATTGCTAAAGAGTATAAACCTAGTTAGATGGTTTGTATATTGGAAGAGGATCCATCTGGCCTTCAAGAAGCTTTGTCTTCATTGGATGCTAACTTTTGAAAAGGAAAAAACAGTAAACGATGAAATGGATTCTCTAGAGTCTAACGAAACACGACTCTTAGTTGACTTGCCTCCTGGATGCAAACTAATCGGTTGTATTTGGATTTTGGAAAAAGAAACTAAAACCTGATGGTTCGGTTGCTTAATACAAGGCTTACCTTGAAGAAAAAGGTTTTAGGCAAAGAGAAAAAAATATAGATTTCTTCGACACTTAGTCACGAGTCAATCGAATCATATCCATAATGGTGCTAGTCCCTTTAGCCGCTGTTCATAAATTGATAGTACACCAAATGGATGTGAAAGTTGCCTCATTAAATGGTGAACTGGAAGAAGAAATCTATATGGAACAACCAAAAGGTTTTGCGATTCAGGACAAGAAAACAAGGTCAGCAAGTTAGAAAAATCTTTGCATGGTCTAAAAATAACCTCCTAAGAAATGGCATGGAAAATTTGACAACCTAAAGATATCAAATGAGTATAAAGTGAATGAAAGTGACAAATGTATTCACTACAAATATGGAAATAACATTTGCACGATCATATGTCTCTATGTAGACGACTTGCTCATATTTGGTTCAAAGATTCATGCTATAATTTATGTGAAATCATTGTTTATCAACAAACATTGATAAGAAAGACCTAGACAAAGTTGAAGTAATTCTTGGTGTCAAGATTACTAGATCAAAAAAGAGATTTTTTTTAATTAATCTCATAATGTTGAGAAGATCTTAAGAAATGTAATTATTTGACTGTAAACTTGCAAGCACACCTTATGATCCAAGTGTAAAACTCTTCAAGAACACTTGAGGTGGTGTTAGACAAATAGAATATGCGAGCATCATTGGCAGTCCTTAGATATGTCATTGAATGTATTAGACCCGACATTGCATATGTCGCGAGACTCTTGTGCAAGTTTACTAGTAGACGAATGAGAAGCATTGACATGTTATTGAAAGAGTCATAAGGTGTCTTAAGAAGACTATGACTCTAGGATTACATTATGAGGAGTATCCTGTTGTACTTGAATGGTACAAGATACAAAATAGAACATCCTTCAGATGAGTCTTAAGCGACCAGTGGCTGCATATAGAGCATCACTGGAGGAGTTGTTTGTTGAAACATAAGATATTGACTCAATCCACTATGGAATTAATCTGAGATGAGAACACTAGAGAAAACTAGTGAAGAAGCAGGTTGAGAAAATGCTTGCTAGTTGAGATCCCCTAGTGGATAAAACTGTTGCCATGAGTGTTAATTCATTGTGATAGTACTGCAGCTATTACAAAATTGAGTATCGTTACTACAATAGTAAGAGACGATTATTAAGGCACGAACACACAACAATTAGAGAGCTAGCTACTCTCAAAAGGAACAGTTAAAGTAGATCATGTACGTACTGATAAAGAATTAGTCAATCCTCTGACGAAAGGAATTACTAGAAAGAAAGTCATAAACACATTCAATAAGATGGGACTAATGCCTAAAGATCACAAGTGATGGTAACCCGACCTAAATGACTGGAGATCCCAAGAAATAGGTTCAATGGGTAATAACAAGTCACGAGTGAAAGAACATGCTATGAGAAAATTAAGAAAGCATGAATCCTGTAGTGACAGAAGGATGGGATAATAGAAACTCTTAATGAGATCTATACTCTATGTTGAGTGGAGTACATAGCTACATGAGTACTCTTGATAGACTCACCTATACGAATGTGGAACTGAGGCCGGTTCCTATGGGATTTTGAGGCAGAATACCTAGAGCATTCGTTAAAACTGGGATAAACGTGCAG
Source organism: Medicago ruthenica (assembly GCA_018208015.1). Lineage (NCBI taxonomy): Eukaryota > Viridiplantae > Streptophyta > Magnoliopsida > Fabales > Fabaceae > Medicago > Medicago ruthenica. The sequence continues at coordinate 35,293,018 of CM031371.1, read as the reverse complement.
GGCCATAAACGCACGGGCTTTTAGAATACACCTTAGGAAAAGGTTTGTGTGCGGACTCTATGTCTGAGATAGAGTTCAATGCTGTAAGCAACTCTTGTTGAATCGGAATAGTTTCCGCTATGCAAAGGTTCAAGTTGTAGGCGACACCTTTGCTTATTAGCAACCTTATAGAAACGTTTTGACGTTATTATTGAAACCATTTTTTAAATTCAAGTGGGGGATTGTTGGAACATTGGTGTGAAGTTGGAAGGAAATTGGAAGATTAAACACCAAGTAATAATACTTTGAGCTAGTGTGATGTGAATTGAAAAAATAGAGAGTGGGAGTCCCACATAAAATAGAACACACACATTAGTAGTGTTTAAATTGCGGTATTTAATTTTAAATACTTGATATTGATAAAAATAATAGTAATTATTATTTTTATTCATGAATATCACTTCCCATAATTTTAGCTTATGTTGGTTGTGATAAGAATAAGAATTCAACTGAGTTTCCTATTTTTCCTTCATTCATATCCAATGAGTTTGTTTCCTCCACTTTTGAGGATTTGTTCCCTTTTGATCTTATCCACAAGTATTGTTGAACTGATTAGTGGTTAAGTTTCTTTTTGATCTTATCCATTAGAGTAACTGCTGCCGTAATTTTAGCTTAAAACAGTTACAAAATCTCTATATAAATAGAGGACTCCACTCAGTTCAAAAAACACACCAAAGAGTTCTATTGAGTTGTCGAGAACTCTTTCTCTCTTCTCCCCCAGCTTGTGTTAACGAGTTATTCTTCTCCTTATCTCCTTTTTCTGTCCCTTCGGAATTAAGAGTGTTCTTAAGACCTTAGTCCATATTCGGTATAATGTCCCTTCGGAATTAAGAAAGGTCTTAAGAACATAGTCCCTTCGATAATATATGTCCCTTTGGAATAAAGAGTACTTTTAAGATCATAGTACCTTTTGAAATAATAATGTCCCGTCGGAATTAAGAATGATCTTAACGGTATATAAATATTCTTTCAATATTTTTCTACTCTTGGAGAAGTTAAAAGTTAGAATGGTAATAACACCATATTTGAGTGGTCCTAGCACCATAATAGAATGGTCACAGTACCATATTAGAAAGTGGTTTCATGATTAAAGAGTGGTCTTAGTACCATATTGGAGGTGTAAATCTCGAACGGTTTTCTACAGTGCAGTAGTTAACCGCACAGTTGTAGCTGAACTTGTTTTATCTTGGAGGCGGCGTGGTTGATAGTCTGCCTTGCACAATTTTGGGCAGTGCCACGAAACGTCTTAAAGAGAGCGACCTGGTCGTGACTCAACCTAGTAACAACTTCGGTAGATAGTCCCTTTCAAAATAGAATTTGGAAATCCAAATACAACAGTTTGGAAATCCAAAAACAATAGATTGGTATGTGTATCTTCAACTACATTCATTTTCTCCTTGTATAGCTTTACAGAAATCCTGTTGAGAGTAGTGGAACTTTTTTCCTTTGCTACCATTGATGGCCCTTTAGTTATATGCCTCCACTCCCAAATTGAGTGTGATAACCCTAAATATCTAAAAGGCTTTGGCCGAAATCAAGTTGAGAAGTATACCAAGTACATGTCTAAGATTCTTCAGTTGTAGCTTGCATCCCAAACATCTCCCATGCCAAAAAATTCACACACTCCTTCATTTTTCATTTTTACCATGCCAAAATCACCAAAAGTATAAGAAGAGAAGAAATCAGGTTTAGGAGTGACATAGTATGAAGCTCCTGAATCAATAATCCAAGTTGAATCATGACAAGCAAGATTTATGGAATTACAACCGCATCTTTATTATTTTTCTTTCGCTCATAGTACTATGATAATTTCTACCATATTTTCTAAGAATTTGTTTCAATTTCTAGGTGAGGAATACACTCAGGTATAACCACTGATTATAGAAAATGTCTTTATATTCATCTTTTTCTAGTCAATTTAGATTTGTCAATAGGTTTAGCGGTTGCTCCTCATTAGGATCATACAGGTCTTTACTGTATGACATGTCTTCGAAGAGAGCCTTTCAAACTCCAAAGTGTATAATTAGTATAGTTGAGCGTAATTATATTTGGCTCTTTATTTTTCTGCATTTAAAATATAAGGGTGAAACTAACCAAGATTATCTGTACCACTTTGTTAAGAAAAACTAGAGATACAAGTCTCTATAAAGTGGAATGTTCTTTCCTATATGTGCAGTTAAATAGGCAAAAAGAAAAGTACAATTCCACGGCAAAAACAATGGTAGAAAAATAAATATAATAGACCCCCCAGTTTTTTACTTGGACAACTTGTCTCAATGTTTAATTAGTTCCTTGAACTATATGATAATTTTTAATTAGTTCCTTAAAGTAAAAAAAGTTGTAATCAAGTCTCTAAACTATTATACTTATTTTCCAATTAGGTCTTTTTGTTAAAGAAATATTAGTTAACAGTTGGGCAATGTTGACGTGGACTATAACATGTCAATTTTAATTTTACACATCATCATCCATCTAATATAAATAATTCCCTAAACTAATCTGGTCCTTTTGTAAATTAATAGGTCCCTAAACTAATTTAGACATATAAAAATTGGTCCTTCAACATAATAAGAATAAACACTTTGATGTATCCAAGCTACAAACTAAATCAAAATATAATTGTCAACAATTTGATAAATATCACAATAACTTATAGATAAGTAGTACATATGCTTTAAGTGCTTAATTTAAATATTTAACTAAAAAAGGTCAATGTCATTTGCAATGTTATAATATATTTTACTGAAATAAGCCATTTTGAAAGAAAAAAAATACCAATCTAACCTACTTTAAAAAAATGCAGGGATACACTTGTGTCGAAATTCTTGTTGGACCTCGTTGTTTGGAATCGCGAGGTAGTGGGGCCTCGCTGATTAAAACGACGAGGTAGGCCCATTAAAAAAATTTCACTTCTATTTTTTTGGGTGAAATTTGATTTAAAAATAAAGGAAAACTGAGAATCCTATATAAATAGATGTGTTTTGTTCAACAGAAATAAAAAAAAAAATCTCTATCCTTCTTACAATTTTTAACATCTCATTTTCTCTCATGGCTTCCACTACGCACTAAAGTTAAACTCCAACATATAAAGAATCCATTCAAAATGTATTTAAGTTCAATAAAGACATTATCAAGGTTGAAGAAGCGGTTGAACCACTTTTTTTACATAGCTCGTGACACTCGAAAGATGGTGTATATTGCATATGAGAATCTTCTTCTCCCATAAAACCTGAGACAGGTCAAGGTGACCCACAAATAGATTAGACTGGATCTTGCAACACGTGAATCAAAATGTAGCATCTTAGAGGGTTTTCAGTCGTGATTCAAAGATTAAGAGAAGCCCTAAACTACTTGTTGGATTATTTAACAAATATGTCAAATAGCATAGATAGAAAATATAGCACATTGTAATCTTAAAAATACATGTAAATGTGTATCTTGTATGACTGAATATGATTTGAGAGGCAATTGAGCGATCTTGAGAGAAGTGGTTGAGAGTTCTTCTACCTATTACTATTGAGCGCATCTTGCTTTTCAGTGAGTATTTTAATATAATGACATGATTAGAATATATATTAATCAGCGAAGGTAGGGACCTCTCAACCAACTTACATAAGATGACAACTTAACTCACCATAGATCGTTTCCTATTACGACATAATGCAACATTATTCATACTAGCATTCAAACGGACACTCTGTGTCCATCTGTCAGCTCTTTTTATTGCATTAAAACATATAAATTATGAACATACTTTTTTATAAGTTGTGATTTTAATTAAAATAAGTAGTAAATTACACTCCCCTCCCCTAAGAGATGCTTGAATTACACTCTCCTCCTCTCTTATGTTAAAATCTACACTCATCTTCCTTAAAGTAAAATTATACTCTCATCCCCTATGAGATGCTTGAATTACAACTTTCTCCCTTAATAATTAAATATACACTATGCTTTAATTTATTTTAACATAAATAAATGTTTTTATAATATACACTAATTTTGAATCACCATTTAAAAAAATTGTTTCTTTATAATTTAAATGTCAATGATAATTAAATTTAAATATTTTGTTATTAATTTTATAATTTGGAGTATTAAATTCACTTTTAAATAACCATACTTAATCGACTTTAGTAATTTTTCACATATTTTAATTTTATTTTGGGTTGTTTCATATTTATAATAGGGTTTAAAACTACATGTTAATGAAATTGTGAATAAAACAATAGTGAAAAATATGTATTCAAATTTTGATTATATTAAAATGGACCCGCAATACTATTTTTCTTCAAAGTGTGTTAGATTTTTTTTGCTAGATTATTAGAAATAAAATTTTTTTATTGAGGGAGTAAAGCGTAGATTTTAAAATAAGAGGGGAGAGAAATGTAATTCAAGTTTCTCTCAAGGGAGGAGAGTGAAATATTTTCTAATATGTTTTGAATAAGAGAGGAGGGAAGTGTATATTTTAACATAAGAGGGGAGGATGTGTAATTTAAGCATCTTTGAGGAGAGGAAAATGTAATTTACTCAAATAAATATAGAGATTTATGACTTTCAAATTGTAACAAACTATGGTTATATTTTTCAAACACCAACAATATAACAAATATAATATAAATTCTTATCTTTTTCAACGACACTAAGAATATAGCAATTTTATAGACAAATTTGTTTAAGGGTATGATTAGAAGTAAAAAAAAGTCACCTCACAATTTGTATTCCCTTTATATATAGTATAGGTAATTTATTTTATTTTTGACAAAATATAGTTTAGATAGATAAAAATATATGCTTTAATATTTTAATAATTGATACAATATTTTATCTTATACTTTATTTAACTAATTAAAGTTAATCCATAAATCCACATCACCATTATTTTAGAAAAGAAGATATGAATCATTATGTATATGTCCAAAAAGAGTAGTTGTTCCCCTTATTCTTCTATCTGTTTTTGGGGAAAAATGTTAGAAAAACAAAACCTCTCTCACTTTGAAAGATACACACGTTTCAGACTAGTAAGGACTAAGGATAAGGATACTTATTGTCCTACTCCTACCTAAGTTATATTAATTGCGGAATTGGACAGCGTAAAAGATGATCAAATTACAACAGATATTCTTGAAAAATATGTTATTTAAACAAATATTTTTTTGGTTAACTTATGGACAAACAAAAATATATAAAAAATGTAAGTATCGATATAAAAACTAAAGTAATAGAAAAAGTAAAAATACAATGAAAACATTAAAGAGAGTATCGTACCAAAAATTGTCATAGTCATACAAATATAATTTGGCACAAGAAACTAAAAAGCTATTTTATAGTAAGAATCCAAGATGTGCAAGTGTGTTCTAGTGATCTTCGATGCTGGTTGTTGGTATGTATAGAATCAATAGAAAATAGTCTAGGCTAAAGTCATTGATAGCATGCTTGGGATATCTTTAAAGGAATCATATCTTCCTTATAATTATCATTGATTATGTTTGCATATACATATCTTCAATGTAATTAGCATGCACTTTTCACCTCAAGAAATTCAAATAAATGTCTTGATCGTCTTTTTAAAAAAAAAAACCACAAACTCCCATTCACTAAGTCTTAAATAATTGCTCAAAAAACAAAAGTCTTAAATTAATGTATGGGGACGTGCTCCTGTTTATTCAATTGAAGGAATTTGTGAACTATTTTGAATGAAACTAGTGATAGAACAATAAAAAACAAAAATCGTAGTAATCGAGGTTCGAACGCCGACCACTCAACTGCTAGTCATTTTGTGGATTAAGTGACATTTAATTTCTTACATATCTAGGAAAATAATAAAGTTAAAAAATAATTTAATCAAAAGTCAATTCAGATTTGAATTATATTTTCTTGTTGTAGATGTTGAGCAACTAGTTGACATGAGTCAATTTCTCTCTTAAAAGTGGTTCTTTGGTATGCATCCTAAGCATGGTTGCTCTCACTATAAGTGGATGGCCGGACCAATTCATTACGGGCGCTAATAGTGTTCATTATAGGTGTTAGAGGACTTAGACTATGGTAGGAGACATGTATATGTCTCTTAACGTGAAAGAGCTTTTTTTTTTTTTCGTTTTCAAAATGAATATGGACCCTAGGCGTAGTTTACTTAATTGAATGGTAGTGATTTACAGCAGAGGTGGCCTGATTAAATTTATATTGTTGAAAAATATTGTAGAATTGATGGTATGATTTATAAAGGGTGATTTAGTCATTGAACCAAATTGTTGTTGAAAAATGATATCTCATTTAAGGCATTACATTTATTATTTTATTTTGCAAATATAGCATGTACGTTTTTATTTGCATATTCACCCCATTTTAAATTAATGACATTTTACAATTTAAACCATCAAATTAATTAGATTTCTCCTTCAATCCAATCACTCTCCAAACCTCTTTTTTTTTTCTTTGCAAAAATCATTGAAATTTAAAAAATGGCATTGCTGGAAATCGAACCAAGGTACTCTCACTCAAATCACATTTCCAAACCACTTGATAAATACATCTTTTATGAAATAAATTGGAATGCGAGATATATGGTATTAGTGAGCATTTTTTTTTGCAATGTCTTATAATCCAGCTTTAGTATAGTAGATCTTTCTAAAAAAACCAATATGAATTCATTCATTTGATTTTTTATATTAAGTATTATTCTTTTATATAAATTCATACTATTTATCTAGATTCGATAAACTACAACAATGTTTCATTTGTCATCAACCGAATTGTGGTTTATTTTAGGTTCAGTCTTTCTTTTGGATCAGATGAATTGTTTAAAGGTATTAAATGAAAATTGTCAGGATAAATTATAATGTTTCTATTTAATATTTGTCTTTTATATGTAAAAAAATCTGTTAAATATTTGTGTTGGATATTTGGTTGTTGACTTCATGTTTGCTAAAATTAAATATACAAACAATATGTGCGTCTTCAGAAGCAGTACGTCTTCAGAAGCTGAAATCTCAATATGTGCGTCTTCAGAAGCTGGGTCTTCAGAAGCAGAACTTCAGAAGCTGGGTCTTCAGAAGCTGAACTTCAGAAGCACTGTTCAGAAGCTAAACCTTCAGAAGCACTGTTCAGAAGCTGAACCTTCAGAAGCACTGTTCAGACACTGACCTTCAGAAGCACTGTTCAGACGCTGACCTTCAGAAGCTGAAATGTTCAGACGCAGAACTTTCAGACGCAGACCTTCAGAAGCACTTCTTCAGAAGTACCTTCAGAAGCTGGTTTTCTGCGTTCTGTTTTTGTGCCTTGGAGCTGTTAATTTTCTCACATGATCTTTTGTAGATTTAATTGAAGAATTCTCCAAGCTGTGTTTCTAGAAGGAAGATTATTTTGCGTGAGATATCTTTTGAAGATTGGATTCTTTTATTTGTGATTATATTTTCAAAGAGATCTTTGGAAAATATATTTCTGAAGAATATTTGCTTCTGTATGTTTCTAAAGAATTTTGGAAATATATCTTTGAAGAATATTTGGTTCAATTATTTGTTGCTGCTGAAGACTATAAATAGAGGACGCTGCTTTTGAAGAAATAAAAAAACCGAAGTTGTCATTGAGAGATTATTCTTAGGTTTTGAGTCTGTGAGCTGTGTGCTCTGTTTTTGTATACCACTCTATTGTTTAGAGTTGGTTTGTTTTATTGAGTTGTAATCACTTGAAGCTTTTAAGCAAAAGTGACTGTTTATGTATTTGGAGTGTGTCTCCTACGTTGTTTGTTTTTAGAGTCTGATGTCACTGGAGCAGTGATTGACTGAGGGAAGTGAGATGGGATCTCAGGTCTAGGAGTTCCTAGGTTGAAGTCAATACGGGTAGTAGCTAGGTGATAAGTTGTAAACTGGGAGTTTACTGATAACTTAGAACTAGGACTATCATAGTGGATTTCCTTCCTGGCTTGGTAGCCTCCAGATGTAGGTGTGTTTGTCACTGAACTGGGTTAACAAATATCTTGTGCATTTTTACTTTCAGTTTGTTATTTCTGTCTGATATTGCTTTGCTTCTGAACTTCTGTTACGCTGCAACTTTGTACTCTGTTCTGCTCTATTTTACGTTCAGTATCAGGTACTGCCAATTTCAATTGGCATCAGAGCAGGCACCCTGCCTGTTTTAGGGTGAGCTCCAGGGAAGTTTTTCTGGCAGTATGGATAAGGAAGGAGGATTTGTGAACAAACCACCTCTGTTGGATGGTTCCAACTACGACTACTGGAAATCACGCATGAGTGCTTTCCTTGTGTCTATAGACAGTAAAACCTGGAAAGCAATTCTGAAGGGTTGGGAACATCACGTTGTGCTTGACAAAGATGGAAAGAAGACAGCTGATCTGAAACCAGAAGAAGAGTGGTCCAAGGTAGAAGATGAATTAGCTCTTGGAAACTCCAAGGCCTTGAATGCTTTATTTAATGGAGTGGACAAGAACATATTCAGACTGATCAAGCAGTGCACCGTAGCCAAGGATGCATGGGAGATTCTCAAAACTACTCATGAAGGCACATCCAAGGTAAAAATGTCCAGACTTCAACTTCTCACCACCAAGTTTGAAAATCTCAAAATGATGGAGGATGAAAATATACAAGACTTCTATATGAACGTTCTGGACATGACCAACTCATTTGATTCTCTTGGAGAAAGAATGTTTGATGAGAAGCTTGTAAGAAAAATACTCAGGTCTCTTCCTAAGAGATTTGACATGAAGGTAACTGCCATTGAGTAAGCACAGGACATCTCCAGTATGAAGGTTGAGGAATTGATAGAGTCTCTTCAGAATTTTAAAATAGCCTTCAACAACAGAACTGATAAGAAGGGGAAAGGTGTTGCTTTTGTAGCAGATGCTGATGTTGTGGATGATGAAAGCACATCAGAAGCTTTTGTGATGCTTGGTAGACTGTTTAACAAAATCCTAAAGCAGACTGTTATGAGATCCAATCCAAATGATTTGAAGATGACAAGAACTGATGAGAAAGACAGTCAATCAAAAGGTGTTCAGTGTCATGAGTGTGAAGGATATGGCCACATTTGGACATAATGTGCAACATACCTCAAGAAACAGAAGAAGAGTTTGGCAGTGTCTTGGTCTGATGATGACTCAGAAGGAGAAGTGGAGTATGAGTCTGCTAACTGGTAGATGCATGTCTGATGATGGAGTCAAGATTTCAGAAGCACCATCAGGTTCTGAAACATCATCTGATACTGAGTCAAGTGATGGAGAACTGTCTTGTGAAGAACTGGCTACCTATTACAAAGAACTATACCTCAGAAATGAAGAAGTTTGCAAGCAGCTGGAAAATCAGAAGAAGACTATCAGTCAACTGCATACTGAAAGAAGTGAACACTTAGGGCAAATTTCAGAATGATGAACACTGGTACTGATATGCTTGAAGAGATATTGGAGAGTCAGAACTAAGGGAAACCAAGTGGTATTGGGTTTGATTATAAGACCTTGAACAAACAGCAAAATCCAACTACAAAGGTCAGTGCAGTTGTTGAAACATTTGATCCAATGATGGGCAAACCTAAGATGGAACATCAGAACAAACCTCAGGGATCTAAGAGCAGGAGGAAATCATCTCATCCTTGGGTATGTCATTACTGTGGAAAAAAGGGGCATATTAAACCATTTTGTTTCAAACTGTATGGATATCCACAACATCAACCAAAGGCCAACCATACATGTGTTCAAGTTAGAAAAGAATGGAAACCCAAGGTTGTTGATACTAGTCTTATAACTCACACCTCTCTAAAAGCATCATCAAAAGGAGAAGAGATTAGGCTGTGGCACCAGAAGCTTGGTCATTTAAACCTAAGAGGAATGAAGAAAGCCAGTCAAGAAAAGTCTCCTGGAAAGTCTGCCAGTAAGTCTGTTGCTGTGTCACCTTCTGACAGTTCACAAGAGAAGGAAACTGATGAGCATTCCCAGGATGCTGTGTCAGAGGACAAGTCAGTAAACAGTGAGAATGACAAAGATGCAGAAGAGTCTGAACCTGTGTCTAATCAAGAAGTTCAAGAAGTTAGTACTGATATGATAAAGGATCAATCTATAATTGATGTTAATATAGATGATCTGGAGTCTGATGATGAACCCATTAGTAAAAGACTTGACCAAAGTGTTGGCAAGAGGCTGAAGAATAGGAAAGGAAAGGTTGTTGCTGCTGCCAGCAAGCCTGCTCCTGTTACTAAGAAGAGTGCTGTTGTTGGACCATCTAAAGGCTGGAGCAAGGTGGTGGTCCCTGTCCCAAAGAAGAAGACACTAAAAATAAAGGAAGTGGATCCTAGTGAGTCTGAGGATAATGTTGAGCAAGATGTTCAAGACATCATGCCCTATGTTCAGTGTGCTGAGGGTGATGAAGATGTTACTGATATATTTACAAAAGCCTTAGATGCCAAGCAATTTGAAAATTTGAAGGGCCAACTGGGCATTTGCTTTTTTGAAGACTTTGCAGAGTCTACTGTTTCTGATGACAAATTTGCCTTCTGATGCTTAGTCTGTTTTTGTTTCCTCTGTGAAGACTTTGTGTGTGGTGTTGTGATGTGCTGGTCTCTATTGGATGGTTATATCCTCTGAATTTGGTGCCTTTATGGTTAATATGGTTATGGGATTGTTGATGAAAGCTGTTATGAGTTCTTTTCATCTATGGTGTGAGATGGAATTGTGTTTCAGATTTCTGGATGTGTTCTCTTTGATTTCTGGGCGTGTTTTTTCTCTGATTGTGTGCATATGCTCTATAACCTCTGCTGTTTTTCTGTCTTTCTACTCCTGGTGATTGCGTGGATATTTTTGTCAAAACTGTTTGGCTAAAAAGGGGGAGTAGTGTATGTTTCAGAAGCTGTTGCGGATCTGTTTCAGAGGGAGTCTCTGTTTCAGGGGGAGTGCTTCGTTTTGTTCCTGAGTGTATGTTGCTGATGTATGTGTGAAACATAGTGTATTATTCGCTGCTGACTCTGTTGCTTTTGGTTGCTATGTTTAAATACGCAATTTTGATGTGTGAAGAATTTGCTTGTTGTATCTCTCTGTTCTCAAATTGATTTTAGCAAAAAATTTGCCAAAGGGGGAGATTGTTGGATATTTGGTTGTTGGCTTCATGTTTGCTAAAATCAAATATACAAGCAATATGTGCGTCTTCAGAAGCAGTACGTCTTCAGAAGCTGAAATCTCAATATGTGCGTCTTCAGAAGCTGGGTCTTCAGGAGCTGAACTTCAGAAGCTGGGTCTTCAGAAGCTGAACTTCAGAAGCACTGTTCAGAAGCTAAACCTTCAGAAGCACTGTTCAGAAGCTGAACCTTCAGAAGCACTATTCAGACGTTGACCTTCAGAAGCACTGTTCAGACGCTGACCTTCAGAAGCTGAAATGTTTAGACGCAGAACTTTCAGACGCAGACCTTCATAAGCACTTCTTCAGAAGTACCTTCAGAAGCTGGTTTTCTGCGTTCTTCAGAAGTACCTTCAGAAGCTGGTTTTCTGCGTTATGTTTTTGTGCCTTTGATAAGTACTAGAAAATAGTTAAAATGCATATTTAATTTAAGCACTTTTTGTAGCTTGTTCTGCAAGTTATCTTGGGAAAAGCTCATAATCACAGATCAAATGCCCAATATTGCTTTTACTTCTTACCCCATCTTTTGTGCAGGAAAAAGCAAGTCAGGACTGAATTGAGCAAAGAAATATGAAGTTTTGATCAAAGCACATCGCTACAAGCGAGGATAGGCAGGAAAAATCAGGGCTTCATCGCTTCAAGCGCCAGATGCCTCGCTACAAGCGAGCTTAGGCAGGGAAATTTCAGAGTTCATCGCTACAAGCAATGGGTCGGTCGCTTCAAGCGACCAAGGGCGGTTTAATGCTATGTGATGACGTGGAACTTCCCCTTTGGCCAAGAAAACTTCGTCGCTACAGCGACAGGCTCGTCGCTTGTAGCGAGCGTTGAAAATTCCAGATTCTATATATAGCCATTCAGCACTGTTTTGTACAGTAGTTCTTTTGAGAGTAGAGTTAGAATATTTTAGGATTTAGTTTTAGACAGAAAAGAGGGCTAGAAGCTTTGATCTTCAAGGAGCAAGAGTGATTGGAGTGTGGAATCAACCAAAGGTCTTTGGGAAATCAAGAACTTGGGTTTGTATTTTCATCTTTTCTTTACACTTTTGTATAGTTGTCATGAAAATGAACAACTAACTTCCCTTTGTTGGGATTGGAGGCACTCTTTCTAGCTTAGATGTAATAATCGATTGTGCAAATATATGGTTTTAGCAATTTATGTGGTATTGAGTTATTCTTGCTATTCATTGTCATGTTTTGATTTAAATGTTATTGACGAATACTTTTGAATCTTTGGTGAGAATAACTTCTATCAAAATAAGAAAATCTAGACATGGATTTGGGTTTTGATAATCGCAAAGAGTGTCGGAACGTAATGCTTTCGGATCGTTTGATTGATTGGGAAATCGTCGATTAAACGATACGATCGATCTCACAACGTCATTTGGGAAATCAATGACGTTGTCGAGTGATACGTGATAATTTCACTAAAGCGCTAGAATTCATATGCATGATCTTTAGATTATTTTCGATGCTCCATTGAGGAACTCCGATCTCAACGCTTTTATTCCCTATTTCTTGTCGCCTTTATTTCCGCTTTTTATCTTCCAATAGTTTATGTACAAACAAGTTTTAAGAAACCCTAACTCAAAACGATACCAATTGTTGAACGGTTCGAAGTAGCGCACCAATCCTTGTGGAGACGATACAAAAATACTTACCTCGTTTGTTGCTGCAATACTACAGCCAACAAAATGGCGCCGTTGCCGGGGATTAGTGTTTAGATATTTTGAGCATCGCAATAATTGGTAGTGTTTTGAGCTTTTGTATATATCTTGTTAATATTCTTTCATTTCTTTTGTACATTATAAACTGTTTGTGCATTAACCTTCTTTGTTATGCAAAGAAAATTTCCTTGTTAGTTACATTTGTTTCAGATTTTCAACATTGAAAGAAATCATGGCTGATCATCATGATTATTTCAACTCCTATAATCCATACGAGTATGAATCCTATCAACAATTTCAACAATATCCGTCTGAAGATGAACAAATGTTAAGAACGGAAAATACTTTGAATTTGTTCATGCAACAATCCATGATCAATATGCAAAATACCAACCATAGATTGAGAGCTTTGTCATGCCAATTGGAGATTTTGCAGGTTCAATTGAATTTTCTACCTAGAATCATGGATGTTCAGACCAACAATCAATCCACCATGGAGTTCGGAGAGATTGTTGAAGACGATATTGATGAGAGTGACGAAGAGATGATGTTTGAAGGATGTGGTATAAGGACATTAGTGGAAGAATTAGAGATACCACACAAATTTGAACTTCCTCAAGAAAGGTCAAATTCTGAAGAGGCCAGAGTTGTTGATAGTGAAGAAGTGATGGATATTGAGAAGACGGAACAGTTTCTTAACAAGGAAGAAACTTGTGAAAAGGAGGGGATGAAAGTGAGCAAGGCGGAACTTGAACTTGTACAAGATTGCATATGTTCCTTGCTCAACTTATTCTGGATAGGGAGGTTATGGACTCCACATCAGCTGTTCTGCAAGTTCATGGAATTCCTCGGAAAGCAAAGAAATATTAAGGCTGATGTGCTCTCCGTCTCATTTTGGCCACCCTAACGAATCAGGCGTCGAGCTAACGACGTAAAACAAGCGCTTGTTGGGAGGCAACCCAATTTTGTAAGTAGTTATGCTTTATTTTATAATCCTTATAAAAGTTTTCACATGAAGGGAATGTGGTGCATATCAATTTTCTAAAAACAAATCTGTGTTCTGTCATGGTCGCTATAGCGACCAATTTCGTCGCTGTAGCGACGAGTTCAAACTCTGCGCTCGCTATAGCGATGGGTGGTTCGCTGTAGCGATGACAGTAAAACCTGTCAGTACAGATTTTAATTCCACTAACTCCCATTAACTTCTTGTGATAAACTTATGTTTAAGCACTTTTATTTATGTTCAATAATGTTGAATGAGCTATAGATTTGTGAATCATCAGATGCATGATAATGATAATGATAAAAATTGTTTCAAAGTGCAAAGCCAAGTTACTTGTTTCTTGCTTTTCTAGGTGTATATTTGAATTTGAAATGAGTACTTTGCACACCATTTATCTCATACAATTTTACGCGATAACATGCTTATTATGTGAACCAATTAGAACTAGCCGAAATGTGAGGAATTCTCAAACATTGTATATATATGCAGGAGACCGGCATTTCATGTTTAACTCGATTAATTTATGTTAAATTTATTGTTGTTTTAAATTGCATGAAAGCATTGAAACGATCAAGGCAATTTTTTGAATATGAGTGAAACACTTGCCCATATAGCCTACCCTGTGAGAAGTGAGAATCTGTTAACCCCTTTGAGCCTATTGAATCAGAATTGTTAACTGTGAACTGCCAATTTTCATAAGCTCAATTGCTTAATGAAATTGCCGGAGTTTGTAAAAAAATCCAGTTCATAGTTAACTCATTATTGAATTCTGATAAATACTTTCTTTTGAACCCTTATTCATCGTGATTATTGACCTTTGACAAAGTGATAAAGGAACATTCGATTAGGGTATCATTGAACCAAGTTGGGGAGAAAAGGGAGGTATTGTTTATGTCAAGTAGTGGTGAATTGTGATAATTGATCTTGACAACAAGAAAAAGAGAAAGAAAAAGAAAAAGAAAAGAAAAAAGAAAGAAAAGCAAACCAAGAAAAAGAAAAGAGAAAAATAGAAGGTTTGCAATAAAAAAAAAAAAAAAAGTTGTCAAGATCAATCAAAGAAAAGAAAAATTTGTAATTCACCAAGAGTTGTATTGGAATAAGGAGGAAGTATGTAAATAGAATGAATGTTCCTCTTGCTTGGCCATTTGAATTCAATATCCCACATATGACAATTCTTTTGTAACCAAGCCCAATTACAACCCTTAAAGACCTTGTGATCTATGCTTTTGTGCTTTTAGAAATGATAATTAGATAGACGCATAATTTGATCAGAATGTTAGCATACTTGCCGGATGAGTGTTCATAACCCTCACAACATGAGTTCAATTTCTTTTATTTACTTTCAAAGAAGTGTGTTAGGTGTGGTTCATTGTTAACTATGTTATTGCCTTGCATTGTATGATATGAATTTTGTGTTTAGGACTTATGTCGTATTCATAGTATATATCTAGATTAATGAGAAACTTCATAATTGCCCGCGCAATCCACTTTTGAATTATGCGATCTGAAAACTTTTCATTTCTTTGCATGTATTGTACTTTTGTCCAAAGCCTTGTATTTTTCCATTTCTTTTGAGTCCTTTGTTTGAGGACAAACAAAGATTTAAGTTGGGGAGTGTGATAAGTGCTAGAAAATAGTTAAAATGCATATTTAATTTAAGCACTTTTTGTAGCTTGTTCTGCAAGTTATCTTGGGAAAAGCTCATAATCACAGATCAAATGCCCAATATTGCTTTTACTTCTTACCCCGTCTTTTGTGCAGGAAAAAGCAAGTCAGGACTGAATTGAGCAAAGAAATATGAAGTTTTGATCAAAGCACATCGCTACAAGCGAGGATAGGCAGGAAAAATCAGGGCTTCATCGCTTCAAGCGCCAGATGCCTCGCTACAAGCGAGCTTAGGCAGGGAAATTTCAGAGTTCATCGCTACAAGCGATCGGTCGATCGCTTCAAGCGACCAAGGGCGGTTTAATGCTATGTGATGACGTGGAGCTTCCCCTTTGGCCAAGAAAACTTCGTCGCTACAGCGACAGGCTCGTCGCTTGTAGCGAGCGTTGAAAATTCCAGATTCTATATATAGCCATTCAGCACAGTTTTGTACAGTAGTTCTTTTGAGAGTAGAGTTAGAATATTTTAGGATTTAGTTTTAGACAGAAAAGAGGGCTAGAAGCTTTGATCTTCAAGGAGCAAGAGTGATTGGAGTGTGGAATCAACCAAAGGTCTTTGGGAAATCAAGAACTTGGGTTTGTATTTTCATCTTTTCTTTACACTTTTGTATAGTTGTCATGAAAATGAACAACTAACTTCCCTTTGTTGGGATTGGAGGCACTCTTTCTAGCTTAGATGTAATAATCGATTGTGCAAATATATGGTTTTAGCAATTTATGTGGTATTGAGTTATTCTTGCTATTCATTGTCATGTTTTGATTTAAATGTTATTGACGAATACTTTTGAATCTTTGGTGAGAATAACTTCTATCAAAATAAGAAAATCTAGACATGGATTTGGGTTTTGATAATCGCAAAGAGTGTCGGAACGTAATGCTTTCGGATCGTTTGATTGATTGGGAAATCGTCGATTAAACGATACGATCGATCTCACGACGTCATTTGGGAAATCAATGACGTTGTCGAGCGATACGTGATAATTTCACTAAAGCGCTAGAATTCATATGCATGATCTTTAGATTATTTTCGATGCTCCATTGAGGAACTCCGATCTCAACGCTTTTATTCCCTATTTCTTGTCGCCTTTATTTCCGCTTTTTATCTTCCAATAGTTTATGTACAAACAAGTTTTAAGAAACCCTAACTCAAAACGATACCAATTGTTGAACGGTTCGAAGTAGCGCACCAATCCTTGTGGAGACGATACAAAAATACTTACCTCGTTTGTTGCTGCAATACTACAGCAACCAGCCTTGGAGCTGTCAATTTTCTCACATGATCTTTTGTAGATTTAATTGAAGAATTCTCCAAGCTGCGTATCTAGAAGGAAGATTATTTTGCGTGAGATATCTTTTGAAGATTGGATTCTTTTATTTGTGATTATATTTTCAAAGAGATCTTTGAAAAATATATTTTTGAAGAATATTTGCTTCTATATGTTTCTAAAGAGTTTTGGAAATATATCTTTGAAGAATATTTGGTTCAATTATTTGTTGCTGCTGAAGACTATAAATAGAGGACGCTGCTTTTGAAGAAACAAAAAAACCGAAGTTGTCATTGAGAGATTATTCTTAGGTTTTGAGTCTGTGAGCTGTGTGCTCTGTTTTTGTATACCACTCTATTATTTAGAGTTGGTTTGTTTTATTGAGTTGTAATCACTTGAAGCTTTTAAGCAAAAGTGACTGTTTATATATTTGGAGTGTGTCTCCTACGTTGTTTGTTTTTAGAGTCTGGTATCATTGGGGCAGTGATTGACTGAGGGAAGTGAGATGGGATCTCAGGTCTAGGAGTTCCTAGGTTGAAGTCAATACGGGTAGTAGCTAGGTGATAAGTTGTAAGCTGGGAGTTTGCTGAGAACTTAGAACTAGGACTATCATAGTGGATTTCCTTCCTGGCTTGGTAGCCTCCAGATGTAGGTGTGTTTGTCACCGAACTGGGTTAACAAATATCTTGTGCATTTTTACTTTCAGTATCTTATTTCTGTCTGATATTGCTTTGCTTCTGAACTTCTGTTACTCTGAAACTTTGTACTCTGTTCTGCTCTGTTTTACGAAAAACATCAGATCCTGCCAGAATTTCAATTTGCATTGCGCTCGCTGAGGATTTTATTTGCTTATATCTAACGATGCAAATTTTTATGTATCCATATGAGTAAGTTAATATGATTTTTTTAGGGATAATATGACAAAATTTTGAAAACTAATAGCTGTTTTTAAAATATCAACATTAATGTAGTGTTTCTATTAAATATTTTGTTTTTTTATTTACAAAACATTGTCAAATGATTGCACCACACTCGTCGCAAAATTTATGTGTTTATATCTGCGGAAGCAAATTTTTATGTATTGATATGAGAAAGTCAATATGTCGTTGAGCTACGGGCTTATTTAAAAACAAATAAACTTGAATTCAACGAAATCATATCTTCTACCAAGACATTCACTGGGGAAGCAGAAGCCCTTATAAAGGAAGTTATTCAGGAACAAATGAAACTCTTTTTACTTCATGAACAAGCAGCAAAAAAATGTTTAATAATTTCATATCTTTAAAAATGCTTGGTTATCCAAAGTTAACCCTACATGTATACATATAAGTCAAACATCTCTTACGAGCATACATATGATATTCATCGCACTCAACACTTAGAAGTTTGAAACAATTTGCAAAATAAAAACTCCACACAACGTGCACTCCAATCATACATTGTACTTGGAAAATTAAACACACATTTTCGCAAAGTATAAAATAAAGATACGAGCAGAGATTAAAGCAAGAAATAATTGTACAAATTAGGTGCTAACCACAAAGGGCACACATTGTCATGGCACAAGGCCGGTTACAACAAATAGAAATATTGTTTGGAAAGGAAAGAAAACTTACAAGGCCATTTAGGTCTCGGCATTATCAACATGCCCGGTTTCTTCTTCTTCTTCGGAAGGGGACACCAAGACTCCATTCTCAACAAACTTAAGGAAGGGTATCCCTTAGGTCGAAAGCTCAACCCCAGGCTTCACAACCTTCAATTGCTCCACCGCGCTCTCAAACCCGTGACTGGCAGCACCCACCAAGCTCCTCTCCAGCTCAACAATCCTGTTCACCAAACCAGGATGGTCCAATTAGGTTGTGTCCTGAAACTCCTCTTTGCCAACAAGGGTGGCAGCAAGAAGGCATTTCTTCTCTTCAACCCCCTTGTGTTGAGCCTCCTTCAGCTGGTTCAGGACCAGGAGATCATCCTCTGCCTTCTTTTCCAGAGAAGCGGTCTTACGGTCCTTCTCCTCAGCCAAGGTATTGCGAGCAGCGAGGTCAGCTTCCAACTTGGCCACCAGCGCATCTTTCTCCTTCACCAGGACGTCTGCCCAGACCACGTCCTCAGTGGAGGAATTGTTCAGAGCCACCGCAATCTCTACGGCCTTCATCGCAGTTATGACTCCTTCAGTCATAGCCTTGCTCCGACCAGCAACACCCAAGTCCTGAATTACTTTCAGCTCGGGGTCACTCAGGCATAGAGATGAGTGGAGCCATAGCGATCCGGGTCGGACCACACATTGGGCAGCTGAAGCAAGTCCCCTCCTTCGGACTGAACAAGCGCAGGAGTAGCAGGCACATGTTTTCCTTTATCAGCATACTTCGTCCTCTTCCTCTTGAAGGACTCGTAGACCTCTTCCATATGGTCGTCATCAAGCACCTGCGCTGAGACCTGAGAGGAGGAGCCACCCGCAGCTCCAGCAATCATAGCGTTGACATTGTGGACATCCCTCCTCCGGGCTCCTCCGCGGCCGGCCACCTTCTTGCTGGAGCGCTTGATGAGTTCGTGCATGCCAGGCATTTTTCCTGCAAACAAAAAGATCGAATGCAAGTCAATATCAATACTTAAGAGAAAATTAGCAATACAAATTGTGAAAAATAAAACATCTACCAAGCAATTCCATCGGATTATCAGAGAGCACTAAATCGTGAGTGTTAATGAAGCGGGGCTCAGTCAACCGCTTCCCCTCGGAATCATAAATAGGAGTTCCGTCCTCCATCACCACCTTCCCGGGCACGAAGGAGCTAGCATAAGCCCACAACTTATCATAGTCCTCCTTCTCCCTCGCAGTCAGGCGGGCGTAGCCATGGCCAAAGTCCCCCGGTTTGTAATTACAGTGGTCCTCACACAAGTAAAGGGAAATCGAGGGACCCAAACTCGCTCTGCGCCACCATCCGCACGGGGTCGATTTACTGTCTTCAAGACATTTCTCAAAGCAGTCTTAGTCTTCGGTTGCACCAGGAAAAAGCGATCCTTAAAGCTTTTAACCTTGCCTATAAAAATGTTGAAGACCTTCTTGTTTTTACGGAAAGAAACCCAACATTGTCCCACGCCTTTTTCCGTCCCTCGCTGGACGGTGAAGAAAGTAAAAAATAAATTTATAGGAGTGATCCCTAGGTATTGACACACCAACTCGAACGCTTTCATAAAAGGGTAAGACTTTGGATGAAGCTATGATGGAGACAACCTCCTCCATTGAAAACCACCTTATGAAAGTCTAAAAACGGGAGCCTGAACCCCATGTCTTTAAAAACGACCTCGTACATCGGGAATCTATTAGCGGTATATCGCGAGCATATCTGGTCGGACACACTCGGTATGTTAACTTCCCAATCTTCGCTCCTCCCAACAGAGCTAAACGAGATTTCCGCCGTACTATCCGGCGCAAAAACTGACACCGCACCCAGCGGTTTATCCCCTATCCAGGATGGGTCGCACGCTTCGGCCTCGTTTCTATTGGGGTTTCCTGCCATGCTTGACTTGAAAGAGGAGGGAGGAAAAAAGTGAATTTCACATTCAAAATCCAACCTTCCTCCACCTTCGCGAACAAAATGGATCGGGAAAAAACTTTAAAAATCAACAAGTTGGAGGGAAAACTAAAAGGCAAGGAGGAAACCACCATCTACGGCGGCGCTACGCCACTCACGGCAGCAATAGGTTAAATCTCTAACAGGTTAAAAACCTGCCACCGGTGGCCCGTATACAAAGGGACAAGGATTCTAAATCCTAAAACGCCTACCTACGGCGGAAACCACCACCATTTTACGTCGGAATCCACCGGTTCTCTACTTAGAAACCTCAGTTTTACAAGTTCATCAAACCAGGACAAGCAAAAATGTAAGGAAAGAAACCGAGAATGGTGAATATGACAAACCTGTTTAGATTTCGAAAATGATGTAGACTTGAACTTGAGGGTGTGAGGGACCAAAACGCACCGAGAACTCTCTAAACACTTAAAAAGGATTATGGAAAAATCATAGCTTGCAAGGGACGAAAATGGCAAAAGTGTTTCCAAATAACACTTGAAGCTATTTATACTTCCTTCGCAACCTTTTAGAAAACAGCGATCTCGGTCCAGTGCAGCCCTTCACCTGCACCCCTGTCAAAACTAAACAAAGCAACAGTTCAGATCACATCTCTTCATGCAACAGCCCTGATCAAACCTGTTGGGTTCCCCAAACGTCAGGATCAAATCAACGATGATGATGAAACCTCGAGAATAGATCCCATAGCATACTCAAGGGCCTATGTAATCAAGTGCGTTACTAGCCTTTACACATGGCAGCCAAAACCCAAAGGTTATATCCCCTCATTCCCGTCCTCGAGACGTGCGCATAAAATGCAGAAGGACAGACGGCCAACTCTCTGACGAGGGAATCTCTTGATCACATCATTGCATTGGTCGGTAGACTGACTCCGGCTCAATATGACGTTTGGTGACATTCCAGACACAATCAGAGTGATCTCCAATAACACGTTTAGTGACATTCCAGACACGATCAGTGTGATCGCTAATAACACGTTTGGTGACATTCCAGACACGATCAGTGTTATCCCCAATAGCACGTTTGGTGACATACCAGACACGGCCGATTCAACCGTGGAAATATGATCGATACGACCATGGTAGAACTTGTGAGGCATACCCTTGTGAACAGCAACGTTCCTAAACGGGTCAACCTGCAACACTACGAGCATAGACTCATTCGCGAACATATCTACTTCAAACATTAGGAGTCACCACCTCTAAAGCTTCCTACGAACAAGGTCTTCGCACTTTCAAAGTCATCACTCTTTATCAAGCGTAACGACTTAGGGGGACTTCTATTTTGGACCGAGCAAACTCAATAGGCCCAATACAAAAAATCCCAAATCCAACATCTGGCAAAATTACTCGTAACACACCTCCTCCCCGCGAGGGGGGTGCTAGGAGCAAACAGATACTGATTCAAACAATGAGTAACGTCTCTTTCCATGTTCCCGTGAATCTCTCCTCGTCGGTTATGATTCTTACGAATTCGTAACCACCGAGCCAAACATGTGCCATACAACAACACCTGCAACACCCACCTCTATATAAAGGGGACTCTCTGTGGTCCCCAAGGTTAGACTCTCTCTATCTCTAAACCCCTAACTTCTACTCAATACTGACTTGAGCGTCGGAGTGTCTGCAGGTACACACACCCCCCCCCCCCCCCCCCCGTCGTTCCAGTCAACCAACTGTAAGCAGCATACAACCACCATATACAACTGCACCGGTAGTCCATTTGTGATCAGGTACGATCAAAAATAATATTAGTAATTACATCATCTGGTCACTATTATAAACAAAAATCAATGTTTTAGATCCATTCATTAAATGATGTATATGGTCTATAATAACAACTATATACATCATTAGTTGATTAAATCTAAAATGTAGTTTTTTGGTTATAATAGTGACTGGAGGGTGTACATATATATTATGGTATTTTTAAATAGGGTTAAATATGTTTTTGGTCCCTATAAATACACTAACTTTTTATTTTAGTCTCTCTAATTTTTCTTCAATTTTTAGTCCTTATAAAATTTTCAATCACCACTTTTGGTCTCTATTTTTAAGTCAATTCATGTTTAGCATTTGAAATTGTAAAGAATATTGTAAATATCTCTCCAAAAAATAATAATTTTTAAACAAAACATGAATTAAGTATGAATTTTTAACCGCCAAAAATATAAAAATTCATATTTAATTCATGTTTTCTTTAAAAATTATAATTTTAAAAGGACTAAAATGAAAAATTGGTATAAGAACTAAGATGCTTATCTATGACAATCTTAGTAAGACTAACTTCCGTTTTATGTGAATCTTCCTAAGAACCAAGATTCTTACGTATGACAATCTTACTAAGCGTTTTATGTGAATCTTTCTAAGAACCAAGATTCTTACCTATGACAATCTTACTAAGACTAACTTCTGTTCTATGAGAATCTTCCCAACAACTAAGATTCTTACCTATGACAATCTTACTAAGACTAGCTTCCGTTCTATGCGAATCTTCTTAAGAACTAAGATTCTTACCTATAACAATCTTACTAAGACTAACTTCCGTTCTATGTGAATCTTCATAAGAACCAAGATTCTTACCTATGACAATCTTACTAAGACTAACTTCCGTTCTATATCAATCTTTCTAAGAACCAAGATTCTCACCTATGACAATCTTACTAAGACTAACTTTTGTTCTATGTCAATCTTCCTAAGAACCAAGCTTCTTACTTATGACAATCTTACTAAGACTAACTTCCGTTCTATGCGAATCTTTTTAAGAACCAAGATTCTTATCTATGACAATATTAGTAAGACTAACTTTCGTTTTATGCAAATCTTGTTAAGTACTAAGATGCTTATCTAGGATAATATTAGTAAGACTAACTTTCATTCTATGTGAATCTTCCTAAGAACCAAGATTCTTACCTATGACAATCTTACTAAGACTAACTTTCTTTCTACGAGAATCTTCCCAACAACTAAGATTCTTACATATGACAATCTTACTAAGACTAACTTCCGTTCTATGACAATCTTCCTAAGAATTTAGATTTTTATCTATGACAATCTTAATAAGACCAACTTCCGTTCTTATTTTTTATTATTGTTTTTGGTTTGTATTTTATTAATATTATGATAATTATTATTATAATTAGTTTTTATTACAGCATAAATTAACATTAATAATATAGTATTATGAATGACACAACAAATGATTAAATGGTTAAATATACTTTTGGTCCCTATAAATATATCAAATTTTTGTTTTAATCCTCTAAAAAATTTCTTCGACTTTTAGTCCCCAAAAAGTTTTTCTTTTTACTTTTGATCTCTCCTTTAAAGTAAACTCATATGTAGACTTCATGTTTTTGGATAAAATTTTGAAGAAAAATTTATAATATTATAAGAATCTCTCCAAAAAAAAATAGAATTTTTTAACAAAACATGAATTAAATATGAATTTTTACATTTCTTGTCAAAAAAATGAATTTTTACATTTATGGCCGTTAAAAAATCATATTTAATTAATATTTTGTTTAAAAATTCTATTTTTTTTTGGGTGAGATGTTTATAATATTCTACACATTTATGCACGATTTCATTAAAAAACAGAAAAATAAAATATGAGTTGACTTAAAAGTTTGGACCAAAAGTGGTAATTGAAAATTTTATACAGACTAAAATTCAAAAGAAAATTTTAGAGGTACTAAAACGAAAAGTTGATATATTTATAGAGACCAAAAACATATTTAACCCAAGATTAAATTAGCTTGTAATTTAAATATAGATAACAAAATACAACTATTTTTTAAACACATTAAAATGAAAATAACATAATATAATATCAATTAATACAACATAAAATTAAAAATACAAAAACTAAAGGTGGAGAATGGGTACATAATACATTTCTCTGTCTTTCTCTAGATCTATCATTCAAAGAAGGAAAATATGAATTTTCTATACTGACCCTATAATATTCATACCATCAAAATGTAAATGAAATTATTATAAGAATTATTTATATCTTTTTTACCTTCTATAATAGGTAAGTAATGTACCAAACCTGCAAAAACAGGTCATTTAAACTTAAAAAAAAAAGTTGAGGTCTTCCACGATAGGAGACCTAATAAGATCACCCACCGTAAACGGCGCCATGTTAGAGATAGATTCAATCTATGGATGGAGTTTGGATGATTCTCAGCTTTCGGTGTTCACTTTGGTGTGGTGCTGGGGTTTGTTTTTGGGTCGTTGATCGTTTTTACTTGGGTGAGCTATTTTGTGGTGTGCAGGTTTTTTGACAACCCTTAACAGCTCGTGATATGTGATTTGTACCATTTTTGTATACTCTTTAATGTTGATATATATATATATATATTTGCCGTTAAAAAAAATGAATTAGGTTTATTTTTTAAATTCTAAATCAATTGATTTTTGCTTTCAACATTCTTATGCAATTGACATAAAATGCTTTCTTGCCATATGCGTGAAATGATTTGCAAGGGGATACAGCCCAATGTATGTAGAGAGCCCGGTCCGACAATTAGGAATAGTTGTTGAAATTTGTTGTTCCCACATGTAAGTTTGCTAAGAAACATCAAGAAATTACCAATAAAACTTCATCGACAGTTAACTGCCGTCGGTTTAGTTTCCATGGCAATTATCTGTCGCTGATATCATCGGTAGTTAACTGCCGCTGCGATTAATTATGCAGACAACAGGTTCTGTTTACATCAACCAGCCAAATTTCGGCATATTTATTACCTGTAATTCAAAATTACAATTCTAGAGGCAATACAACTCATACACCAATTATAATCAATCATAAGCAAGAACAATACATAATCTTTCACAATTGACCGAAATGAAATCAATTCGACATTTCGTTAAAATTAAATAAATGTTTGAAATTAAACAAAACATAAAGTGTTTGAAATTCAACAACACATTACATAAAATTACATGAAATCTCTACTGACATTCTTCGCACATGCAGTTGGAACGAACACAAAGATATAATATATTATTTTCAATCATATTCCTAAACATAAATCCTACATCGCTATCGCCTCGAACAACCCGAGGAAAATAGACCGTTTTCCACATGTCTTCATCTTTACCTACCCCCAGGTCTACACATGTCATCTGAACAAATACATGACATGTATAATGATTTTCACCAACATAGACAAAATATTTGTTAAGTTGTGCCGTCAACTCATCCATAGTATCAGTCGGAGTTAGAAAAACCTTTTTGAAAGCAGAGTACCGGACATGAGTTTCAATTTGTGCAACCTCAGACATGTTTAACTTCACAAAATTTTATGAAATATCAAGCATCAGAATAAAATTAAATGAAACGTAATAACCAATAAATTGACAGAAACATAGACATATATATATATATATATATATATATATATATATATATATATATATATATATCAAATGCGGAAACATTAATAACCAATAAAAAAAAGTAGGTGCATATTCCACCACATAAATGTCATATATTTATATAATGTTAGTTATATATTGGTCTCAAAAAATTGGTGTTACAATATTGACCACAAAAAATATGTCGGTGTAATATCGACAAAAAAAAGGATAAACACCGACAAAAAATCAGTCATATCGCATCAAGTGAAATTGAATCATCTTCATCTTCCGCAATAACTTGAAATTCTTCCTTTGCTTTTTCAAGAGTGTCACACGAAAGTGGATTGGCTTGGTTTGACTCCTTTTTTGGTGGGGGCGGATTCTCTCTATTTTCAATGTTCATGAGGTCTCGGAACCTAGATTGTTGATTCAAATACTCAAACTCCCAAGTCGATGCCTCTTCAATCTTGTGTATGTTCCACTACGTAAATGATGGAGGTAATGGACAACCATCTTTCAAAAAATTAAGAACAAAATGATTGGAAATTAAGCCAAGGTACATGATGGGGGGTTTTTTGCTTAAGTGGTGGCACCCCTCTAAGTGGGAAAAAAGATTCCGAAGTTTCGATTTTGTGATTTGTCAACTCCACTACAAGCCGGTTGTAATAAGTTGCAACGATGTGACCCATGTCTGGAAACATCAACCACTTATCTACAAGTGCAATACCACCACAATTTTTGGGAGGATGCAAGCCATTTAAGATGTAGTTAAAATGATCATCACTCTCAAATACCCGCACATAATCATTTCTATGATCTTTCACCTCTTGAATAAGATGTCTATGAACCATGATATGACTTTCTTCGGTCAAACCCAATAACTTAGCTATAGCCCGAAAACCACAATTCCTATCGCCTTTAACTTCCACAATTTTTTCAATAAATGGAACCATGAATTTTGGCATATAATCAATAGGGCTCAAACCATTATTAGGCGTTGGAACCAGAATAGGCTTAGGAAACCGAGTAGGTGTTGGAAGTGGGGAACGTGATGCTTTGCCAATACGAGCACCCTTTCTTTTAGGAAATGATGACATAGTTGGTGACGATTGGCTATCCGAAAATTGAGAATCAACACGCTTCCATGAAGAAGGGATTCGACTAGTCGATGTCTCATTTTCCACTTTTTTCTTGGCTCCCTTGGTTGGTACTTTTCTTGGAGGAGACAACATTGTGGCTTCTGGAAATGCCAACTGACGCAAAACCTCTTTTATTTCTAGTTTCAATTGATAAGGAACTTTCTTGAGACGTTCTTGAATAGCATTCCACTCCTCCACGACAGAAAAACCATCTTCATTTCTTTCTTCACCCATACATAACCTTTGTCAATGATGGTGTATCTCATCCAATCGAATAGGCTTGTTGTGACAGATTTTCATAGCAATGATGCATGCATAAGGTAGCCCATACGATGTCCTTATCACACAACCGCAACTTTTCTTGTCCATGCACAAGGTTTCCTTGGAAAGTTTTCTTCCACAAAAATAAAGCTCAAAGCATTTCTAGACACATAACCCGCCAACCCATAGTACAAAATGACGTCTTTGTATCTATGTTCCAATACAGTACAACTCCTCCCAAATGATGTTTGTATCTCAGTTAACTGGATCACCAAAATATAATGTATTTTCTTCTAACAAGTACCCAAATCACTCACATTATTGCTCAAATATTTCTTCACTCTACCATGAGCCCTTTCAACTCTGTTGGTGGTTCTGCAGCCAAGATGCAAGACACGGTCTGTCCATGCCCTCACTATTTTCTCCTTAACAACATCCAATATGGTGCTCTCGACATAACTAAGAAACTTTGGAAAATCTTTACAAACATTTTGAAATTCCATTAACACACTTGCATATAATTCTTGTGCAGGTGATTCAACAACAACATCCCATGCTCTCATTACCTTGTTAACTATGTCACTTGGCTTCACCAATTTCCCATCCTTCGGTTTCACTCTACAGTCAGTGATGCCCTTTGCTCTAACATTTTTACCAACATGAAAATAACAAAGTATTGCACTAGTTTCAGGGAGAACAGTTGCTACCGCATTCATCAAAGTCGTATCTATGTCAGTCAATGTAACACCCATAATAAGATTGCCTAGGATCTTATACGAGTATTAAAATTTCGTACTGGATACATTAATTTACAATACAAAAGTTCATTCAAATATATTACATCATGTTGTAATATTACAATCCAGAGTTTATACAATTCCTTTGATACATGTACATCAAGTACAACAACATATAAAACAGTCAACCAAAACATAATATCAGCACGATCAGTCCGTAGCCTTCTCCTTACCCTAGTTGCGTGCTGACTGCGATCCTGCCTGTGAACCTGCACCAGAAGGAATGGGATGAGACATAATGTCTCAGTGAGCTCTACCCAACCTACTGTTGGCAACCATAGGGAACCTAGGGTCGCCATGCCTACCTTGGCAATTTAGGGGAATTCTAGAATCGCCAAGTCTTTAAACCTGCCTATAACTATAAACTGCCTGTAACTGTAAACTTTCTATGACTATGACTTTAACTATAACTGTAAAACATAATACAAATAAAGTGTTTTATGTTAGCTGTTAGCGTTGAACAAACAATTAATCTGAGTTCATTTTACGGAGTGCATCCGGGTGGAGTAACCCCGAAGTACATCTCCCTATGACCCGGTGAAATTCCTATCAATCAGGCTAACACCAGACTCCCTATGAAACGTGTGGACAACCCTCTCGGAGAAGTCCCATCAGGCGAATCCCGGAGTCTGATGAACACGCCCTATGACTGTGAAACGTGCGAGCACGCCATTATCTTTGATATAATTCTTTAACTTTGACATATAATCATATAATCAGTACTATAATCGTATAACATTCCTGTAACATATAACCTATGATTCTTGGCTTATCGTTCTCATAAGCCACCTATGATCGTTGGAGAACCAACACTATAAACCTATCTGTAACTATGATTGCCAAAGCATTCCCATTGCTTATGTATTCCAAAAAGGATACGTCTATAACTTTAATCACCTGTATAGGGTCTCAACTTAACAAGCTATAAGCCTTCCCTAATGATCTATTCATTCTCTAAGGGATAGGTCCTTTAACACTTAAAAGAGATACATAGCCATTGCACATTGCTTAATGAGTTTGAAGTAGTATTGAACGGCTGGAATGGTGCAAGTGAAGTTGAAAAACAACATGTTCTGCCCCCCTTCAAAATCGTGACACGATTTTGGAATCGTGTCACGATTTCATGCCCAGAAATCGTGTTATGTTCTGCCTGTAAAATCGTGACACGGTTGTAAAATCGTGACACGATTTTACCTACAGTTGGACAGCATAGGGCAATTTCAAAGCATAAATTTCACCATTTTTGGCACAATCAAACATACTCAAACATCATACAGCTTAAGGCACATTTCTAATACATATAATCAGCTTATATCATGTATGAACAAAGATTCACTACCAAAAAGGCTTATGGCACTATAACCTCAAAGATTGATCATAAACTATAAGCATTCAAAATTTTGATAAGGTGGGTTCTAAGACCCCTAGGAGCTCACCTTAACCTCACAAGATGCTTGCTAAGTTTAGAAATCCAACCCTAGCTTCAAGCCCCAAAGTTTCTACTCAATAACACTTCTATTCCTTGGCTTTTCTAGCTTCTTCTTGCTCCAAATTTCACCAACACAAGCTTGCTTTCCACACAAGAGTTTAGGGAGGAGTTTACTAGATTAAGGGGTGATGATCTATGAGATGACAATGGTAAGGATGGGGGCGAAAATGAGAGAGGAAAGGAAGAGCAATTTTCTGATTTTTGCTTGCAAGAAAGAGTGAAGGATAAACATGATAATTTCATATTTATCCAAATGATCATTTCCCCAAATTTACAACTTTGCCATTCCTTCAATTTACTACTTTGCCATTGCTTGCTCATGAAGTTTCTAACGCGTTTAACTGATACTTCTAAACGGGATATTACACTCTACCCCCCTTAAAGAAATTTCGTCCTCGAAATTTAGAAATTATCTGTAAAAAGATGCGGATAGCTCTCCATCATCTCTGATTCCAATTCCCATGTAGCTTCAACGTAGGGAGAACCTTTCCATATAACTTTGACAATTGGAATCTCTTTGTTCCTCAATGCTTTAACATCACGTTCAATAATCCGTTCCGGTTCGGGCCGGAAAGTCAAATGTGATCTTAAGTCGATGGTTTCCAACTCTACTGGTTGGTGAGGATCAGGAATGAACTTCCTTAACTGTGAAACATGGAAAACATCATGTAATCCTGACATCGCCGGTGGCAGAGCCAATTGGTAAGCTGCTGGTCCGACACGTTTAAGTATCTGAAATGGCCCAATAAATCTTGGGCTCAATTTCTTTGTCCTGAAAACACCTCGCAATCCCAACTTAGGGGTAACTTTCAGGAAAACATGATCTCCCACTTCGAACTCTAGAGGTCTTCGCCTCTTGTCCGCATAACTTTTTTGTCGACTTTGAGCAGTTCTGATCTTATCCTGAATGGATTTAATCTTTAAAGTGGTCTCCTGGATAATCTCAGGTCCCAAAATACTTTTATCTCCAACTTCTGACCAACAAAGCGGTGTCCTACACCTTCTGCCATACAGTGCCTCATAAGGTGCCATTCCGATGCTAGAATGGTAACTATTATTATACGAAAATTCGATCAACGGCAGATGGTTATTCCAACTTTCTCCATCCTCTAAAATACATGCACGTAGCATATCCTCTAACGTCTGTATAGTTCTCTCAGATTGTCCATCAGTTTGAGGATGATGAGACGTACTCAACTTTAACCTTGTTCCCAATGCCTTCTGAAAAGCTTTCCAAAAGTGAGAAGTAAAGATAGGATCTCTATCTGACACAATGCTGGTTGGAACACCATGTAGTTTCACAATCTCCGCTATGAACAATTATGCATACTGAGCAGCCCTGTAAGTAGTCCTAACCGGTAAAAAGTGAGCAGATTTAGTTAACCGGTCGACAACTACCCAAATTGAATCATGTACCCGTTGAGTCCGAGGTAACCCTGTTACAAAATCCATAGAGATCTCTTCCCATTTCCACTGAGGGATTTCCAAAGGTACAAGCATCCCTGCGGGTCTCTGATGTTCAATCTTCACTTGTTGACACACAATACATCGAGATACGAATTCTGCAATATCGGTCTTCATCCCCGGCCACCAATAATCCTTCTTTAAATCTTGGTACATTTTAGTGGTACCTGGGTGAATACTGAAACTACTCTTGTGTGCCTCTTCCAAAATCAACCTTTTTAAATTAGCATCATTAGGAACACAAACTCTACCTTCAAACAGCAAAGTACCATCCGATGCTCTTGAAAACTCTGACTGTCCAATCCTCCTCTGAAGATCCACATCCGATTCTTGAGTTTGTGCGATTCGAGATCACAACTCACAAGTAACCTCTAATCTTTGTAACAAGATGCCATCACCCATTTCTGTAACGCTGAGACTAAGATCTCGAAATTTCTCATACAACCCACAAGTATGCATCAGCACTTCTGCTCTCATCAAAGATTTTCTGCTCAAGGCGTCAGCAACTACATTCGCCTTTCCAGGGTGATACTTTAACTCAAAATCAAAATCCTTTAAGTATTCCATCCATCTCCTCTGTCTCATGTTCAGTTCCCGTTGATCGAACAAATACTTTAAAATTTTGTGGTCACTGAACAAGTCGAATTGTGCTCCATATAAATGGTGTCTCCATACTTTCAGAGCAAAAACTATAGCTGCCAATTCAAGGTCATGAGTAGGGTAATTCTCCTCATGAGATTTAAGCTGCCGAGAAGCATAAGCTATCACATTACCTTCTTGCATGAGCACACTGTCAGTCCTTTAGAGGACGCATCACAATAAACCACATATTTCTTCTCGGGATCCGGTATTGCCAATACTGGAGCCTTGGATAATTTCTTTCTCAAAGTCCGGAAACTTTTCTCACAATCTTCGTCCCAGACGAAAGGCACATCTTTCCTCGTGAGGCGTGTCAAAGGAAAAGCAATCTGTGAAAATCTCATAATAAATCTTCGGTAGTAACCTGCTAAACCCAGGAAACTCCGAACTTCTGTTACATTCGCTGGTCTGGCCCAATTAAGGACAACTTCAACTTTAGATGAGTCTACTGACACTCCTCCTTTAGAGATAACATGGCCTAAAAACTGAATTTCCGATAGCCAAAATTCACATTTGCTGAATTTTGCATATAACTGATTTTCTCTGAGAATGTCCAAAACAATCCTCAGATGCTGAGCATGTTCTTGTGAGTCCTTTGAATAAATCAAGATATCATCAATGAAAATTACCACAAACTGATCCAGGTAGGGCTGGAAAATTCTATTCATGTAGTCCATAAACACAGCTGGAGCATTAGTCACTCCAAACGGCATAACCAGAAATTCATAATGTCCGTAACGTGTTCTGAACGCCGTCTTGGACACATCTGACGATTTGATACGAATCTGGTGGTATCCTGATCTGAGATCAATCTTTGAAAACACTGCGGCTCCTTTGAGTTGATCCAAAAGGTCATCAATCCTTGGTAACAGATACTTGTTCTTAATTGTTACTTTATTCAGCCGACGGTAGTCGATACACAATCTCATACTACCATCCTTCTTCTTAACCAATAACACTGGTGCACCCCAAGGTGACACACTAGGCCTGATAAAATGTTTCTGTATTAAGTCTTCCAACTGAGACTTCAGTTCCTTTAACTCTGACGGTGACATTCTATAAGGCGCCACTGATACTGGCTCCGATCCTGGGATGAGATCAATAGAAAACTCAACTTCCCGCTCTGGGGGTAAATTGCTTATCTCAGAAGGAAAAACATCTAGATAATCACTGACAACAGGAATGTCACTGGGACTCAGTTCTGACTCTGAAGTCACAGTAACCATTACATAAAAACCCCTATCCTGAGCACACATAAGCTGAGTAAGCTGATGAGTGCGGTTGATTAACTCTGACAAAGCCACACCTTCGGTCGTATCATCTGTAGGCATAAAAATACACTTTTCCGCACATCCAATGTACACATGATTAGCAGAAAGCCAATCCATTCCTAAGATCACATCAAGTTGTATCATGGGAAGACACACCAAATCTATGTAGTATGTCTTACTAGATACAGTGATCGGGCAATTTTCACATATAAAACTAGCTACAACTCCGCCCTCAGTAGCGGTAGATACCGTCATAGGAGGTATCAACGGTGACATAGTCAACTGTAATGCTTCTACACACTTGTAAGAAATAAAGGAACATGTTGCACCACAATCAAAAAGCACTTTAACTGGAGTTTGGCCTAAGTAACACATACCTGCAATTAAATCTTCATTTGCCAAAGCCCTCTGGCCATCAAGGGAGTACACCCTGCCCTTACTTGTTGTAGTACCTTCAGCTCCACTTTTACCTCTTCTTTCTGGACAATTAGCTAAAATGTGCCCCGACTGCCTACACCCGAAACACACACCTGTTTGCCTCATGCATTCACCGTA
This sequence comes from Medicago ruthenica, assembly GCA_018208015.1. Lineage (NCBI taxonomy): Eukaryota > Viridiplantae > Streptophyta > Magnoliopsida > Fabales > Fabaceae > Medicago > Medicago ruthenica. The sequence goes on along the minus strand of CM031371.1, from coordinate 35,259,708 downwards.
ATGCATTTTCCCACAGTATTTACAAGCAGCACTCGCCTGGTGTGGAAATGACTACTTACCCCTCTTAGGAGAGCCCTTAGGCTTATTCTCATGGTACCTATCTTGAAACATGCTCTTTCTCTTTTCATATGCTGCAGCTTTCTCTTTAGCGGTCTTGGCAAAACCCGCTTCAGCAACCAAACTGTCGTGAACCATCTCGTCATAGCTGGTATTCCTTTGAAGGCTCACTGCTGTATCAATTTCACCTCTCAACCCACGCCTATACTGATTCATCTTCCAGTTCTCATTACCGGCATACTCGTTGTGAGAGGAGTAGTACGACAACTCTTCAAACTTCTTTGTAAACTCGGTGACTGACATGCCACCTTGTTTCAACTCAAGAAACTCCTGTTCTTTCTTTACTTTATAAGACATCGGGATATACTTCTCTATCATTGCTTCCTTGAAGTTATCCCAGTTAATCTCCGTGTCATTTGCTATCATTCGGCGTTGAGCAGATTCCCACCAATCTTCTGCTGCGCCTCTGAACTGGTTAGTAGACAACAATACTTTACTTTCTTCTGGGCAATCCACCATCCGGAACACTTTCTCAATCTGCTTGAGCCATCTCTTGGCCTCAGGAGGTTCACCTTCCCCATTAAACTCAGGAGGGTGGTTTCTATTAAATTCCCGGTAGGATGGATTAGCCACTACTGGTGGTGGTGTCTGCTGCTGAGCACCTTGTCCATGGTGCATCATCTTCATCCATTCATGCTGAGTTTGAGCCTGCTGTTGGGCTTGCTGCTGCATCATAAGCATCATCTGTTGATGCTGTAATGCAGCCTGAGCTTGCTGCTCTTGGTACTGTTGCTGCAACGCCTGCTGCTGTTGCATCATTTGAGCCCAAAAATTCATACTAGGGTCTCCTCCGGCTTCCTCAGCATTAGCCTGATTCGATCTAGGCCTGCCAGGACCTCTTCTCCTCCCGGACATCTTATCCTAACTGTCATACACAAGTCAAAGTGATCAGTTTCAACCATATATAACATTTAGAATAATGTCCCGGATCCAAGAGATCCACAAACTTGAATTGTATTTTAATGACCCAAGGCACGGTCTGAATCGACCTGCTCTGATACCAAATTGTAACACCCATAATAAGATTGCCTAGGATCTTATACGAGTATTAACATTTCGTACTGGATACATTAATTTACAATACAAAAGTTCATTCAAATATATTACATCATGTTGTAATATTACAATCCAGAGTTTATACAATTCCTTTGATACATGTACATCAAGTACAACAACATATAAAACAGTCAACCAAAACATAATATCAGCACGATCAGTCCGTAGCCTTCTCCTTACCCTTGTTGCGTGCTGACTGCGATCCTGCCTATGAACCTGCACCAGAAGGAATGGGATGAGACATAATGTCTCAGTGAGCTCTACCCAACCTACTGTTGGCAACCATAGGGAACCTAGGGTCGCCATGCCTACCTTGGCAATTTAGGGGAATTCTAGAATCGCCAAGTCTTTAAACCTGCCTATAACTATAAACTGCCTGTAACTGTAAACTTTCTATGACTATGACTTTAACTATAACTGTAAAACATAATACAAATAAAGTGTTTTATGTTAGCTGTTAGCGTTGAACAAACAATTAATCTGAGTTCATTTTACGGAGTGCATCCGGGTGGAGTAACCCCGAAGTACATCTCCCTATGACCCGGTGAAATTCCTATCAATCAGGCTAACACCAGACTCCCTATGAAACGTGTGGACAACCCTCTCGGAGAAGTCCCATCCGGCGAATCCCGGAGTCTGATGAACACGCCCTATGACTGTGAAACGTGCAAGCACGCCATTATCTTTGATATAATTCTTTAACTTTGACATATAATCATATAATCAGTACTATAATCGTATAACATTCCTGTAACATATAACATATGATTCTTGGCTTATCGTTCTCATAAGCCACCTATGATCGTTGGAGAACCAACACTATAAACCTATCTGTAACTATGATTACCAAAGCATTCCCATTGCTTATGTATTCCAAAAAGGATACGTCTATAACTTTAATCACCTGTATAGGGTCTCAACTTAACAAGCTATAAGCCTTCCCTAATGATCTATTCATTCTCTAAGGGATAGGTCCTTTAACACTTAAAAGAGATACATAGCCATTGCACATTGCTTAATGAGTTTGAAGTAGTATTGAACGGCTGGAATGGTGCAAGTGAAGTTGAAAAACAACATGTTCTGCCCCCCTTCAAAATCGTGACACGATTTTGGAATCGTGTCACGATTTCATGCCCAGAAATCGTGTTATGTTCTGCCTGTAAAATCGTGACACGGTTGTAAAATCGTGACACGATTTTACCTACAGTTGGACAGCATAGGGCAATTTCAAAGCATAAATTTCACCATTTTTGGCACAATCAAACATACTCAAACATCATACAGCTTAAGGCACATTTCTAATACATATAATCAGCTTATATCATGTATGAACAAAGATTCACTACCAAAAAGGCTTATGGCACTATAACCTCAAAGATTGATCATAAACTATAAGCATTCAAAATTTTGATAAGGTGGGTTCTAAGACCCCTAGGAGCTCACCTTAACCTCACAAGATGCTTGCTAAGTTTAGAAATCCAACCCTAGCTTCAAGCCCCAAAGTTTCTACTCAATAACACTTCTATTCCTTGGCTTTTCTAGCTTCTTCTTGCTCCAAATTTCACCAACACAAGCTTGCTTTCCACACAAGAGTTTAGGGAGGAGTTTACTAGATTAAGGGGTGATGATCTATGAGATGACAATGGTGAGGATGGGGGCGAAAATGAGAGAGGAAAGGAAGAGCAATTTTCTGATTTTTGCTTGCAAGAAAGAGTGAAGGATAAACATGATAATTTCATATTTATCCAAATGATCATTTCCCCAAATTTACAACTTTGCCATTCCTTCAATTTACTACTTTGCCATTGCTTGCTCATGAAGTTTCTAACGCGTTTAACTGATACTTCTAAACGGGATGTTACAGTCACAACCACCTTAGGCATATCACTCTTTGAGTTAAGAAGTTTAAGCAACGTCTGTAAAACTCAAATAAAATTGTCCTCTTTCTCAGCTGTCAAAAATCCAAAACCAACAAAATATGTCATATCGGTCGAGGTGAACCCAACTATCTCAAACAGTGGCATCCTGTACATGTTGGTTTTATAGGTGGAGTCCAAAACCAAAAGTGTTAGAAAATTGTTAAACAACTTAACAGATGTTGGATGATCCCAAAATATGTCTTGAATTCTGATGAAATAAACATAGTTGTACTCCTCCAACTTTGAGATTTGATACTGCATCTCCGTCTTGTTATCTCTGTTTGACTTGAATATTTTTTGACGTTCATTGTATACTTGCTTGATATTTGTCATGCTCTCTTGTCTTTTTCCCTTCACATTTATCAAAATATTTTTTGGTTGCACCAAACTCTTGGTCCAGTCACGTACAATCTTCTTGTCATCCTCCCTTAATCTACCCGCAAGCATGTGTCCTTCTAAACTTGACTTCATCTCATGGTTGTGAACTCCATTTAGAATAAACAATCTCCAATCATTTTTTTCCTACTAAGATAACCACGAAGCATGAACATACACCCACATTTTCTTGATCTTGTTGCCTCATGCTTCAATCTTTTTTTTGGCACTTTGTGTTCACCACTCCTTTCACACAATCCCATCGGCAGTTAGCTGCCGCTGCCCCATCAGCAGTTAACTGTCGCTAAATTTAAAACCGACGGTGGTTAACTGCTGCTGGAAGCTAATCGACGACAGTTAACTGTCGATGAGGTTAAATGTGTAATTTTTTGGTGTTTCTTAACAAACTTTGATATAGAAACAACAATTTTCATAGTTATTAGCCCAAAGGATTTTGATGGGTTCGACAATTAGGAATAATTATTAGCCCAAAAGATTTTGATGGGTATACTTTTTTTTTTTGAGTTTATTTTTTCACTCTTCTCGTTCGGATATGAAATCTGAAATGTTTTAGGATTGTAGAGAAGATTAAGTTTCAACCGATGGAGAAGAAAGAGGGTAAGTAGTCACGTGTGCTGACATTTTTTTGTTTTAAAATCATTATTTATTTCAAAATGCCTCCTTAGGGTTTTCAATCAAAATGTCAATAGAGTGACCAGAAAAATACAAAAGGAGTATATTTGAGGGACTTAAATTGGCTAATTGAAATTTGCGGGTCAAAATTGAACAATTGTTAAACTTTAGGGTGAAAATCAAGCAATTGAACCTTGGGAGTCCAAAATCGAACGGTTGAAATTTAGGTGGTCAAAATTGAACAATTGTGAAACTTGAAGGATCAAAACTACATTTAAAAATGCATATACTCAACCCATTTGGGTTGGTCTTGTGGTGTTAAATTGGGACCTTGGAGTGTGCTGTTCTCAAGGTCTTAGGTTCGATTTTTCTCAGTGTCAATTTTGATGGGCTAATTTGCCTTTTTAAAAAAATGCATTTACTCTTAGTTCATATAATATGTTGCAATAATCAAGTGATTGAGCTTGATCGATTAATGAACTTAGATTGCTAGGGTTTTATTCCCCTAAAAAAACAAAAGGCTAATGGGTGTTTTCATGAAACTTGGTTAAGATGTCCAAAATAAAATATTTATCTTAAAAATTATATATTCGACATATTCAAACTTTAAAAAACTACTTTTTTTATAAAAACTTGTCAAATTTAAATTTTTTTTTTTTAATTTTTAAGGACACTCCTTAGCCTACCCTAGGGCTGGACACTCGGTCGGTTTGGGTCGAAATCGGGCCCAAAACCTAAATCCGAACTAGCCCACGGTTGGAAATCATAGGCCCAATTCCGACTGTTTTCTCTCTCGGTTGAGTCGGATTCGGTTGAATCGGTTTATGCGGATACGCGGGTGGATTCAATTGATTAACTTGAAAATGGGTTTGAAACGCATAAGAACAACAAAATCTTACAAAAAAAATCAATCTTTTCCTTATATTTCACACATAACAACAAATCAACATCATGTTTTTCATATCTATATAGTTACAAATCTAGTGCTTGAATCAACCATGTTTGAATCACACATACGACGCTTGAATAAAACATAAAAAATCAATGGAGCTTGAATAATAAATCTGGTGTTTTAAGATGTCGAGCTTGAATCACAAGAGTATTAATATGATGCTTTCACACACTATCTATTAGATCTGGTACTGGAAGTTGAAGAAGAGAAGAAGCTTCATATAAGTATGAGAAAAGAGAGAAAGATAACAAAGAGATGAACTTTTTTTTTACGATAAAGAAGGAACACTGTTTCTGATTCAAAAACTCATCTCAGAATAAGAGGGGTTGAAGGAATTGTGGTTTCTTTCTGGGTTCATCAAGAAGGATGGAGAGCTGACGAGGGAGTGTTGCAGAAAGAAGATGTAGAGATGATAAGGGAGAGAGAAATCGCAAAATACTAATGGGTTGGAATAGGAAAGTAATAATTTTTTTAGAGAGATAGCCATAATTGTATACAGCTGGAAAATTAATGGAATTAATTTACATATATTTTTGTTTGACATAATATTTTTTTGTGTAAAAAGAATAAGATAGTCATAGTTGTATACAACTGAAAAATTAAAGATATTACTAATATGCATATGACGGGCGGGTTTGGATTTCGTTGGGTCAGTCCAGCCCACCCGAAACCGCCCAACATTAACCAAATGAAACCATTTTTACCTCAACCGCTCAGCCCGAATAAACCGGTTCACCCGCCTGTTTGCATACGAGCCACACGGTTTGGATGGTTTGGGCCGGTTTTTTTTTTTTTCCAGCCCTAGCCTACCCTAACAAAAAATAAACAATATGTGGCGGGCGGGTCCCAAGTGAATGAGAGAGGATTGAAGTAACGATGAAAATAAGCTAAAAGGTGCATGCGCACGAATGGGCTAGGATGTATAGACGTGCATAGATACAGACCAAAAGGAACGGACACAAGACAATAAAAGTGGGTTGGATTGGCATTGGAGATATGGGTAAGTGTGTTTGTTTTTCTTGTTTGTGTGCCAGGTTGCATTACATTGTAGGACCATTGATCATACTAGTCCTCTCGTGTGGATAGGGACGTGGACCCATAAAGTCCCATCAATGAGACACCACACGTGTTTCATCTGTGCATGATGTTCATAGTCTTCAAAATACTATCTTCTTGTCGGAGTATGTAATTTGCATTATCAAAATTTAAATCAAATAGGGATAATTATTTTCATTTGGACAATCAACATCCAATTTACGGTAGGAAAGAAAAAAATAAATAAAATGGTCTATATATATATGCGATAGTTTGACGATATGATAAGAAAAGAATGAGAAGTTGTATAAAAATTAAGAGTATTTAAATATAAGTGGACATGTTTAATCTATATCCACGTAAAAGTATCACTTCAATTTTTGAAATCACTAATATTCTGAATGAGAACAAATAAGGGCCCTTCTCTTATAAATAAAAACCACCCCTTTGAACAAATAAGAACCACAACCTCTCTTGAAAACATCTGAGTTATCTCCATCTTTCTCTTGATTAGACACATGCGTTATAGAAGTCAAGTAGATGTTGGCATTATCAATTACGAGAACAATGTCAAACTTGAATCAAAACAAAGAAACCAAGCCAAACAAATCACTTGGTTAGCAAATATTTGAAGCATCATCCTTAAAAAAAAAAAAATCCCTGAAGCATCATGTTGTTCAGCAGCAGGACCATAGATGCCATTAGGCAGTTTGGACAATGTTATTTTTATTTTTTTTTTACAAAAGAGCATAGTATGTGTTTGTTTTGACGTTCCACCACTACCACCGTGCGTTTGAGAGCCTTGGAACGTAATAATACATGAGTTTTTCTATCATGTGTAAATTTGCACATGTTAAAAAATTTAAAATAGTAATTTTATCTTGGAACTTGTTTACTTTATATTAAATATGTAGCTTTTTAATAAATTATTGTTGTTTTTTAATAAAAAATTACTACTTTTAGTTGCTTTAACATGTTCAATGTTGCACATGTTAGACAAACCCATAATACATAAGCTACAAATTGTAACATCCGTCTAAACGCACGTTCACAACACATCCACGGCCAATACAAACATAGGCATAGTTAAGTTACTAGTAGTAATTATTTTACCATTTATTTAATTTGTTTTGAGGTTCAATCATTTCGATAGGTTTTTATTTTCTTTGCAACATTTTTTTCATTGTTGCCTTCTATGATTTATGGAGATAAAAATGTCAAATAGAAAATATATTGAAGAAACAATCCAAATATCTATAAGATCAAAAATAATATGAGCTAAATATGTTTTTAGTCCTTATAAAATTATAAGTTTTTAAGTTTAGTCCCTAAAAGAATTTTATTCATTTTTAGTCCTTATTGCATTTTATAGGGACTATTTTGGAGGTCTAAAAGTACCCACTTTTTATAATAAATTAAAAACTATCAAAATAGGGAATATTCTTAAAAACTACAATATTATAGAGGACTAAAATTACCATTACAATTTTATAGGGACTAAACTTGAAAACTTATGATTTAGTAGGGATTAAAAATGCATTTAACCCTATTAAAATTGATAATTTATATTTTACATTCACTTTATTTTTATCAAAAAACATTCATTTTGTTTAATTTTTTTGTCACAAACTTAAGAAACTCTTCACGGCACTGTATATTTGTTGCTGTGTCATGTGTGAATATATATAAAAGTACTCTCGTATTGGATTAAAATGCGAGTACTAAGCAACATATAATGAAGGAACTCATATATAAATACCTTAATATTTTTTAATAAAGGTATGGTGTCTAAGCCACTTTTACTCATAGTCTAATGTGGTGATCATCAGAGTTATAGGCTTACCATTTATCAACGGTGTGATATTAATTATAGTCTATTGTTTGGCTAAAAATGACCGACTCATTGTATCAAAAATCTTTTTGTGAATATGGTAACTTTCAATGCCACAATCGATCAAAAAGGTAAAACGGCTTTCATATATCAATCACTTCTTCTAAAGGACTTTTTATGCAATTTTTAATTAAGTGTACGGTAAAAAATATAAATAGCAAAATTATTAAAAAAACATTATTAAATTTTGTTATATATATATATATATATATATATATATATATATATATATATATATATATATATGATTTGCTAATATACACCCACTGGTTTTTATGTGGGAGTATTTTAGCAACATGCATCTTTAGGTTTTTAGTTATCACTTGTAAAATACTCCTTCTAAAAAATAAGTGGGTGTATTCCTTTTTTTTTTGAACAAGCGAAAATGGGATATATATTAATAGATGAGGAGTCTCTAAATTAGCACAAGGTGTGCCAACCCAGAGCTCCACCAAAAGTCAAATACACAGTTCACCTCAGTAACCAAGAGGCGGTTAGCCGATGCCCATACAAACAAAGGGGCTCGACCACCAACAATGAGAATTATTACGAACATTAATATTACAAGTTTTCACCCACCAAAAAGAATGAACCTTTACTTTATCTAATAGTTGGTAGATGGTACTCTCCTGATTGTTGAAAAGTCGGTTGTTTCTTTCCGTCCAAATGACCCACACGGTACAAAGCCACAGGAGCTGCAAAAAAGAACGACTAGATCGCAAACCACCGGCTAAATAAACAAACTGAATAAAATGATCCTTAACATTGAGCGGATCAACCGAGGAGTTGCTAACATACACCCACTTATTTTTTAGAATGTGTGTTATAGCAACATACACCTCAAGGTGTATTTATCAACTTTTTAGTTATAACTTACTAAAATACTCCCACATAAAAACTAGTGGATGTATATTAGCAAATCCCAACACATAATTCGACAGACCATACCTATATGTAGAGTTATCAAATTGGGCTCGACCAATTTGATGATTGCTTTATGCGTTCTTTGAATTGTTCAATTTTTAAAATAAGCCAATCAGACCATATCTCACGCCAAATTTTATACGATCAAGAGTTACCTACGGATAATTCAATGGGCTTTGTAATAATTACCGACCAATTTGGCATGTATTTTGGTATGAATTGAGTTGTAAATTAAGCCAAAAAAGAATGATATTTTTTTAGGAAAGAATGGTATTTTTTTGTTCGACCTAATTAGTCTGATCTTATATTATTTTATTAATTAAATTATTGAAATACTTTAAAAAAAAAAGATGTATCGACCCATTGGCCTGGACAATCCACAATAACAGGGTTTAATAATTTGCAAAAACCGACCCGACCCAAATTGTCACATTTGAAAACTCAAAGGATGCGTTTGATTTGTTAAAAAAAATTAAATGACAGAAAAACTTCAGTTATACTATATTTGATTATAAAACAGTTGCAAGGACAAGATAAACTAAAATTTTTGTCAATCACTAAATCTTATCATACTTTTTGTGCTAAACACAAATTGTCTAAAATGTCAAAATAACTTTTTGTTATCCAAACATCGTATTAAACAAAAAAATTGTTCAATACCATAAAAGTTTGTCTTGTGGTATTTTGTTTTGTGTTGTTCTGTACAGTACTTACCTTAAGTCTATTATTTGTACTTCCTTAAAGACAACCATCAATAATAGAAAAAACACAATTAGTATTTAATCCACAAGACTCACTAAAGTATAAGGGATACTCGAACTATCAATGTATAAAAAAGACTACTCCCTCCATCTCTTTTTATAAGAGTAGTTTACAAAAATAACGTGTATTAAGAAAAGTTGTTGGAGTAATAAAGTTGTCTCAAATATGTGTAACTATTACTAGATTACCCTTAATTAAACATATATTTAATGTTAACTTTTTATATACCAAGACAAATTGATAGTATTAATAAGGGGTATATTTTAAAAAAAGAGTAATCAATGCATCTAGGAATTTATATATGATCTTATAGTTAGGGACAAAACTTTTTTTGTAAACTACTCTTATAAATAGGGACGGAGGGAGTATTTGAAAACTACTCATAATACAAACAGTGTCCCACATTCTTCCTAACTAGTAGCCACCTCCAAGAAGTGCCTTTAATTAATATCATCAAACAAATCCTCAGCGTTGGTTTCGCATCCGCGAAAATAACACCATTTTCTCGTTCTCGTATCCTAAAAGACAACAATATATTAACTAGACTTTAACCCGTGCGATGCACGGGTTTTGTATAGCTTCATATAAAACTATTAAATTGACTATGAGATCTGGGTCATCTTCATTGATTTTCCTACAAAAGTGTCGAATTTGGCTTAGTAAAGAAATGCATAACACATAAACAGAGATATCTAATCTAATCAAATAAATGCGAAATAGCTAAGTATGTTTGTTTCGGTCTGGAATTGACCAGAGATGAATGACCCGAGCCATGACATTAAAATCAGTCTTACCGCACACGATATCAGAGATGGGGGTTGCTTTCACCAATGTCATCCTAAAACAGATGTGATCCACATTAGTTATGATACATAACACAAAAAATGTGAATTATAAATGTGAAGTATATTAATCTCACTAAATTTTAGAACATACTTTGGCTGATTTTTGATTCTAATAGAGAGGATAGATTCAAGGATTTTTGAAGTTATTGAAAACAGAACATGGGCAACAACAAAGGCACATTATAAGGTTTAAAGAAAAACTGCAAAGCCACATCATTATATATATGTTAATAACTTATTTGCCATGACCTGGAAGATTTTCCTATTTTTTAGGCCAAAATAAAAGACATGAGAATAGAGACTCCCCTTATGGTGAATAGAGACTCCCCCTTACCTTTGGTTTGCAGAATTTGATATTCCTACGGTAAAATCTCTCTCCAGGTTCTTCTCACTTGTCTCCTTACTTTTCTCTCCACAACCCTAGTTTTCCTTTGATCTCTAATCTTTTCTTGTTTGTTGTAACCCTAATTCTCTAATGCTCTCCTCTATTTATAACCTTTTAACTGAGCTAGGTTTCTCTCATAACTATTTAACGGGTTTACTCTTCAATTTTAAAATATATTATTAAGTACAAAAATATATTAGATTTAGTACAAAAATATCTCAAATTGAGTACCAAAATATATCATATTCAATATAAAAATAGTATATTAGATTTAATTCAAAAATATCTCAAATTGAGTACCAAAATATATCATATTCAATATAAAAATAGTATATTAGATTTAATTCAAAAATATCTCAAATTGAGTACCAAAATATATCATATTCAGTATAAAAATATATTATTGAGTATTAAAATATATTTCATATCACAAACCAAAATATATTAGATTGTGCATAAAAATATTTTAGCAAAACTTGGGGACTAAGAAATCACTTTCTAACATATTCAATATAAAAATAGTATATTAGATTTAATTCAAAAATATCTCAAATTGAGTACCAAAATATATCATATTCAGTATAAAAATATATTATTGAGTATTAAAATATATTTCATATCACAAACCAAAATATATTAGATTGTGCATAAAAATATTTTAGCAAAATATTTTTTTTCATAAATTTCTTTCAAAAGAAAAGTTAGGGTTAGTCATTAGGGTTGTCAAGACGTACCAAAATATATCATATTCAATATAAAAATAGTATATTAGATTTAATTCAAAAATATCTCAAATTGAGTACCAAAATATATCATATTCAGTATAAAAATATATTATTGAGTATTAAAATATATTTTATATCACAAACCAAAATATATTAGATTGTGCATAAAAATATTTTAGCAAAACTTGGGGACTAAGAAATCACTTTCTAACATATTCAATATAAAAATAGTATATTAGATTTAATTCAAAAATATCTCAAATTGAGTACCAAAATATATCATATTCAGTATAAAAATATATTATTGAGTATTAAAATATATTTCATATCACAAACCAAATTATATTAGATTGTGCATAAAAATATTTTAGCAAAATATTTTTTTTCATAAATTTCTTTCAAAAGAAAAGTTAGGGTTAGTCATTAGGGTTGTCAAGACTACCTAACATTTATATATATAAAGATAAAGATTTGTTCTATGTTAATGTTGTGATGTTGTGATTATATCGGGGGGTTAAAGCTGCGTATTTCAGGATTTTTTCATGCGTGAGCTGGTTGATAGATTTGCTTCACTTTTTTTTGTTTGGATTAAAGTCTTGAAAAAAATATTATAAGTAGCCACCGTGGAAAAAGCATATAGCACCGACTTGTGTGCTTTTAGTTTATGCCCAACATATACAGCTAGCTTTTGATATCATGTATAGGGTCCTCACTGTTTGTGTTCCAATAGGCTACATAGTCATGCAAAGTTTAATCTTTTGGTTACATTAAAAAGCAGCACGTACCTAAAGATCTGTCATGTTTATTTGATTGAACGTTTAAAATTAGTCTTGAATATGTTTTTGGTCCTTATAAATATGTTTATTTTTCGTTTTAGTTCCTCTAAATTTTTTCTTAGACTTTTAGTCTTCCAAGAGTTTCTATCTTCACTTTTGGTCTCTTCTTTTAAGTAAACTCATATGTAGAATTCATATTTTGAATAAAATTTTACAGAAAAATTTATAATACTATAAGAATCTCTCCAAAAAAAAAATTAGAATTTTTTAACAAAATATGAATTAAATTTGAATTCATATTTAATTCTATACATTTCTGCACAATTTCATTAAAAAAATACAAAAGTTGATTTAAAAATAGGGAGTAAAAGTAGTGATTGAAAATTTTATAGAGACTAAAACAAAAAATTTGTATATTTATAGGGACTAAAAACATATTTAACCCTTAGAATTATGTTTATTGTAGTCAATTACAACTAATAGCTTGTGTTAAAGGACTGATCTGTCATGTTTATTTGATTGAACGTTTAAAATTAGTCTTGAATATGTTTTTTATCCTTATAAATATGTTTATTTTTCGTTTTAGTCCCTCTAAATTTTTTCTTAGACTTTTAGTCTTCCAAGAGTTTCTATCTTCATTTTTGGTCTCTCCTTTTAAGTAAACTCATATGTAGAATTCATATTTTGAATAAAATTTTACAGAAAAATTTATAATACTATAAGAATCTCTACAAAAAAAAATTAGAATTTTTTAACAAAATATGAATTAAATATGAATTCATATTTAATTCTATACATTTCTGCACAATTTCATTAAAAAAATACAAAAGTTGATTTAAAAATAGGGAGTAAAAGTAGTGATTGAAAATTTTATAGGGACTAAAACAAAAAAATTGTATATTTATAGGGACTAAAAACATATTTAACCCTTAGAATTATGTTTATTGTAGTCAATTACAACTAATAGCTTGTGTTAAAGGACTGATTTTTTGTCTTTAATTTCTCTAAAGTGATTATTTGATATTTTAATTATATTTGAGTTAATTTGTTATTAAATTCTTTAATACTCTTAGAACAGCTGAAGATTTACAAGGGCAACTCTAGATATTGTCTCAAGGTTTTATTCTAACGATGTTTTGTATTTTCCTCCAAAAGATCAAATATAATTCTTAGAATATCCTTTCAAAAAAATTATTAGAATATATTCGGCAATGAATTTCAGTTAATTACGAGTTTCAATTATGGTTGAATTATTAGGATGAATTCAAATTTTGATTAGAACAATCATTAAGTAGACTTACATTTCAATTTCAACCCATGTTGCATACTACCAAAACCCTATTATTATTCTCCATGAGACTTTCTTGGAAGATTAAAACATAAAAAAAAATTAGTATATTTAGTGAAACTACTTTTAGACTTGCAAAGATAGATTTGAGTGTTTTTTTTTTTTTTTATGACATGCAGCTGATTAAGTAAAACAGAGATCATCTAATAAGTCCATCAAGAGATTGCTTCAATCCCTAATTTGCTACGGTGTAAAACACTATACGCGTAAAGGTTTTATGAATATTTTTGTTTGTTTGTAAAAGTGGGGTAGCCAACTAGGTAAGCTGGCAAAGTTGTTGTGTAGTGTATTTTTTTTTTGTATAAGCAAAAATATTATTATGAGAGTAAGGAGGTATAAGGTATTCCATCAATTAGATGCTATGAATACAATCCATTCAATTTTTACACCGGCGATAATACCTTTAGCACGTGCTATTACTAATATAATTAGGTTAGGTATACAAATGTCAGGACTCAGGAGGAAATCCTTTAGACTAAGTTTGTTACATGATTATTTCTAAGATTGCTAGTATAAATTTAAGAATATGAATTGAGTAAACTACGAATACCCTATATCAAGCATATATACATGTCTGTAATGATGGGAATATATTAGGACAAGACATACTAAATTTCATGTGACGAGGCTTTATTTCCTTCATTTTCCGAACACAATAAATTAGAAATCTTTGTGAGCCACGCAAGTGTCAAGCAATTCATGCATGCCACTAATAAAGACACATGCACCTGGTCAAAACCTAACAATTAAGCATGCAATACATGAAGGGAGGTCTAGAGTTTTTCAGCAAAGTCCTACACATTTACTATAAACACTAATTTTTAACTCACGAGTAATGCTAGCAACACTCATTTTAACACACTATTTTTAACATTCACTTTTTTATTGGATGAAATATATGTGTGTTACACCACTTGGAAATGGTTCTCATACAAAGTAGTGAGACTCACATGTATTTCATCCGATAAGGGAGCGGGTGTTAAAAAATAAATATTAAAATGAATGTTGCTAGAATTATTCATGACGCTATATGTCACTAAAAATAAATACATGGAGTGTGGTTCAATTGATAAAGATTTAACTTAGATCTCACAAGGGTTTGAGTTCAAATGTTACTCTCGATGTGAAGGTCTCGTTAATAATGAGTAATATATAAGTATCTCTCTGAGTTGAATTTTGAAGCTTTCTCCAATCAATCCTGATGAGTGATGAACCTAGAGAAAAATTCGTCTAAACTTTTTTTTACAAGACATAGTTGTCTAAACCGGATCTAAAACCACTCTTGCTACCCTTTATGTCTTTATTTCTCTAATCATTTTCATCTCTCGCAACCTCATCTCTTCATTTGTTATTTTAAGTTTCTCTCTCCTCACTCACAAAAAATCACATGAGTTGCAGTCATGTGGCCGAAGGTGATTCAATTCCGTCTAAACCTTATTCTTATCAAACCAAAAACAAAAAGTATAATGTTACATTATTTATCTAAATCCCCATTCACATCGTAATCCTAATACTAATGTGTCACATTTATGTTAGCATATAAGGAAGGAAAAAATATACTAGTACTAGTATTTCATTATTCCATCCAGACACTTCCCTAATCCCTTCCCATTCCACGGGTTGTAATTCGTTTTCTTGACATCTCCCTCACAATCAATAAAATGTTCTCTCATAAAGCCTTAATTATTGAAACAAAAAATAGCCTTAATTATTGAAACAAATGTAACATTAATCAATTTGTCAAAACCGAGTCCAACTAGCTAGCTAGCTAGTGAACCTGAAAATCAGGTAAGAATGGATCGATCAATATCTAATTTTGAATCATTATTTGAGCATCCCTATCCCACTGATCTGCAACAATGCCAAGTACCATCACACGTAGTCAACAATTCCTAAATCCCAGGATAACCATACATATAGCCATGTAGTTGGATTTAATACCCCAATTTTAGCTAGCTATATATTCCAATGAACACATGTATGACACAAAACACGTCAACACTGATAATAATTTAAGAAAATAATATAATTCAATATAATCATACGTGTCGGTGAAGTATCGGTGTCGAACACGATACATATCGAACACCAGAACACGCCTAATCCGATGAGTATTTGTGTTTCGGTCCCACAATCTACCTTATTCATTATATAATTAATCTCCGATGGTGACTATAATCCGACAACCCAGCAGCTAGCGATAGCGAAATAACTTCATTGATATTTATGCTACTAGTGAATAGTGATGACTCATGAGTCATGAAAGAGCAGTATTATTTCTTTTCAGTTATTTGTGCAATTCTGTTTCCATATAATGTGCAAGGTGGAATTATATGTTACGTATAAAATATGTAAGCTTCAAAAGTAAATTGTGGCATAATGTAATACTACGTAATGGTTTGCCAAACTTTCTCAATAATCCAGTCAAAGAGTTGAATAAGAGTGCATGATTACTTTCAAGTAGTTTATTTAGGTCATGGGAACCTCGAATTAGGTCTTGTAAAGCAAAACTTGTGAAAACAACACAGAACAACAAGATTCTCTAGCAGGCTGAAATTAAGCCACGCAGAGCAGTGTTCTTCTCAAAATGATCGCAAGCCTTCAACCTACAAAATAGGTTTACAACAAACAAAATCATAGATATATCGTATATATATTTATGTACTTAAGTTGCATTTGTGGGATGTTGAAGTTTCTAAGGCATATTACTGTCCAAAAAAAAAATATTCTAAGGTATATATTTGCTTGAGGGCCTTTATCCTTTCAATTAACTTTTGAGAGTGAAATTAAGGTCCATTTAACATGATACTACTAAAATTGGATTTTGCATGTATGTTATGAAAATTGAACCCAATCCAACAGACAAGTTGTGGAAATTGGATCTAGGTCTACGCTAGTGTGCGGGTGAACATTAAAGTTGCATTTGTATTCTACATCGCATGCGTCTTTGGACAACCTCATCATTTGAGATAGTTTTTGAAAGTGGGATTGAATCACATCTAATAGTATCATGGTGCCCACAAAATCATATTGATTACTTCTAATTCAACATCTGGATTGATTAATCTATCATTCTACAAAACTTATACATCATTTCTTTTCTTCTTTAACCATGTTATTGGTGCAAGTATTTCATCGACTCTTGTCAATGATTGATCTTCATCGGGAAATTTGGCTAACTATCTTTAACGAGGTCACTCCTCACAATCATATTTTTTTCATTCACAAGTCTTGAATCCGAGACTTTGCTCAAAGGATTCAATTCCATAGGTGTCAGCATGAATCCCAGGAACTTTTCTGCCTGACTCTAAAGGAACATTTGTAATGGTTTAACCTCGTGTTTTATTTCATTATCGAGCATAGTATTTCCTCTAGGTCCTTATAGTGTGAGCCACTTTCCTCAATATTTGCCACCATGTCATCAATGTAAACTTCTGTTTTTTTTTTTCCTTATTTGTTCTGAGAATACCTTTTCCATTAACCACCGGTAGGTTGTGCAGGCATTTTTCAAACCTAAAGGCATCACCTTGTAAAAATAGTTGCAAGTGTTCATCATGAAGGTCATATGAGGGACATATTAGGCCTCAATTTTAATATATATAGTTATATACCGAATACGCGTCCATGAAGCTCAAGGTCTTGTATATTGAGGTTTCATCTATCAACATGTGTATGTTTGAAAGCGAATATGACTCTTTAGAGCAGGCGAGGTTCAAGACAATTAAGTCTACACATATTCTCCACTTGCCACTGGTTTTCTTATCCATCACCACAATGGTTATCAAACTGGGGTACTTAATCTCGGTTATGAACACATCATCATTCAACTTCTAAACTTCGTTGTCTACAACTTTCTTGCATTCCTCCCCCAATTTTTTGCTTGCGTTGGGCACCATATTATTATGTTATATGATGGAGTCTTTACTATTAGGAACATGATTTTGATTGTTTTTGCACTCGTGCTCATTCAAGAGGTGGTGTTTCAGGTTATGTACCTCTTTTATCTATGTTTAATTCCAGAGAACCTGACCATGCTTCCTCTTAAAGGCTGAAGTTGGTCGTGGGTTATTTGCAAACCTTCAAACACGTCCCAATACAAGATATTTGTCGAGCTTCGAGGGTCGACAAGGGCTCTCCTTACATTCCAATTAAATATTCAAACCTCCACCACCATGGAATCATCTTCGTGAGGGATGATCCCATCCTGATCTTTGATCGAGAAGGTGATATCAAAACTTAAAGGTAAACTCTGAAAAGATGCTCGTACCTTATTAAACTGGAAGAAGTATCTTATTATGGCAAAACTAGACTCTCCCCAACCGAAAAAGGTGTCGACAATGGTGTTGAGAGTGTGTTTTGTGCGCACCTCGTTTTTTTCCTGAGAAAAAGACGCGCAAATCCTCCGAGGTCGTTCGTAAACGCTCGGAGGGCCTTTGTGAAGCCGCCACCAAAGTTTTTGTGTAAAGGGAACATTGATAAACCCTTAAGTTTTTTTTTGTTTAAAGGGAAACGATAATAAAACCCTTTGACGATGAGGAAAGGATGGTCATCGCAACCATTGTCGGGTTCGGGAGTCGATTACGCAAGGGGAAGGTATTAGCACCCCTCACGTCCGTTGTACTCAACGGGAACCTTCTATTTGGCTAAAGCTTAAATTGTTTTTAAATGTTTTGCGTACATGCTTATTTATGTCAAAATATAATAAAGGAGGGGAAAAAGAGATAAAAACAAATGAAAGAAAAGAAAAAAAAGTTTTTTATTATTGCGCTTGACAAGATGTCGATCTTGCTCCTACGTATCTCCCGGTAGTCGGAGAATTCAAAGCGTACGTAGTTCTTTGGTAGAAAAACGTACATATATTGGTTAATTTTAAATGGACGATGTTTTAACCGAATTCTTGCGATTAAAACGTAGCTTGTATGCTCGCGCTTGGGAGACTTATTAAGCGTTTGTTCGTGAATCGCACTAGAATTGTTAAAAGGTACGTCCGTTAGGGTAAAAGGGTTCGAATTGGTCGCTATGGGACCAAGAGAGGTGCAATGGACTCATACAAGTCAATCATTGACCGAGTGGACTCCAACGAGTCGGGCGATTGTTCGATTGATCCACTGAGATCAAGAACGGGTACAATGGACTCGGACGAGTCGAACATTGACCGAGTGGACTCCAACGAGTCGGGCGATCGAATCTAATGGCCACGGGGGACCAAAAGGTTTGGATTGACCACAAGGGGCCAAGGTTTGGTTTGGTTATGGTTGGATACGTTTGAAAAGGGAATGACGATTGTCCGAACGACGAGACATACGTCACGCGTTCGTACAATCGGGGCAATGGAGAGACATACGTCACACCATCCCTTTTTCATTCATGTTTTTGGGTAGAATTCTGTTAGAAATCCCAAGGTATATCAAAACATTTGGTTTGAAAACCCAAATTGGAAAGATTTAGCAATTTTGCTAGAAAACGCCCGAGTTCGTCTCATTTTGCGAAAAGCGAACGTATTTGGCGTATGTTCATGTTTGAGTTTTGAACATCATGAACAATATTTATTGTTCAAGTTTTGATTGAAATGATGAACATAGCTGATTTGTTCATGTGGTTTTGAAAGTTTGAGAACATAACTTGTTTTGCAAGTTATCCACAAAATGTCGTACGAACTTGTGAATTTGTCAAAATTGTGCAAAATCCTTGTTATGGTTTGAAAAACATGGGTTTAAAAACTCTTAGGTTCTGAGCTCCTGGGCTAGAACCTCAAAAAATGGTCATTTTGACACCTAAACTCAGATTCTGAGTTCTGTCATGGTCGCACTGCGACCATGACTTCGCACTGCGAAGCATGCGAATTTTTGAGTTCAGAAGCTGTTTCTGAACTTTTGTTCAGAAACAACTTCTGAACACACTCAGGACCTTTTAGGTGAGTGAAAAGCTTTGAGTTTTTGGGATGAAAAAGGCTGGACAAACCAGTTTTGATGTTTTGAAAACCTTGGGATTTCTTTGAAATTCAAAAGGGGTTTTTTAGAACCAAATGGTTTTGAACCAAAATTGCTATGCAAACACAAATGAAAATGCAATACAAAGGCTTAAAAACTTACAGAACTCCTTAGCAAAGCTCCAGCTGCAATGAATTTGAATTGGTTGAAGGCTTTCACAAAGGTTTTTGATATTGGTGATGAACTTGAACTTTGTGATGCTTTGTGTTGGATTGGTTTTTTTCTGGTTGTTTGTGAGTGTTTGTAAGCTGGAATGAGTAGAGTTTCTGCTCTTGAAATGCTGTTATCAGTTGTGTTTAGAACCTTGGGCATTGCCTTCTATTTATAGGCCAAAACCAAATCTATTTCATCATTAGAAAATCCCAAAATCCAGCTGATTTGTGGCTAGGATCAAGCTGAATCCCTTTGCATTAAATGCTAATGGATAGAGGCAACCTTGCCTTGTGCCAAGGGGCAAGATTCAGCCTGATTTCAGCCACAAATTCAACTAATTCTAGAAGGTAATGATGAGAAACAAGGCTGAATTGCAATTGGCCAAACTTGGGGATCAATCCTTGCAATCTCAATGGTTAACCAATAAAAACGTGCACTGTAATGTGCAGAGATTGAGGGATGAGAAAGGCTACCTATGGCTGGTGTGAGGGGTGAAAAGCTGCTGCAAAAACAGGGTAGGCACTCATGGCTTTTCAAGTGAGAAAATCCAGCTAGTTTGACTGGTTTTGGGGGAAGCAAGCAGGAGGAAAGTCATCAAGCAGGTGGCTGGCAACCTTGTGGTGGTTAACAGGTCACTTGGGAGGGACAAGAGCTGCCCAAGGGCAAGCCCACTTGCTTGTCACATGCTAGGTTGGAAGAAAAAGCTTCCAACCTTGGCATTAATGGCAAGTCCTTCAATTCTGGTTTTGCTTGGCCCAATTAGCCATGAATGCTGATTAAAATAAATATGGAAATGATATGCAACAAATTCTGGAATTAAATCAAAAACATCAAAAATCTGCAGAAAAATCGCAGACTTCGCAGTGCGAAGTGAGCTTCGCAGTGCGAAGTCATCATTTTTAAAATGTTGACTTTTCTGTTGACTTTTGTTGACTTTGACTTTTTTCTCCCTCTTTGATTTTTTTGTTTTAAAATGCTTAGGACAAAATTAGGGTACTACATGTTTGACCAGAGATTTTGTGACCTGGATCAATTTCTTACCTTCTCTATGCCCTTGCTCACGTCGGTTTAACTTGTTGCTCGTTGTTTAAATCTCTGTTCGCCTTTCTTTCCATTTGACAGTAGTTATGGATCATACCATCCTTTCTCATATGATAAGAGATAAGTGGGAAAATTTTCTGCTTTTCCCACAGACACGCCAAGTGTACCTACTAGAAATGCAAGGGGTATGCAGGTAGGTTTGGCCGCTCTCAGGTTTAGATCGACAGATGATATTAGGTTATATTCTTGGAGTCGCCTCTATATAGTCTATATATAGGTCTAGTTAACTCCATATTAGGGTTAGATTGGGGGGTCGGGTCCTCTTGCTCGGGTGAGCATCGATGAGAGTTGTACGGTTGAAGGTATCTGTTGAGCCTTAGGGATGAGTGCGTGATGCTCGAGTTGTTGGGTTGGATACTCGGATTAGGCCTTGTCATCCATATATGTTAATGATTGAGCTTTGGTCTGATATCATATATATATATATATATATATATATATGTATATATAATTTGAAATGTTAATAGAAAAATATTTTTTAAGAAGTGAAAAAGGATATTAAATAGATGTAAATTCACAAAATAAATAAGAAAGATAGTAAACTCGTAAGGAAAAAATGAGCATATAATGCTTCTTAGCACATTCAAGGTTGTCTCAAAATTATAATGCTTCTTAATTCTTACTATCATATTCAAGGTTGCTCACATTAGAATAACTCTTCTAAGTATCAGGAATTAATAAATAATTGAATATTTTTAATATTCTAACATCTTTGTTCATCCACTATTTTTTTAACTATATGTATTTCATTTTTTATCTATAAAAGAAAATATATTTAATTTTTGGTTGAGAGGAGGTGCTTCTGGGAGTTACAACTAAGTTCACATGTAATGATGTATGTATAGAGGCCCCCCCGAAGGCATTGAGGAAATTAAAAAAATGAGACCCACATGGCATAAACAAGTATGAGAGAGAATGGGCCTTCACATGGACATGTTCCCTTTCCTCTTCCTTTAAGCCAACGCTCCTGATTTCTCTCCCAAAACAGCATCTTGACCGTTCCTTATGGTAAACTATGTCCCACCTTTGTCCTCAAAATGTAGGGACATGTTGCTTTCAACTTTGTTACTCCATCGACCGACACCTTTCCTTGTCTTTCTCCATTATTTATTCATCTATTCATTCAATACAAAGAAAATTAAATGCACCTTCTTCTTTATCATCATATATAAAATACAACCTTGCATACTTGTATTTGCATCTCACATCTCATATCTCAAACTCTTTAACATCTTACAAAGATTATCATAACTTACAAGTGAATCAAGCTTAAGCACTTCAAGGAGTTTCTTTCTTGTTTCTATACAATTGTTAGAGAAATTCTGAATTATTTGAAAGATGGAAAACAGTGTTGCATATGAGAATGATCTCAACATGAAGGCTACTGAGCTAAGATTAGGACTTCCAGGGACAGAACAAAATGAAGAACAAAAAGCACTTCCTGTAAAAAATTCCAACAAAAGGCCATTGACTGAAACTTCAAAGGACAGTGGTTCAAAAACCTCGGATGATGCAGCACCTCCTTCAAAGTAAGTTCAAAAGATTATCAAAACTTAAAAAACTTCATTTTTGTTCATTCTTATAAAGGATTGCATGATGTTTCTATTTTGGAATTTGATTTTTTTTTTTTTTGAGTTAATTGATTAATGATGAATATTTTTTTATATGCCAGGGCTAAGATAGTAGGGTGGCCACCAATAAGATCTTATAGGAAGAACAGTTTGCAAGAGGCTGAGGCTTCTGGGATTTATGTGAAAGTGAGTTTAGATGGAGCTCCTTACCTTAGGAAGATTGATTTAAGGATCTATGGTGGCTATGCACAACTTCTCAAAGCTTTGGAAAGCATGTTCAAGTTAACCATAGGGGATTATTCTGAAAAAGAAGGTTATAAAGGATCTGAATATGAACCTACATATGAAGACAAAGATGGTGATTGGATGTTAGTTGGAGATGTTCCATGGGAGTAAGTCCTTTTTTCTCTCTCTGTTTTTGTTAAAATATGTGTGATTTGAATTAATTTATGGTTAGCTATAAATATAATTAAATTAAATTAAATGAAATTAAACTGACAGAACTATGCTTTATTTTGTGCAGCATGTTTGTGACTTCTTGCAAAAGACTAAGAATCATGAAAGGATCAGAAGCTAGAGGTGTTTGAGAAACAACAAAGTTAGTATGAAAAGTGAAGTGTTTTGGTGTGAAGGGAAAACAAACAACCTTTCTGCTTGTGTTCTCGGAAGAACTAAACAAATGGATTTTTGAATCACTGTAGTGTATGCTATGCTATTAGCATACATATCTATCTGAAGTTCTGCTCTAAGGAAGGGAAATGGAAGATACAGTGCAGTTTCTTAGTTTCCTCAACATTAATTAATTTCTGGTTACTTTAGCATCCAGGAAGAGATGTTATTCTATGCTGTTAATTATTTCCACTGATTTTTTTTTCTATGTTTCAAATGATAAATCTCATAGAGATTTGCTATCAAATGAAAGAGATATAAAAGGGTGATCATATGTATTATATTGTTTATCCAAGTTTTGTCTTGTATTGATGCAAGACTAATACAGTGTAATATACCAAGTGTTGTATAAATTAATTTTTGTGTTATGGAATGGACTAAAAATTAAGTATGTGCACTCCTCTAACTTTCATCTTTATTTGTTTGGATCACATCTCATATAATCAACTAATTAAATTCCAAAACAAGAGACAATTGAATTCTGGTTAATTTGTTAACCTTTTTGTATATCAATAATATAAATAAAAACCATCGTCTAGCTTCATGACCAAGTAAGAAGACATGCTAATCGATATAATTTTTTGTTGAACACCTCATCTAGTACTTGTAGTGTATTTCTTGAGTATAAAGATGATATCTTCATTTTACATATGAAATTTTAAAAATCATATTGGTGTTAATTTTTTTTTTTTTTTAACACAATCCTTAGGTGACCTCTTCCTTATTTTAGTACAAATCTTTATTCATTATTCATCATATTCACCTGCACACAATCCTTAAGTATCCAGGCAATTCATTTCTTATCCAAACCTGACCCAAAATAGTGCGCATAAGAAATCTCATTATTAGTCTGCAAATATATATTTAGAGGTGATTATGCAGAGAACAGGGAAGACAATTATGGGTGGTTGGGTATAATAATCTACAGAGAAAGTGATCTAATATTTGATAAAAATAAAAGGTAATGGACAAAAATTGCAGACAATATCTGCCTATTAATTTAAATACTCAGATTTAATTCAATATAATTGGTAATAGTGATAAATAAAATTGTGTTTAATAATTTATGTTATAGTCTATGGATATATCACATACTATGTAGTGGGCTAGTGGGGGGTTAAGGAAGAGAAGGTTGCTCTATAGTCCATAATGTTTGTTCAAAAGCCCTCTAATTTATCGGAACGTATCTCCTTGTCACACAAATCTATTTGGAGATACTTTCCATTCGACCTTTTTTCATTGGAATTTATCTTCTGATCGGTCTATAGCAGAACCTTCTAATAAGGAAGAAACTATGGAATAATATACTTCTTAGGGGACACCCTTGCTCTCCTTTCCCGATCTTACTAGTAGTGGTGGGATTGAGTGGATTGATTAGGTAGGCCGAGTCCCTATACAGATTAAATGGATTCTCTTCCGACAAATTGGCCATGAAGAACTCTCATCTTCAATAGACAACGAATACTCTTTTCATTGGGGAGCTAAGCGTGGAGAATTTGTGGTCTTTGAAAACGTTTTTAAAATGTTTTGATCTTGTTTCCAACCTAAGAGC
The DNA here is from genome assembly GCA_018208015.1 of Medicago ruthenica. NCBI lineage: Eukaryota > Viridiplantae > Streptophyta > Magnoliopsida > Fabales > Fabaceae > Medicago > Medicago ruthenica. Next base: position 35,234,929 of record CM031371.1, on the reverse strand, counting down.
TAATTTCTCTAAGAGTAGTCTAATGGGGGTAGATATTGAGGCTGCTTTTTTATTAATATAGTTTGTTTCTTGAACTGCAAGGCCAATTCAGTGTCATTCTGGTATTCAGAGTTCTCTATTAGGGTCAATCATGGAAGTGTAAGTACATAGAAGCCTCTATCTGTTACACTCCTCAAGTGTCTCGACATAGTTCTTAGACAAATAAGTTCATTAATCTTTGGAGGAAGGATTGTTTTTCCTAACTCTATTTTAAATGTATCCATATTTTCTACCGCATATACTTAAATATGTCGGTTAAGGTTTGTAAACTTATCGTAGAGATTTCCTCTATGGTGGGCTGAAAGAGGTGAAGAAAATCCCTTGGGTCAAGTGGTCTTATGTTTGTAAACCGAAGTAGGATGTAGTTCCACACTTTGGTGTGAGGTGTTGGTCGCCATATATGGTGTTGGCATTACTACCTCCCCCCTAGGGAATTCACGCTTGGGCTTTCCATATACTCTGATTCTTTACTAGAAAAGGATGGTTAAACCTAGACTCTGATTCTGACTAGCTCTGAAGCATGGGTACTCCAAACATGGAGAAGTACCGGTACCGGGTACGCACCCGTATCGGGTACGCATACGGTACTCGTAATGTACGTACCGAACCGTACCCATTTTTACTTAGTTGATTTTCCGTAGTTGGTGCAGCAAAAACATACGAGCGGCGGAAAAATAACCAAAATTATTTTGCTTTTTTATTGTATTTCAATTCTCTCTCTTTCTTTTGATGAAAATAGTCGAGGAGGTGATCCAAAAAAGTAAATCTCTTGAAGCAACATGATAATAGAATTGTGGTTAAACACATGATTAAAATACAAATAGTATTATACTATTTTTTATTAATTGATTTTTTTTTCTAAGCATGTTTTTACAACAACAATGATAGTAATTCACTTGGAAAATCTTTTTTCGATGTTTTATATCAACGTACCCGTACCTTCATTTTTTAAAGTTAGCCGAATTACGTACCGGTACCCGTACCGGGTACTGTACCCGTACCTATGCATCATAGCAGACTAGAAAAGGATGGTCAAAGATATTAGAAATGACTTGTCAAAATCTTGGTATGAGACCTAGGTGGGGGAGACAGACTTGTGACATCAATTCCTTAGGCTCTTTTTAATCAGCAGTCAAAGAGATCCGACGGTCAGAAATCTAGGTCATTTGAACAAGGATACAGGGGTTTGGGATCTCACCTGAAAGATGGTAATTTTTCTTAGGAACAACAACTTGTTCTTTATTTGCTAACCCTTTTATGTGGTGTATCTCTTTCCTTGGTGGAGGATACGTGGTCTTTGATCCATGATTTGAGACTTGGTTAAGTCTGTGTATGTCGTGTTTTCATCAAAACTCTTTATGGTGCATCACATTTCAAGTGAAGAACTCAAAATCATTGTAACTTGTGGCTTCTCTCTCTGAGTTTGGTTTAGTGTTTTCATGTGGTTGGGGTGACAATTGGTGATGTTGCCTGACCTATTTCGATTATTTTCGGTGTTTTTCTCCTTTGGTATCGACCGTCGACATTAACAGAGGATCACTATTGTCTAGCTAGCTTTCATGGATTTGATTCATTTGAAAGCCATAAAATGATGTTATTTTTTCGATAAGATTTTTGATTTGAGCAAGTGGTGATTTTGATTCAACTCTCTTTTGTGAAGTTGTTTTTAGGTAAGTCCTCCCGGTCATAATGCATCTTTTAAAAGTGGGTATCAAAACTTTCTCTTCCTTTAGTAGATATCCGTTGATAGACATTCATGACCGCTAGCGATTTCAACTCCTTCTCCTTCTCCTTCTATGGATTCTTTTAGTTTCAAAAGGAAACATGTGAACACAAAATGTAAAAAGGAAATGTTAAACGGTGTCCTTAGGACACCTTTGAAAGAAATTAAAATAGAAAGATTATATTGAGAAAATATAAAAAAGTGTGTATTCAACTTATTGAATGTTTAAAAATTGTTCTTTTCAATGTAAAATTTATACTTTTTGCTTTCTTCTTAACAAGGGATAGCAAGATTTAACCTAAAAAACAACACTCAACGATACAAGCAACAAAAAACAACACATGAACACAAAACCGAAAAAGTCGTAGTCCTTTTCTGTTAGACTCAATCTCCCTTGGTTATAAAATTTGATAGTAGTTAGAGAACAACCAATAAGACCACCAATTCCAATTTTAATTATGATATGAATAAATGAGTCAAAGCAGCCTTAAAAGAGTTTAGAAGCCGTGCATACAGAATGGACTATATGCAGCTCACCTTATTATCATCCCACTAATAAAACATTAATGGTGGCGGCAATTTATCAAGCGCTGTTTTAAGGTAATTGATGAGCATGGAGAAAGTTCATGCATCTCTGTAGCATAATTTATTAATTTAATTTAATTAATTAATGGGGTAGTAGTAGTAAGATGAGGATGAGGATGTAAGATGAGGATGAGGAATAGCTTCATTTTAATAACGCATGATGGTATTTTGTGTGGGTCATCTTTTGGGTTTAGAAAGTATCCTATGCTTTCTATACCTATATATATATTTATCAAAGTCTAGTGATTATAAATTCACCTTTTAAAAGTGAATAAGTGGAATATTTGAAACTCTAGTATAAATTTATCATGCATAAAATAAGGTTGGTGATTCTATCATTAGTAAGAACTACACTTCCATTTTTGAAGGGCACTAACATTAATATTGTATCATTGTTAATAATTAACATAATTAAAAATGTGTATCTTTCTTTTTTGAAAATATTAATCATATGTATGTTGAAGTTTAAATTTAGGACTCAAAGTTTTAAAAAAAATCGCAGGCACAATTCTATGTTCACAATTTTTTTTTTTGAAAGAATGTTCACAAAATTATAAACCCCTTAATTTGTCAAAAAATCAATAAATCATAGACCCCGTGATAAATTTCACATATAAAAAGAGTTGCAACCATTTTCTTTTACTATAGGGTCGATAGCACAATTAATTTTTTTTAATCCATTTCTCTCTCACTTTTGTCTACTAGACTCTAACCTCGTGTGATGCACGAATTTTGTAGAATTTCGTATATAAATATCAAATTGATTATATTTTTACTTACAGAAATACATTTAATACTTTGTTATGAAACGGCAGGGAAAAAAACAAAAGAAAAGGTGCAAAAATTACACCAATTTAAGTTATTAACTTTATTTTGTTACCAAATAATATTATCGGTTTGTGTTCCCGAATTCCTTCTTACACCAAGAAACTGATCCTAATCGCAAGGGCTGTTAAATCTATAAAAAGGAAAAGCAACTGTTATGTGGTAACCGAAAGAAAAAATAATAAAAAGGAACTGTTATGTGGTAATTGAAAGAAAAAATAATAATGAAAAGGAACCGTTAATAATGAAAAAGAACTGCTATCAAAAAAGGAATTGCAATGACGTTAGTGGCTTTTAAAAAAATGACATTTTCATGTGCTACCTGATTCAATTCCTTGCAGACCTTTTTTTTTCATAAAAATTAATTAGGTCCGTTAAAAAGGGCGGAGTTATGGTTATTAGGTTCAATTGCATGATGGTGAGAGAGATGAAAGTGAGTGAGAAATGATTTAGGGATTGTAAGATTGAAAGAAAGAGGGCCCGAAATTTGTGTTGAATACATAACATTGAAGCAATTGCATGTCATAAAAAACATCAGTACATATGTGGTAAGAGTTGTGATTTGAAAGCATGTGGTACTTGGTTCAAAAAAAATTTCAGCCCTAAAAATTAGGTCTAATCATTAGGGTTGGGGCAACACTACTTAACATTTAGTATGATAAAGATTTCTAACCCTATAACCTGATTTCTATAAAATAAAAAAGAATTGTTAAACCTTATAAGTCGTCTTTCCAAACTATATGAACCCTAAGTGAACACAACCTCATAAACATAAGGCTAAATTGCTCTTTTAGTCTCTTAACTATTTTTTTGGTATCGCATTGGTCCCATAATTAATTTTTGGTCCGTTTCAGTCTTTTAATTTCATCTCTGTTACACCTTTTGGTCCCTTCCGTTAGATTTAATTCAAAAACGTTAGGTAAGTACACGTGTCATTTTGGCATTAACTTTAATTGATCTTCTTCCTTCTTCTTCATTCATCTTCTTCTTGATGTTCATCAAGAACAACAAACAAACCCAGAAAAAACACTAAATAAAACCCAGTAAACAAACTTTCTCCTTTTCTTCTTCATCATCATCATAAACATTCATGAAACCCAGAAGAAGGAAAAAAAAAAACAGCAGCAACACAACATTTAGTAAAGGCTAAATTGCAGCAACAACACAACATCAAGAAGAAGAAAAAACTGATAAAAAATCAATAATAAAAAAAATCAATTTCAATCAAACTCACAACAGAACATTCTCATTTCAATTAAACCCAAAAAAAAATCCAAAACCCAACAGCAACAAAATCGAGTTGCAACAACAAACAACAACAACAACAAAATCCAATAGCAACAACAACAAAATCTAGCAGCATGAATTAAAAACATCACCAGAATTCGAAAATTGAGGTTAATTTTCGTGATTCTAACAATTTAGGGATTTTGGGATTTGGGGATAATGAAAAGGGTTTGAGATTTGAGAGAGAGGAGAGAGATTTAGGTTTGAGATTTGAGAGAGGAGAGGAGAGGAGAGATATTTGAGTTTGAGATTTGAGAGAGAGGAGAGGAGAGGAGAGAGATTTTATTTATTTTTTTTACTGTTTTTCTGGTTGTTTTATTTTTAATTTCTGGGTTGTATGTTGAATGGTATGAAGGAGGATGATGAAATGATGGAGATGATGAAGAAGAGGAGATGAAGAAAGAGACAAATAATTATATGGGGATAGTGCACTATTAGATACAATAGACCTCCAGGTTTCAATGGTTTATTTTTTGATAGATAGACCGAACGATTAAGATTAAAAAAATTAACGAGGTTTACGGTGGACCATTTATAGTGTTGGTCCATCTTAGATATTTGAGGTTAACCCCTTAACGGAATGAACTAAAATGTATGACGGAGATGAACTTCAAGGACAAAAACAGACCAAAAATTATGGGACCAAAGTGATACCAAAAAAAAAGTTAAAGGACTAAAAGAACAATTTAGCCTAAACATAACAATGAGTATGAATCTATAATACCTTTCAGAGGAAAGGATCAACTTGTATCTCATGAGTCAAACGATGATAGACCCCTTAGACAAAATCCTTCATTAAGATCAAGGCACCGCACTCACTTAACAAAGACGATATCTTACAAAACAAAGTTATCCAACAAAGAACAACACTTTACAACATGTTGCTTGTAACACCCATACTAATTTTATCTAGAATATTAGCATGCGCATTATACTGATACTGGATACATTAAAATTTTCAATAATAGTACAACATAACTGAATGAATACAAATTTGCTCGTTTATACAACTGATCAAGTACCATTAAAATACACTTATACAATTAGCTGACAACCTCCTGAGCTGGTACATTACGAGCAACTGCACTCCATTCAGCGTCTCCCTGAAGATCTTCATCACGAACCTCTTGCTTACCTGTAAACCTGCACCAGAAGGATTGGGATGAGACATAATGTCTCAGTGAGCTCCACCCAACCTACTGTCGCCATGCCTACCGTCGGCAACCTCGGGGAAACCTAGAGTCGCCATGCCTACCGTCGGCAATCTTGGGGAAAACCTATGATCGCCGAGCTCTAACTTAACCCATATAAGGTTAAACCTGCCTGTTCCTACTTCCCTGTGTAGTCGTGAAATCTGGACTACGTCCTGCTAATCTAGTGATCGAGGGGGAACCTAGGATCACTGCCTGATACCTGATACCTGATAACTGTTTCCTGCCTGATAACATAATAAAGTCTTTTCCTATTATTATTTTGTTAGTATGTTAGCGTGTAACAAACATTATTATCTGAGTTGATTTTACGGAATGCCCCGGAGTGGAGTAACCCCTGAGCACATTCCCCTGATAACCGGTGAAAATTCCTATCTAAAGCTAATCACCGGACTCCTTTTGCCTGTGTGTGTGGTTATCCTCACGGAAAGTTCCTCCCATTCCAGCTGTATCTGGAACCCCCTGTGCTCTAACTAGCGAGAGCACAGAAGACACACTATAAACTTATGTGTGGTTATCCTCGCGGAAAGTTCCTCCCGTTCCAGCTATAACTGGAACCCCCTGTGCTCTCTAACTGCGAGAACACAGAAGACACAAAGTTTATCCTGATAATTTCCTGAACATATATATATATATATATATATATATATATATATATATATATATATATATATATATATATATATATATATATATATATATATGTGTCGTCATGTAGGCTCCCTAACGGGCTGGCCTATCCAGAATAAATCTGAAGCGTACCTGTGCCACGACTTGTCAATATATATACATACATATAATCTGTATAATTCCTGATACTAGCCTTGTACCACTACCTAAGGTGCGTCATGTCCTGAACTGTTGCGTACATCCTCAGTGTCACTCTGACGTGAACAACTGAGGCACGCCCTGATGTACATATAAATGTACCTGAACCTGGGGAAAACTTGGTACCACTGCCTAAGGTACGCTCTAATCTGCCTAGTTAAGGGTATCCTGATAAACAACCCTTAACATACCTGATATTATTCTTATCTGAATCCTTGAATGTTGAATTACATTCCTAGTACTCTCGTACCCTTACCTGAATACATTTCTATTCCTGCTAACCTATTATAGGTTCTAGACATATCGTTATCATATGTCGTACTTAGGGATTACTATCCCATCTGTAATAATTTCTTGTTCCTCTTACCTGAAATCCTGTGGATAAATTACCCATCACTCTGTATCATACATGTGTTTGTTCTTGATTAATCCTTGAAAGTTCATGAGAATCTCTATCCCGAAGCATATTGTCATACCCCAATTTTTGACCTAAAATTCTTTTTCACTCGTCTTTTTGGTTCGGAATTTTTCGTCGTTTCAGACGAAATTTCGGCAGAGAGGTATTTTAAAATACCTCATTTTTGGTTCCGAAGGCGACAATCTTTTTATTATTATTATTTGTTATTTTTTTATTATTTCTTTTTTTATTATTATCTTTATTATTTCTCTTTTTTTATTATCTTTTTCTTTTTCGGATTTTTTTTTTACTTTTTTTATTTTAAAAAGGTGTTTGACTTATTGCTTTAATGAGTTTTAAGGACCATTTTAATGGTTGCCTTATTGGTCCTTTACTGATTAATTATCTTTATTGTCCATCAATGGCTTTTAAATCACATTAAAGTTGGCTGAAGCTTCTAATGGCAACTTCTCAACAGCTCTTTATTCCTCTATAAAGGATTGAAGATTTGAAGAAGAAGGTTAAGGTTCAAGACTCTGTTACTCTATTTTTCTAGAAAACGTAACTGCCAAATTAGAAAGAGTCTTAATCTGTGTTATATTTTGTGAACACCACTGATAGTATATCAAGTGTTCAACTAAAACATACTCTTTGTAATTCTGTTTGATTAAAAGCCTCTTGCCTGCGTGCTTGAGCAACTAGAAGTCTCATACTTTGTGTTTGAGCAAGAAAGTCTTAGACTGTGTGTCTGAGCAAGGAAGCCTCATACTTTGTGTTTGAGCAAGGAAGTCTTAGACTGTGTGTCTGAGCAGGGAAGTCTCTTACTTTGTGTTTGAGCAAGGAAGTCTCTTACTTTGTGTTAGAGCATAGGAAGTCTCTTACTTTGTGTTAGAGCATAGGAAGTCTCTTGCTTTGTGCTTGAGCAATTGTAATCTTTGTGATTATAGTGAAAATCTCTTGTTAGTAACAAGGGGACTGGACTACTTCCGGATTGTGGAAGGAACCAGGATAAACTGCTTGTGTCTCTCTCTCTCTCTCTCTCTCATTTACTTTATCCCGCTGCAAACAACTTTGAAAATAGTTTCAGAATCTGATCAACATTTGATTCTGAACTAAACATAGTTTTTGAGAAAGAAAAGAAAAAGCCAACACAATTCAACCCCCCTTCTTGTGTTTTTCTAACCTTCAGTTGGTATCAGAGCCCCTGGTTCTGATATTCAATCACCTAACAGTGAGTCAGTAAAGATCCTGAGAAAAACATGTCTTCTGGTGGTTCTGGTGAATCCACATCCAGAAGTGGTGGTGGTGACTATGGTACAGATAAAAGGCAATCTCACTCACACCATAAACCTCCTATGTTTACTGGTGATCCTGAGAAATTTTCCTGGTGGAAAAGCAAGATGTACAGTCACATCATTGGAATTGATGACTCCTTATGGGATATCATAGAAGATGGAATATCCATTCCAGTTGATGAAGAAGGAGTAGCTGTTAATAGAAGAGGTCTTACTGATGCTGAAAGAAAGATCTACAGAAAGCATCACAATGTAAGAGGTATCTTTGTGGATTCTCTACCTCACAATGAGTACTTGAAGCTGAGTGATAAATCAACAGCAAAAGCCATCTTCACCTCTCTCTGCTTTAACTATGAAGGAAACAAGAAGGTTAGAGAAGCAAAAGCAAACCTTCTGGTTCAGCAGTATGAGCTGTTCAGAATGAAGGAGGATGAAAATATTGAGACTATGTTCTCAAGATTTCAGACTCTGGTTTCTGGACTTCAGATTCTGAAGAAAAGCTACACTACTGCTGATCATGTGAACAAGATTCTCAGAAGTCTGCCATCTAAATGGAGACCTAAAGTGACTGCTATTGAGGAAGCTAAAGATCTAAATACTCTAAGTATTGAAGATCTTATAAGCTCTCTCAAAGTGCATGAACTGGGACTCAATGAAGATGAATCTGTTAGACAGTCTAAATCTGTAGCACTTAAATCTAAAGGAAAGTCTTCAAATGCCCTAAAAGCTTCAGAATCTGATGAAGAATCTCCTGAGGGATGTTTGAAGAAGATTCAGAAGCTGAGGAGCTAGAAATGCTTTCCAAAAGAATTCAGTTCTTAATGAAGAGACAAAATAAATCTTCTAACAGGAGCAGTAACTTCAAAGAATCTGGTTCCAAGAAGGAAGAGCTGAAGGGCTGCTTAAACTGCAAGAAAACTGGTCATTTCATATTTGAATGTCCTGAGCTTCAAAAGGACAAATCAAAGGAGAAATCCAGAAAGACCAACTCAAAGTCAGACAGATTCAAGAAAAGTCTTATGGCTACATGGGATGAGCTTGACAATGAATCTGAGTCTGAGAATGAAGATGAAGAAGAAGCAAATATAGCTCTGATAGCTACAACATCTTCTGATAAAGAATCAGGTTCAGACTCTGAAGATGAGGTATATTCTGAATTCACTCGTTCTAAACTTATTGATACAGTTAAGGATTTTATGAACCACCTCAGAAGCAAGTTAAATCAATTTAAATCTTTGAAAAAGAAAAATAACTTGCTAGCTGATGAGAATCTTCAACTTCAGAATCATATCAATGAGATTGATGAAGAAGTTAAAGAACTCAGAGAAATGGTTCATAAGAAACCTGATAAAATTCCAAGTGAACAAGAAATTGTATTTCAGGATTTTATCTTAACTGGAATCAACAGAAGTAAGATTGCTTCTATGATTTATAATATTAGCAGAAACAGAGGAGAAGGTATAGGTTTCAAAAATGATCCATTCAATCATTCAAAAGAAACAAATATACCATCCTGTTATGAAAATATTATGAAAGGCACTAAGCTGTGTTTTGTACCTGCATCTGAGATTTCTGAGAAACAGAATTTACCAGAAACAGAGACTGCTGACTCTGAAGTTCTGAACTGCTCAGAATCCAAAACTTCTGAACCTAAGGGAAAGATGAAGGCAGAATGTAAAAATTTGCCAAAGTCTAAACCAAAAGGTTCTAAGTCTAAGACTATGAGGAAAACAAACTTTAAATCTGAAAAGGATCAAAGTCTGAAGAGTTCAGAACCTAAGACAAGAAAGTCTCAAACTCTGAAAAATTCAGACTCTAATTTTAAAAAGGCTGTGTTTATGAAACCTTCAAGGAATAATAAACCAGTTTATACAATACCTTTTAAATCTCAGAATGTCAGACAAAAGATACAAAAGAAAGCAAATCTGTCATCTGATTCTTATTGTATTAAGAAAGGTCAGGAAGGTTGCTTTGTGTCAGGAGCAGGCAAAACTGAAGTTCTTAACAAATCAGAATCAAAGACTCTTACGTCCAAAGTTCTGAAGAAAACAGAACCAAAGTCTTCAAAGGTTCAGACTCTAAAAAGCTCAGAACCAAAGACCTTCAAGTCTAAGGCTCTGAAGAAATCTGAGTCAAAACCATTGAAAGCTCAGATTATGAAGAACTCAGTGTCTGATACTAAGACTTATTCAAGATTAAAGGATTCACATCCAAGGTATCTAAACAAGTCTGAGTACTATAACTCCAGACACAAGGTGCAACAAAAGACTAAACCTTTCAGAACTAACTCAAGAGGACCCATATGGGTACCTAGGTGTGAGATTATTTCTGTTGCAGATATGCTGAACAGCCAAAGAAAAGGAGAAATCCTGGTACCTGGGCAATGGTTGCTGGCATTACATAACAGAAGGAAAGTCTATGTTCCAAACCCTGACCATGAAAGAGGGAGGAACTGTGGAATCTGGAGGAAACCACAAAGACTAGATCATTGGTACTGAGCTATTGAGAGCTCTGCAGAATCTGACACTTCTCCTGAAGCATTTCAAGAACATTGTTGGAACAAAAATGGGTGTTCAGAAACAACCTGAATGAACAAGGAGACGTAGATCAGAAGCTCAACAGAGGTATGTTTTGTTCTCTATTATACTTAACAGCTTCTACACCAATGTGAAAGACTATCAAATTTATGAAAACAGTATACCCATCTCTGTGATATTACTGTTGCAATCTGTTTGTCTAAAAATCAAATTCTACATTCAAGAGCCAAGCATTTTGAATTTAAACATCATTTTATTAGAGATTATGTTCAAAAGATAGATTTAATTTTATTAAAAAGAATCTGAACATAGATTTTATCTCTGGAAAAATTGCTTGACTCTGAATAGAAACTGAGAATCTGAAGTTCAATAAAAGCTAAAACTTAACAGACACTCACTTTGAGAGTCTGAAGAAAGTTCAACTTTTGAAAACATCAGAGTCTGAGTTTCAGAATCTAAATTTCTGTGACTTTTGATAAAACTCATTAAGTGGACACTTTACTCGTGGCCCACCAATGAGAGTGAATCTGTACAGTTGTCTAACACTTGGTCAGAAACTGATAAGTTATAACTGTTGGGCTGTGATGAATTAAGCCTTAAAAGATGTACTTTGCACCCTCCTAAAGTCATCAATGTGCAGTGTGTTTAAATGTTTTTCTGTTTCTGAAAAGTTTTAACAAACACACTCAAAACACAGTTTTCAGTTTTCATCTTATGTGTTCAGTTTTTAAGACCCAGTTTAAAATACTCTCAAACAATTCTGTCTGAAACAGTTCAGCAGTACTGAACAAAATGTTCTGAACAATTGTTTCTGAAACAGTTTAGTGGTACTGAACAAATGCTCTGAACATTGTTATCTCACATTTTAACTCTCTTAAATTCTTGAATTTTCTTTTTGTTGATGACAAAAGGAGGAGTAAAAGTAACAAGTATTTCAGGCTCTGAGCTCAGAATATAAGTTAATTTCTGATAATTAATTAACTTATGAGAACATCTTTTAATCTCTTAGCCTTTGAATTAAATTCTGTGAATTAAACTGAATTTAAATAACTTAGATAAAACTCAAGGGGAGCTTACGAACCTCACCTTGTGAATTATCAGACTTAGGGGAGCTTACAAACCTCAAACCCTGAAGTCAGTTTGTTATTTAAATTTTGAATGTATTTACACTTTGATTTTTCATCTGTTTGATTTAAATGGAATTTAATTAACCTGGATAAGACTCAGGGGGAGCTTACAAACCTCACCTTGTGGATTATCAGACTCAGGGAGAGCTTACAAACCTCAGACCCTGAAGTCAACTTGTTAATTAAATTAACAACAATTTTTTATTAATGCTTATGTTTGTCATCATCAAAAAGGGGGAGATTGTTGGAACAAAATGTATGAACAACTCTCTTTTGGGTTTTGATGATAACAAAGTGTTAAAAAGAAAATTGGATATGCTAATACTTGATTCTAGTGTGCAGAACCATATACTTAAAGATTGGTATCTAACAATGGTTATGAAAGAACAAGTTAAGAGCAAGAAGAAAAATATAGAAGCTTGTGTTGCAAGGCTGAAGAAAATCAGCGTCTGAAGAAGAGCTTCTAAAGACAGCGTCTGAAGAAGAGCTTCTGAAGGGAGCTTCTGAAGGTAGCGTCTGAAGGCAGCTTCTGAAGACAACGTCTGATGAATAGTGCGTCTGAAGGCCAGCTTCTGAAGACAGCGTCTGATGAACAGTGCGTCTGAAGACCAGGTTCTGAAGAAGTGCTTCTGATGAACAGTGTTTGATGCCAGCTTCTGAAGAACTGTTTCTGAAGAGAAGCTTCTGAAGTCTGAACGTAGCAGTCAACAATTGCAACTGTGAACAGTGAAGTACTGTACGGTCAGAACAGCTCTATGCAACAGTTGTCTCCTTGTACGAAACATTCTCCATGTTTTAAGGAAACAATTCAAATCTGCCATGCTCTGTTTTCTGTGTTGCGCACACAATGTCAGAACAGAAGGAATTAAAGTTGGCTGAAGCTTCTAATTGCAACGGCTCTAATTGCTGACATGGCAACTTCTCAACAGCTCTTTATTCCTCTATAAAGGATTGAAGATTGAAGAAGAAGGTTAAGGTTCAAGACTCTGTTACTCTGTTTTTCTGGAAAACGTAACTGCCAAATTAGATAGAGTCTTAATCTGTGTTGTATTTTGTGAACACCACTGATAGTATATCAAGTGTTCAACTTAAACATATTCTTTGTAATTCTGTTTGATTAAAAGCCTCTTGCTTGCGTGCTTGAGCAACTAGAAGTCTCATACTTTGTGTTTGAGCAAGAAAGTCTTAGACTGTGTGTCTGAGCAAGGAAGCCTCATACTTTGTGTTTGAGCAAGGAAGTCTTAGACTGTGTGTCTGAGCAGGGAAGTCTCTTACTTTGTGTTTGAGCAAGGAAGTCTCTTACTTTGTGTTAGAGCATAGGAAGTCTCTTACTTTGTGTTAGAGCATAGGAAGTCTCTTGCTTTGTGCTTGAGCAATTGTAATCTTGGTGATTATAGTGAAAATCTCTTGTTAGTAACAAGGGGACTGGACTACTTCCGGATTGTGGAAGGAACCAGGATAAACTGCTTGTCTCTCTCTCTCTCTCTCTCTCTCTCTCATTTACTTTATCCCGCTGCAAACAACTCTGAAAATAGTTTCAGAATCTGATCAACATCTGATTCTGAACTAAACATAGTTTTTGAGAAAGAAAAGAAAAAGCCAACACAATTCAACCCCCCCTTCTTGTGTTTTTCTCACCTTCAACCACCACAAGCACCACACGCAGCCGTACGAAAACCACTACCCCCCACCCACACAAACGGCCACGAAACCACCATACCCACAACCACACAACCACACGGCCATAACCCACACCCACACAACCACACGGCCACCAAAAACAAAACCACACTCACGACCACAACCAGCACGACCACTACCAAAACCGTACGGAAGCAGCAGAAACCCAACAAAAATCTGAATACCCGCCGGAAACCTGTCTTCCGGTCAGACTTGTGTCGCGGTGATTTTCGGAGATCAAGCTATTGATTAGCGTTGACTCACTAATTTTATTTCACGACTGAACTTTTAATTTTTTAAATGAAAAGTGGAAAAAAATTCTAAATTACCACATTTTAAAAGATTAGGGTTCGGGGGTTAGTTACGTTTAGGGAAGGTGTTAGCACCCTAAACGTTCGTAGTACTCTACGAGAACCTCTTGATTTTATTTATTTATTTTGGGCTATAACTTGCTTATTTTTTTTTAAAGAAAGAAAAGAATGAATTAAAATAGCGAGAAAGGAAAATAAAATGTTTTTTTATTTTTTATGATTTGGAAGGACAGAGTCCTCTGCCTACGTACCCGTGAGGGATCAAAACCTCGTAGTTCGGGGTAAAAAATGACGTTTGATTTGTTTGATGTTTTTTATTAGTTTTAAAAAAAAGTTTTAAAGATAAAATAAAAAGCCAAGTGGCTAAATGAGATGGATTTGTGTTTTTTAATTTTGAAAAGGATTAAAGTGTGATTAAAGTGGATTAATGATTATTTAAAGAAGATAAAAGAAAAAAACGGACACTTGATTGAAAATCAAGGTTTATTAAGAAAAGATTTTTTTTGGTTTTTGTTATTTGAATGTTTTTTGTTTTTTTTTTTGAATATGGACTAAGACTAAAAATATAAACGCGAGGAATTTTCGTGGTGACGTTGGATCGCCACGAAACCCTTTTGAAATTAAACTATCCTAATATTTTTATATTTTTTTTATATGAAGCGAAATAAATAAAAATAAATAAAGATATAAAGCAGAATAAATAAAGTGAGTGTCAGTGCGAATTCTCATTTATGATTTTTACATTGATCCTAATTACATTCTAATAAAATGAAAATAAAAACGACAAGATGATAAACAAGGAAAGAATCCAAATTGCAAATGTATGAAAATAAATATGCTAGAATAAAACTAAAATGCATGAAATAAATAAAAATGAGAATGCATGAAAATAAAAGGAAGATAATAAAAAAAAAATGCATGAGATACATAAAGAAATAACAAAAATAAAGTGCAAGAAATAATAAGAAGAAAAAAAAAAAAATAGAACAAGGAAACAGGGGGGTGTTACTAGCAGAAAGGGGGGTATGGGGAAGCAATCAGCAAGCTGATGAAAAGAGAAGGTTTGGGCCGCAGGCTTGAAGGCATTGGGCCAGGATTCTGTGCTACAGAATTGGGTCTGTTTATAAAACCTAAAATCAGAAAAAAAACACATTTTCTCCCTTGCTTTCTCTTTCTTCCTCTCTCATTCTCTCTTGCTCTCTCATGCGATTTTTCTTTCTTTTTTTACCACAAAATCAGACAACATAAATCTAACAAAACCTTTACCTCTCTTTCTTTGGATTCGGACTTAGTTTTGTTTGGGTGGGTGCCGTGCGTGTTTGATTGTGGTTGGGTTGTGGGTTGTATTGTGTGGGAGAAGAGTGGAGGCGTGAGTTTGTGAGTGTGTTGTGGCTGGGCGTGTTTGGTGAGGAGGGAGGCCGTGGCTGGTGTTGTGTTGTTGAGGGGGCGCAGGTTTGGGTTTGTTTTTGGGTGAGGGGCGTAGTGTTAGGATAGTGGCTGATTTGTTGTTGGGGTCGTGTAGGATGGGGCGGTACCGTGGCCGTACGGGTTGTTTGTGTGGTTGTGTGCGTAAATTGCTGGGTTGGTTTACGTGTGGTAAGTGGTGTGGGTTATGTGTGTGAAGCTGTGTGTGGTATTATGGATTTTGTTGGGTTCTAAGTGAGTGATGGTTCAGCTGGGTTTGTGTTTGGATGAGGGAGGATGTTGAGTGGTTTTGTGTTTTGGCCGTACGGGTTGTGTGGAGGGGGGCTGCGTGAATGTTGTTGTTGTGTTGGAAGTGGGAAGGGAGGGGAGGCCGAAAATGGAGGTGAGGTGGTGGCGTGGAATGTATGATTGGAGAGTGTGGGATTGTGAGGCGTGTGTTTTTTTACTGGTGAGGGTGAGGTAGTTTGATTGCTGATGAGGGGGGCGTGGGATGATGTTTTTTGTTTCTACTGATGTGTTTTCTGAATTTTGCCTAGTGTTTGACTCATTCCCCCCTTTGCTGTGTTTGACTAATCTAAAATATATACACTAATTGGCTATCAATTACCATAATAACGAATAAAAGACCATTATGTGACACATTAAACACATTAAAAAAGAAAAGTCTCCTCCACACAAAGTCAGACTTAAAAGAAAGGTAACTAGTAAAAAAAATCAGTAAAGATGTTTGAATAAAATATCACTAAAAAGGAAATAAAAATAAAGATAAGGATAATAATAAAAACAGAAACAAAAACAAAAGACGGACCCGGATGAAATCAAAAAAATGAGGTATTTTAAAATACCTCTCTGTCGGAATTTCGTCTGAGACGACGAAAAATTCCGAAATAAAAAGACGAGTAAAAAAAAAGAAATTTTAGGTCAAAAATTGGGGTATGACAGATGCCCCTATTTAAGTCTCTTCGTCCGGAGATTTGAAGAGAAAATCTTGAATTCGACGGATCGAAGGGACTTAAATACAGAGTACGCCAATTTTGGACCTAACAGGAAAAATTTGTGAGATGCTCGTGATGCAAATGCAAATGCAAGACGGCGAAGCTGACCCGACTGGGGGGTGAAACAAAAGGATACCCGAGTTCGTTAAAGAAATGGATCCGACTCCACTGGGGAATAACATGATTTCACTGGGGAAGGAGTTGTCTACTATCAACAAAGATGACAGCTTAAGAAAGACAGATGATATGTATTACCTACTATCGTATATTGATAACTTAAAAGAGGTAATATAAAAAAGGAGACACCGTCTACTATCGTTGTATGGATAGCTTAAGGAAGACAGATGACATGTATTACCTACTATCGTGTATTGATAGCTTAATAGAGGTAATATAAAAGGAGACACTGTCTACTATCGTTGTATGGATAGCTTAAGGAAGACAGATGACATGTATTACCTACTATCGTGTATTGATAGCTTAAAAGAGGTAATATAAAAGGAGACACCGTCTACTATCGTTGTATGGATAGCTTAAGGAAGACAGATGACAAAATATTTTACCTACTACCATTGTGAGGGTAGCTTAAAGGAGGTAAGAGATAAATGTCAGCTGCTCGGGATGTAGCCGAACTTGCCACTGACGACAGGATAGATGATAAAATGCCAGCTGCTCGGGATGTAGCCGAACTTGCCACTGACGACAGGATAGATGATAAAATGCCAGCTGCTCGGGATGTAGCCGAACTTGCCACTGACGACATGATAGATGATAAAATGCCAGCTGCTCGGGATGTAGCCGAACTTGCCACTGACGACATGATAGATGATAAAATGCCAGCTGCTCGGGATGTAGCCGAACTTGCCACTGACGACATGATAGATGATAAAATGCCAGCTGCTCGGGATGTAGCCGAACTTGCCACTGACGACATGATAGATGATAAAATGCCAGCTGCTCGGGATGTAGCCGAACTTGCCACTGACGACATGATAGATGATAAAATGCCAGCTGCTCGGGATGTAGCCGAACTTGCCACTGATGACATGATAGATGATAAAATGCCAGCTGCTCGGGATGTAGCCGAACTTGCCACTGACGACATGATAGATGATAAAATGCCAGCTGCTCGGGATGTAGCCGAACTTGCCACTGACGACATGATAGATGATAAAATGCCAGCTGCTCGGGATGTAGCCGAACTTGCCACTGACGACATGATAGATGATAAAATGCCAGCTGCTCGGGATGTAGCCGAACTTGCCACTGACGACATGATAGATGATAAAATGCCAGCTGCTCGGGATGTAGCCGAACTTGCCACTGACGACATGATAGATGATAAAATGCCAGCTGCTCGGGATGTAGCCGAACTTGCCACTGACGACATGATAGATGATAAAATGCCAGCTGCTCGGGATGTAGCCGAACTTGCCACCGACGACAGGATCAAAAGGTAAATGTCAGCTGCTCGGGATGTAGCCGAACTTGCCACTGACGACATGATAGTAAAAGGTACGCACAAGCTGTTCGTTAAAGAACTGTCACTTGGCGAAAAGAGGGTGACATCTTTGGACCAGACACACTGGGGATGACACTTGGGGACAAAGAGAGTTAGAAATTGTTCATGGTTGATTGATGTGAAAAGCAAGACTCAGGGTGGTTAATGCAACCATGTATTGAATGATGTTATGTGCATGTTGTGTATGCAAGAAAGTGTATATGCATGAATGTATGAATGTATGTAAGACGATACGACTTGTATGACTGTATGGAGGATTGACTTGTGGGACAGTATAACTGATGGACTTGATGAGACAAGACTAGACAGGTAAGATGGAAAGTGGACCGACGGCGCAGTACAAACACTCAACAATCTTCATTGGGGGACGATGTCATTGGGGACATATCCAAAACATTGACGGGGTAAGGCCCGATGTATGCAACAAATGGTGGGGAGTAAACACTTCCTGGGGGAATCGTGCTATTCAAAAACTTGGCAGAAAGACTGGTGTTTCCATGGTCATGCTTTTTGTTTTTTTTTTCTTTTTTTGAGTCCTTAACTTTTGCCTAGACCGCCCTTTCGGGTTTTCAGTCCACCGGGAATATATTCTTTTTGTATGCCCCTAATTTTTGCCTGGACCGCCCTTTCAGGTTTTCGATCCACCGGGACGCTCATTTTTGCCTAAGCCGCCCTTTCGGGTTTTCGACTTACCGAGCTCTTTCTTTTTCTTCCTTTTTTTTTTTTAAGCAATTTGCCATGTTTAACCTGCAAAGTTTATCCGTTCTCAGGACAGATGTTAACGCACACTTCACTTATTCATGAGTTCAAGGAGAATGTGTTTGTTGTTTATGCTTTCCAAAAATATAAAAAGATTTATGATTTTAAAAAAAGTTTTGCTTCAAGTACTACCATCAAAAATAGAAGAAATTTTATAAACCGAATAAATGAGAATTCCAAATAAAAGGCACAGGCTCAAATTTATTTTAACAGAGTGGTGGCCCGCCAATGGCGTGGCTCCACGGATCTCACAAAGTTTGGAAAATGGTAAATATAAGGGAAAGGTACATTGAACACAATAACCGCTATTCTCCCTAACAACTTTGAATTCCGCCGTTTGGATGCTTCAGATTCAGAGTCTTTTGGACCGTTAATGTGCCCCAAGTGAGTAGAGATCAGACCAATGCAGTTACTTTGTCTTTGGATCCTTAACTTTTGCATAGATCGCTCTTTCGGGTTTTCGATCTATCAGGATGATTATTCTCTATTTCATGTCTCTAATTTTTGCCTGGACCGCCCTTTCGGGTTTTCAGTCCACCGAGACGCTCATTTTTGCCTAAGCCGCCCTTTCGGGTTTTCGACTTACCGAGCTGTTCTTTTATTTTTTAGACAAAGTATTTCTTGACTGCATCAGCATTCACCGGACGGGGAAGCTCATCACCATCCATAGTCGTAAGAGTCAAAGCGCCACCGGAGAAAGCCCTCTTGACGACATATGGGCCTTCATAATTAGGCTTCCATTTGCCCCTGGAATCGGGTTGAAAAGATAGGATCTTCTTGAGCACAAGACCTCCTTCTTGGAACACACGGGTACTGCCCGTGACACAAAGCATTCATGCGTTTCTCTTCAATCAAGCTTGAACTGATCATATTTGTTTTGACATCATTCAGCCTCTGATAACTTGGGTTCCATTAAAACTCTCATTGATGGAATCTCAATCTCCACAGGGAGTACTGCTTCCATGCCATACACTAAAGAAGAGGGGGTTGCCCCTGTTGAGGTACACACTGAAGTACGATATCCATGTAAAGCATATGATAACATCCCATGCAAATCCTTGTAAGTGGTTACCATCTTCTGCACCATCTTTTTGATGTATTTTCTTTCTCTTTTTTTGCTTTTGTTCTTTTTTGATGTTTTTTTTGTTTCTGTTTTTTTTTTGCAGCTTCGATGGCACCACTCATCTGGGATTTGACCAGGGATACTGTAATGATAGCTCTTCGGAACCCAAGTTAATCATTTCGAGTGCTTCTTCCTGAGGCTGAATGATGTTTTTTTATATTCTAGTAACAGAGAGATCTTTTGGGAATCTGTTCATCCTCCTCCTCTTCAGCTTCGTGAACAGGGAACTCAAAGTCGGGAGAGAGCATAGGGTCACAGTGTTCAACGGGCTTATTGATGTTCGGTCTACATATGATTGATGATCGATTTTAGAAAATGAGTGAAAAATGCAGACCTTTTGAAATTGATTTAAAATAAAATAAAGTATTTTTTTTGGGTTTTTTGTGTTACCATTTTTCCAGAAAAAGCAGTAAAATAAAAATAAAAAGTCGCGAAAGAAACGACAATTTTTCATTGATAGTGGTAACTTGAAGACAAAAGTAGAGCCCTACATGATTTCACTTTCGTCTCGGGCGAAACGAAAGGATTTTTGAAAAGACAAGACAACAAAAACACATTGTTTGGACCCATGAGTAACTGAGGGAATGTCAACAGCGACCCAATTGCGGCAAACCCCACCTCGTGTTTGCATGACCACATCCATCTTCTGTCTGCACGAGTGTTGTAGGTGCGAGTGGATTTGTAATGAATGCGTCGGGCCACTTTCTTTGACTGCGGCAGATTGACCTTTTTGTGATGAAACAGAGGATGAGACTCGACTCAGAAACTATGAATGCAGTATGATGCATGATTATGTTTATGCAAAAAAGAAGAAAGATTTGTTATCGAAGGACTTTGTTGAAGTAATTGTAAACATCATGGTTTGAACATTTCATTTGAGCATCAAGGCATTACAAAATAGTTCTTTTTTAGAAACCAAGCCAAGGGACCAATTCAAAAGTCCTTTAGTGGAAGCTAGATTTTTTTTTAAAGAAAATCTAAAGACTTCTAGCTTCCTTAAATTCAACAAATCAGGGCTCTTGAAGATGTACTTCCTAGTGCTCCTCTATGATGTTCACAAAAAAAACTTGTTTAAGTCCTTCGATAATTGGATGAAAAAAAATGAGTTTATGCATGGATGCATGTATGCATGATTATGCTAAAGAAGCGGAGAAAACATGGTGAGGTTAAGTCCAATAATGTTGGAGTCAAGGGTAAACACGCCATTTGGTAAGGACTATGGTTTCACATGTACCTGTATCACGGGTTCTACCAAGTTCCCAAAGTCATCGACCACTTCCGAATATTGTCGGATTACGGGACTACTCCCGGTCCAACAACGTTCGTAGGAAAGTCTCGTTTGAGTGTAGTATCGCGTATCAACCAATTCAAGACTACTCTTGATTAGCCACCGCACTACGTCCTAAAAGGCCAAGATGGGTTAAAGGTAACTCTAAAGGTCCTCAACTTCATAGGTCACTTAAAAATAACAATGTCAAACACGACTACTCATGTCGACATGGTATTACCTTTAAGAGACCTCCATTGAGTGGGGTTATATCACATGTACCAACACCCAAGACTACTCCTGGTATGGCACTTTGATTATACCACTATCCTATCTTATGTTTCTCTCAAGCCCGGGTGTAGGACTTATCTCACCACTCACGTAAAAGGAAAAAAACACATAGGCACATATTTACATCTTTTTTATGTTTTAAGCAAGTTATAGCACAAAATAATTAAATAAATTCAAGTTAGGCTCAACCCTCTTAGGGAATGTCCAGTGAAGTCGCCATTTCTGTCGCGGTGATTTTCGGAGATCAAGCTATTGATTAGCGTTGACTCACTAATTTTATTTCACGACTGAACTTTTAATTTTTTAAATGAAAAGTGGAAAAAAATTCTAAATTACCACATTTTAAAAGATTAGGGTTCGGGGGTTAGTTACGTTTAGGGAAGGTGTTAGCACCCTAAACGTTCGTAGTACTCTACGAGAACCTCTTGATTTTATTTATTTATTTTGGGCTATAACTTGCTTATTTTTTTTTAAAGAAAGAAAAGAATGAATTAAAATAGCGAGAAAGGAAAATAAAATGTTTTTTTATTTTTTATGATTTGGAAGGACAGAGTCCTCTGCCTACGTACCCGTGAGGGATCAAAACCTCGTAGTTCGGGGTAAAAAATGACGTTTGATTTGTTTGATGTTTTTTATTAGTTTTAAAAAAAAGTTTTAAAGATAAAATAAAAAGCCAAGTGGCTAAATGAGATGGATTTGTGTTTTTTAATTTTGAAAAGGATTAAAGTGTGATTAAAGTGGATTAATGATTATTTAAAGAAGATAAAAGAAAAAAACGGACACTTGATTGAAAATCAAGGTTTATTAAGAAAAGATTTTTTTTGGTTTTTGTTATTTGAATGTTTTTTGTTTTTTTTTTTTGAATATGGACTAAGACTAAAAATATAAACGCGAGGAATTTTCGTGGTGACGTTGGATCGCCACGAAACCCTTTTGAAATTAAACTATCCTAATATTTTTATATTTTTTTTTATATGAAGCGAAATAAATAAAAATAAATAAAGATATAAAGCAGAATAAATAAAGTGAGTGTCAGTGCGAATTCTCATTTATGATTTTTACATTGATCCTAATTACATTCTAATAAAATGAAAATAAAAACGACAAGATGATAAACAAGGAAAGAATCCAAATTGCAAATGTATGAAAATAAATATGCTAGAATAAAACTAAAATGCATGAAATAAATAAAAATGAGAATGCATGAAAATAAAAGGAAGATAATAAAAAAAAAAATGCATGAGATACATAAAGAAATAACAAAAATAAAGTGCAAGAAATAATAAGAAGAAAAAAAAAAATAGAACAAGGAAACAGGGGGGTGTTACTAGCAGAAAGGGGGGTATGGGGAAGCAATCAGCAAGCTGATGAAAAGAGAAGGTTTGGGCCGCAGGCTTGAAGGCATTGGGCCAGGATTCTGTGCTACAGAATTGGGTCTGTTTATAAAACCTAAAATCAGAAAAAAAACACATTTTCTCCCTTGCTTTCTCTTTCTTCCTCTCTCATTCTCTCTTGCTCTCTCATGCGATTTTTCTTTCTTTTTTACCACAAAATCAGACAACATAAATCTAACAAAACCTTTACCTCTCTTTCTTTGGATTCGGACTTAGTTTTGTTTGGGTGGGTGCCGTGCGTGTTTGATTGTGGTTGGGTTGTGGGTTGTATTGTGTGGGAGAAGAGTGGAGGCGTGAGTTTGTGAGTGTGTTGTGGCTGGGCGTGTTTGGTGAGGAGGGAGGCCGTGGCTGGTGTTGTGTTGTTGAGGGGGCGCAGGTTTGGGTTTGTTTTTGGGTGAGGGGCGTAGTGTTAGGATAGTGGCTGATTTGTTGTTGGGGTCGTGTAGGATGGGGCGGTACCGTGGCCGTACGGGTTGTTTGTGTGGTTGTGTGCGTAAATTGCTGGGTTGGTTTACGTGTGGTAAGTGGTGTGGGTTATGTGTGTGAAGCTGTGTGTGGTATTATGGATTTTGTTGGGTTCTAAGTGAGTGATGGTTCAGCTGGGTTTGTGTTTGGATGAGGGAGGATGTTGAGTGGTTTTGTGTTTTGGCCGTACGGGTTGTGTGGAGGGGGGCTGCGTGAATGTTGTTGTTGTGTTGGAAGTGGGAAGGGAGGGGAGGCCGAAAATGGAGGTGAGGTGGTGGCGTGGAATGTATGATTGGAGAGTGTGGGATTGTGAGGCGTGTGTTTTTTTACTGGTGAGGGTGAGGTAGTTTGATTGCTGATGAGGGGGGCGTGGGATGATGTTTTTTGTTTCTACTGATGTGTTTTCTGAATTTTGCCTAGTGTTTGACTCATTCCCCCCTTTGCTGTGTTTGACTAATCTAAAATATATACACTAATTGGCTATCAATTACCATAATAACGAATAAAAGACCATTATGTGACACATTAAACACATTAAAAAAGAAAAGTCTCCTCCACACAAAGTCAGACTTAAAAGAAAGGTAACTAGTAAAAAAAATCAGTAAAGATGTTTGAATAAAATATCACTAAAAAGGAAATAAAAATAAAGATAAGGATAATAATAAAAACAGAAACAAAAACAAAAGACGGACCCGGATGAAATCAAAAAAATGAGGTATTTTAAAATACCTCTCTGTCGGAATTTCGTCTGAGACGACGAAAAATTCCGAAATAAAAAGACGAGTAAAAAAAAAGAAATTTTAGGTCAAAAATTGGGGTATGACAACTTGTTTTAGAGAGAAGAAGGAGAGGAAGATTTAGAGAGAGGGAGAGAAGAAGGAAATGGTTAAGAATCTGAAAAAAGAAAATATAAAGCCAGGCTTAAGGACAGCCCATGCGGCCCATTCACTTCCTCCTCTCTTCATCTTCTGATTTCTTTCTGTACACCCCTCTCTCTGCTTCTGCACCCCCTTTCTTCTCTATTTTATTTTCTTTTATTTTCTTTCCTTTTATTTCTTTTCTTGCATTTTATTTTCAGTTTTATCTTTATTCTCATGCATTTTACTTCACTGCCTTTATTTTTAGCACATCATGCATTTTTATTTTTTTATTTTCCTTTTATTTCATGCATTTTTATTTTCTTTTTATTCTTAGCATATTTATTTTAATGCATTTGCAATTTTGTTTTTTTTGTTTATCATTTTGTCATTTTTATTTCATTTTATTAGAATGTACTTAGGAACAATGTAAAATATAAATGAGAATATCGCACTGACACTCACGTTTTATTTTTTCCGCTTTATGTCAAAAAACAAAAAATACAAAAATATTAGTTTAGTTTATTTTCAAAAGGATTTCGCGGTGATCCAACGTCACCACGGAAATTCCTCGCGTTTAGCTTTTTGGTTATGTTTTTTTTTTAGTTTTAGTTAATCATTAAAAACAAAAACACGCAAATAATCAAAAATTCACAAAAAAATCTTTTCTTAAACAAACCTTGAATTTCAATCAAGTGCCCATTTTTCTCTTTTATTTTCTGAAATAACCATTAATCCACTTTATTAACACTTTAATCATTTTCAAAAAATAAAAAAATACAAACAAATTTTAATCTTTTTGCCACTTGGCCTTATTTTATCTTTAAAACTTTTTTCAAAACTAAAAAATACAAAAACAAATCAATCGGCATTTTTACCCCGAACCACGAGGTTTTGATCCCTCACGGGTACGTAGGCAAAGGACTCTGTCCTTCCAAATCATAAAAAATAAAAAATAAACATTTTTTTCCTCACTACTCTTTTCTTTTCAAAAAATATAAGCAAGTTATAGCCAAAATAAATAAATAAAATCAAGAGGTTCTCGTAGAATACTACGAACGTTTAGGGTGCTAACACCTTCCCTAAACGTAACTAACCCCCGAACCCTAAATCTTTAAAATTGTGGTAAATTAGAACTTTTTCCCATTTTCTTTTTGAAAAATTAAAAGTTCAGTCGTGAAATAAAATTAGTGAGTCAACGCTAATCAATAGCTTGATCTCCGAAAATCACCGCGACCGAAATGGCGACTTCACTGGGGATTCCCTAAGAGGGTTGAGCCTAACTTGGATTTATTTAGTTATTTTGTGCTATAACTTGCTTAAAATAAAAATAAGGTTGTAAATATGTGCCTATGTTTTTTTTTCTTTTTACGTGAGTGGTGAGATAAGTCCTACACCCGGACTTGAGGGAAACATAAGATAGGATGGTGGTATAATCAAAGTGTCTTTCCGAGGGTAAATTTCGGATGTGGCACATGTGATAACCCCACTCAACGGAGGAATCTTGGAAGTATTATTATGTCGGCATGAGTAGTCATGTACGGCATTATTATTTTTAAGTGACTTATGAAGTTGAGGACCTTTAGTTACACTTAACTCATCTTGGCCTTTTAGGACGTAGTGCGGTGGCTAACCAAGAGTAATCTTGAACTAGTTGATACGCGATACTACACTCAAACGAGACTTTCTTACAAATGTTGTTGGACCGGGAGTCAATCTCGCAACCCAATGATATTTGCAAGGGGTTGAGGACTTTGGGAACTTGGTAGAACCCGTGATACAGGTACATATGAAACCATAGTCCTTACCAAATGGCGTGTTTACCCTTGACTCCAACATTTTGGACTTAACCTCACCATGTTTTCTCCGCTCTTTAGCATAATCATGCATACATGCACCCATGCATAAACTTATTTTTTCCTTTTCATCCAATTTATCGAAGGACTTAAACAAGCTTTTTTTTGTAAACATGGTAGATATGGACATTCCGAGGAGAAACACTAAAAAATATCTTTTCAAAAAGCCAGATTTGTCAAGATTATGGGAGCTAGGGTCTTTAGTAAGTGATCCAACTGACTTTCAAGCTCATCATGGAAAGTTACTTAATATCCTTAGAGTAGATGTTGAGGAAGGATGTTTGGAAACCTTAGTCCAATTCTATGACCCTCTCTATCACTGCTTTACCTTTCCCGACTACCAGCTCATCCCTACACTTGAGGAATATTCATACCTGGTTGGGTTACCCGTGCCCGACAAGATACCGTTCCATTGCCTTGAACCTATCCCTAGACCCTCTGACATTGCAGCCGCTCTCCACCTCGAAACTTCCCTCATCCAAGGAAACCTCACCTTTAAAGGAGGCCTCCAAGGTCTACCCACCCATTTCCTTTACCAACAAGCCTCCACATTCGCCGAGGTAGCCAGTACACGTGCTTTCCATTCCATCCTAGACCTACTCATATATGGCCTGATACTTTTCCCAAATGTTGACAATTTCGTTGACATCAATGCCATCAAAATTTTCCTCACCAAAAACCCTGTACCCACACTACTAGCCGATACCTACCACTCCATCCATGACCGAACCCAAGCCGGCCGTGGAACTATCCTTTGTTGTGCGCCCTTACTCTACAAATGGTTTATCTCCCATCTACCTCAATCCCATGTCTTCAAAGCCAACCTTGAGGATCTCCCTTGGTCTCACAGAATCATGGCCCTCCATCCATCCGACATAGTTTGGTACCAGGCAGCCAGTGACGTTGGAAAGATCATTGTTAGTTGTGGTGAATACCCCAACATACCTCTCCTTGGTATGCGTGGCGGGATTAGCTACAACCCATTTCTTGCCCGACGACAATTTGGTTACCCAATGAAAACAAAACCAAACAACCTTGCCTTAGCTAGTGAGTTCTATCTTAACCATGAAGATCACTCAAACAAAAGAGAAGGATTTGCACAAGCTTGGAATACCATCCGCAGACTCAATCGAAGCCAGTTGGGAAAGAAATCAGACTATGTGCACGGATCTTATACTCAGTGGGTTATCGATAGAACCATGAGCTTCGGTTTACCATATCACCTACCCAGATACTTGTCCCCCACCATCCCATCACCATCTTTACCCATACCCTTTGACACCAAGGAAGAGTTTCATGAGCATTTAACCAAGGAAAGGCTTGAAAAGGAAACTTGGAAGAGGAGATACCAAGAGCTGGAGCGTGAGCATGAGACCTTGAAGGGAAAACTAGCACATAAGGATCATGAGCTTTTCGTCCAAAATCAGCGATGATCAAGAAGGATGATTTGCTTCAGCAAAAGGATGCATTGCTCAGCCGGGATTCTAAAAGGAAGAAGAGGTTTATGGATTCATTCTTTGGTGCACATTCAGATTCCGAGGATCCACCTACTCCAGGAGCTTGAGTTGAAGTCTTTAGGGTTTTATGTTTAGATTCTAGCTTCCAAAATCTTGTAATTTGTAAAAAAAAAACTATTTTGTAATGTCTTAATGCTTAAACGAATTATTCAGACCATGATGTTTACAATTACTTCAACAAAGTCCTTCGATAACAAATCTTTCTTTTTTGCATAAGCATAATCATGCATCATATCGCATTCATAGTTTCCCAAACCGAGTCTCACATTTTGTTTTTCCAAAGGTCCATCTGCCTAGTCCAAGAAAGTGGCCCGACGTCCTCAGCAGAAACCGACTTACACGTACAACACTAGAGCATATCAGAGAAAAAGAATGGAACATTTGGAACAAGAAAATCAGGTACTTCGGGGAGAAATGACATCCATGCGGACCAAGATCGAGGAATTAACAGAGTTAGTGAAACTGCTGGCAGCTACACAGACTCAGCCATCGTCTCCTCCCCCTGGCTCTCTAGCTCAGTTGACGACTGCTACTACTCCGGCTCCGACAGCGCACACCAGTGCTCCACAATTCACCATGCCCGACGAATATCCCTGGGGCATGCCTCTTAGCTCCGGTGAAGGATTCATCCCTATTCCTGCTGTAATTCCTGCTCCTCAACCCGGTGTTACTTTTCCTCAAGCTACTGTGGCTTTTTCAGCTCCAGTGATTCATACCACCCCATGTGACAACGAATCTATCTACCACACAGAAAGTGAAGGGGCTCAAGATCGGATGGACGATTTCCAAGAAAAGTTTGACGAGATGCAACGGGAAATCAAGGCCCTCAGCGGGAAAGATCTGTTTGGGAAAAATGCCCACGACCTTTGTTTAGTGCCGAATGTCAAGATCCCGCCCAAGTTTAAGGAGTATGTATACCCAGACAGATAATCAAGGGGAACACCTCTCCTCAAAGCCACCTGGTAATGTATGCTAGGAAGATGTATACCCAGACAGATAATCATCAACTACTCATCCACTACTTCCAAGACAGTCTGACTGGTGCCGCCTTGAAATGGTACATGAGCTTGGACAGCACTAGGATCCAAACTTTCAATGACTTGGGAGAAGCCTTTGTTCACCAATAAAGGTACAACCTGGACATGGCCCCAGACAGAGACCAACTCCGGGCCATGGCTCAAAAGGACAAGGAGACTTTCAAGGAGTATGCCCAAAGATGGAGAGAGGTTGTTGCTCAGATTAACCCACCTCTGGAGGAGAAAGAAATGACCAAGATTTTCCTAAATACTCTTGGTTCATTCTATTATGAGTGGATGATTGCAAGTGCACTCAGCGATTTCACTGAAATGGTAAATATGGGCATGTGCCTAGAGGAAGGAGTCTGGGAAGGACGTCTGATCAAGGAGAGTACCCCCGCCAACAGTGGGAAGAAGTTCGGGAACCACTTCCCAAGAAAGAAGGAACAAGAGGTCAATATGGTCGCTCACGGGAGATCCCAACAAAGATACCCAACCTACCAACACATCGCTGCCATTTCACCATCCACCAATACCACCCAAAATTCCAGCTACCAACTACAAATCCCGCAGAGGCCCCAACAACCTTACCAACAACCCCGACAACCCTACCAACAACCTCCCCAACAGTACCATCCACAACAACAAAATTGTCCGCACACTCCTCAACAACCATACAATCCACAATACCGCCAAAGAACAACCTTTGACCCCATTCCCATGAAATATGCAGAATTACTACCAGCCTTGCTTGCTAAAAACTTAGTAAAAACAAAACCTCCTCCCCCTGTACCAGCAACACCACCAATCTGGTTCCGACCCAAACTTACATGTGCTTTTCACCAAGGGGCACCAGGCCATGACGTTGAACACTGCTTTGGTTTAAAGAGAGAAGTGCAAAGATTGGTTCAAGCCAACATCCTGTCCTTCCGAGACCAGAACCCAAACGTTCAGGCTAACCCTCTACCGAATCATGGACCATCTGTTAACATGGTACAAGACTGTTGCGAAGCTGGTGTCATTCTTAATGTCCAACGTGTTCAGACACCGCTGGTTCCGATACATGTTAAGATGTGCGAGGTGAATTTGTTTAATCACGACCATGCAGCGTGCGAAGTGTGCCTCGTTGACCGAAGAGGATGTCAGAAAGTGCAGGATGATATACAAGGACTAGTAGATAGAAGAGAACTGATCATCTGAAAGAAGGAGAAGGAGGTGTGTGTCATTACTCCTAAGTTTAACATCCCAGAGCGGGTGGAAGTAGCATATAACAACGAAAAATCAATCATTACTCCTCTGGTGATCTGTTTGCCGGGACCTGTACCGTATACTTCTCAGAAAGTTGTCCCATACAAGTACAATGCCACAATGTTGGAAAATGGATGGGAGATACCTTTACCTTCTCTAACTTCTGTAGACAACATTGCCAGTGATAGCAGGATACTGAGGAACGGGCGGGTCATCTCAGCAGCACTTCCGAAGAAAGTAAGTGATCCAGTAATTGAACAAGTGCCAGTGAATGATCCTAGTGGAAATAAGGAGATGGGCCAGTCTAGTGGGGCCAATGGGAACTCTGATCATGACGAAATTTTGAAGTTGATCAAGAAGAGCGAGTACAAAGTGATTGATCAGTTGATGCAAACTCCGTCAAAGATATATGTGCTGTCATTATTATTGAATTCTGACGCTCATAGAGACGCCTTCATGAGGGTCTTGGACCAAGCTTTTGTGGATCATGATGTGACGATTGATCAGTTTGGTGGAATAGTGGGTAATATCACTGCATGTAACAATCTGAGTTTCAGTGACGAGGAGCTCCCAGTAGAAGGTAGGAATCACAACCTGGCATTGCATATATCGGTGAATTGCAAGTGTGATGCACTGTCAAATGTATTTGTGGACACCGGTTCGTCTCTGAATGTGATGGCCAAATCAACTCTTGATCAACTTTCCTACAAGGGTACACCCATAAGGAGAAGCAGAGTAATAGTAAAAGCTTTTGATGGTTCAAGGAAGTCGGTGATCGGAGAAGTAGACCTGCCTATAACAATTGGCCCACACCTATTTCAGATCACCTTTCAAGTGATGGATATCCAAGCGGCATACAATTGTTTGTTGGGCCAACCATGGATCCATGAAGCCGGGGAGGTGACGTCTACACTGCATCAAAAGTTGAAGTTTGTAAAGAATGGGAAGCTGATTACCGTGGGCGGAGAAGAGGCCATGTTGATAAGCCACTTGTCGACTTTCTCTTTTATTGGCGCTGATGATACAGAGGGGACACCTTTCCAAGGGCTCACCATAGAAGGAAAAGAGACAAAGAAGAGTGGAGCATCCATCGCTTCTTTGAAGGATGCACAGAAGGTGGTGCAAGAAGGAACAACTGCAGGATGGGGAGAGTTGGTACAGTTGCCAGAGAATAAGAATCGTGAAGGACTGGGTTTTGCTTCCTCTGCAAGTTTCTCTAAAAACAGTGTCGGTTTGGACTCTATGAGTGGTACCTTTTATAGTGTCGGGTTAATCAACACCCCGTCTGAAGCCAATGCTGTCTTAGAAGATGATTCTGAAGAGATGGTACCTGCTTTTGTGACACCTGGAGGGCTTGTTCGTAATTGGGATGTTGTTGACGTTCCTTTAGTCATTCACGTGTCAAAGTAATGTGTTTCTTGTTTATGTTTTTTTTCAATAAAATCTTTTCGGCTTGCCCGGGGCAAAAGTGCAATCATGTAGGGCTATTTTGCTTCAAGTACTTTCACTATCAATGAAAAAAATGTTGTTTATTCCAATTCTTTATTGCTTTTTCTGGAAAATCGTAACACAAAAATCCCAAAATATTTTTTTGTCTTTTTCAATCAATTTCAAAAGATCTGCATTTTTCACTCATTCTCTAAAATCAATCATGAAACATATATGCAGACTAAACATCAATGAGCCCGTTGAACACGATAACCATACACTCTCTCCCAACTTTGAGTTCCCTGTCTACGAAGCCGAAGAGGAGGAGGATGAGGAAATTCCACATGAGATCGCCCGGTTACTAGAACATGAGAAGAAAGCCATTCAGCCTCATGAAGAAGCGGTGAAGGTGATCAACTTAGGGTCTGAAGAAGTTAAGAAAGAAATCAAGATCGGGGCTTTGCTTGAAGCAACTGTCAAACAGAGGGTGATAGAACTGCTCAGAGAATATGCTGATGTGTTCGCATGGTTGTACCAGGATATGCCAGGTTTAGATCCCCGTATTGTGGAGCACCGTTTGCCTTTGAAACCCGAATGCCCACCAATCAAGCAGAAGTTGAGAAGAACTCATCCCGACATGGCTCTCAAGATCAAAGAAGAAGTGCAAAAGCAAATTGACGCAGGCTTCCTTGTTACATTTGAGTATCCTCATGGGTTGGCCAACATAGTTCCGGTCCCGAAGAAAGATGGTAAGGTCAGAATGTGCGTCGACTACCGAGATCTGAATAAGGCCAGTCCAAAAGATGATTTCCCTTTACCTCACATCGATGTATTGGTTGATAGTACTGCTAAGTCCAAGGTTTTCTCCTTCATGGACGGTTTCTCCGGTTACAATCAAATCAAGATGGCACCTGAAGACAGAGAGAAGACGTCTTTCATCACGCCTTGGGGCACTTTCTGCTACAAAGTAATGCCATTTGGTTTGATAAATGCAGGTGCTACTTACCAGAGGGGCATGACCACTATTTTCCACGACATGATGCACAAAGAGATAGAAGTGTATGTAGATGATATGATTGTCAAGTCAGGCACTGAAGAAGAACATGTTGAGTATTTGCTAAAGATGTTTCAGCGGCTGAGAAAGTATCAACTCCATCTGAATCCCAACAAATGTACATTTGGTGTTAGATCTGGAAAACTTTTGGGTTTCATTGTCAGTCGGAAGGGTATTGAGGTGGATCCAGATAAAGTCAGAGCTATCAGAGAAATGCCAGCTCCACAAACTGAGAAGGAAGTGAGAGGATTTCTTGGACGCTTGAATTACATCTCCCGATTCATCTCACATATGACAGCCAAGTGCGGACCTATATTCAAGCTGCTCCGTAAGGATCAAGGGATTATTTAGACAGAGGACTGCCAGAAAGCCTTTGACAGCATCAAAGAGTATTTACTAGAGCCTCCAATTCTTATCCCTCCAGTTGAAGGAAGGCCACTGATCATGTACCTAACTGTGTTAGAAGATTCCATGGGTTGTGTGCTCGGACAACAAGATGAGACCGGAAGAAAGGAACATGTGATTTATTACTTGAGCAAAAAGTTTACAGATTGTGAGTCTCGGTATTCCATGCTTGAGAAGACTTGTTGTGCTCTAGCCTGGGCCGCCAAATGTCTTCGTCATTATATGGTTAATCACACCACTTGGTTGATATCTAAAATGGATCCGATCAAGTACATCTTTGAAAAGCCTGCCTTAACAGGGAGAATCGCTCGTTGGCAGATGTTGTTGTCCGAGTATGATATTGAATACCGCACCCAGAAGGCAATCAAAGGCAGTGTCCTGGCTGATCATTTGGCGCATCAACTAGTTGAAGATTACCAACCTATCAAGTTCGACTTTCCCGATGAAGAGATTATGTATTTGAAGATGAAAGATTGTGATGAACCATTGCTTGGAGAGGGTCCAGATCCCGAGTCTAGATCGGGTTTGATATTCGACGGGGCCGTGAATGTCTATGGTAATGGAATTGGGGCAGTCATTATCACTCCTGATGGCAATCATCTCCCTTTCGCTGCAAGGCTGCAATTCGATTGTACGAACAATTTGGCAGAATATGAAGCGTGCATCCGGGGTATTGAAGAAACTATTGACTTGAGGATCAAAAACCTTGACATATATGGAGATTCAGCGCTAGTAATCAACCAGACCAAAGGATAATGGGAAACTCGCGACCCCGGCTTGATTCCTTACAAAGATTATGCAAGACGTTTGTTAACCTCTTTCAACAAGGTCGAGTTGTACCACTTTCCCCGTGATGAGAACCAAATGGCGGATGCCTTAGCGACTTTATCTTCCATGTATGAAGTGAGTCATCAGAATGACCTGCCAATGATCAGAATTCAGCATCTTGAGAGGCCTACTCATGTGTTTGCAGTTGAAGAAATCGTTGACGATAAGCCATGGTTTCATGATATTAAGTGCTTTCTCCAGAGTCAAGAATATCCACCTGGAGCCTCCAACAAAGACAAGAAGACTTTGAGAAGATTGTCTGGTAATTTCTTTCTGAATGGAGATGTTTTGTACAAAAGGAACTTCGACATGGTATTACTCAGATGTGTAGACAAACATGAAGCAGAGGTGTTGATGAGCGAGATACATGAAGGCTCCTTCGGAACTCACTCCAATGGGCATGCAATGGCTAAAAAGTTGTTGAGAGCAGGTTACTACTGGATGACGATGGAATCTGATTGTTACAAACATGCCAAGAAATGTCACAAGTGTCAGATTTATGCCAACAAAATTCATGTTTCGCCAACTACCCTCAATGTTCATTCCTCTCCGTGGCCGTTCTCTATGTGGGGCATTGATATGATTGGAAGGATCGAACCAAAGGCTTCAAACGGACATTGTTTCATTCTAGTAGCCATTGATTACTTCCCCAAATGGGTCGAAGCAACATCGTATGCCAACGTGACCAAGCAAGTAGTAGTCCGTTTCATCAAGAATCAGATCATCTGCCGTTACGGTGTGCCTAACAGAATCATCACGGATAATGGAACCAACTTGAACAACAAGATGATGAAAGAGTTGTGCGAAGAGTTCAAGGTTGAGCATCATAATTCTTCCCCTTATAGACCTCAGTTGAATGGTGTCGTCGAAGCTGTAAACAAGAACATCAAAAAGATTGTCCAGAAAATGGTAGTCACTTACAAAGACTGACATGAAATGTTACCATTCGCTCTGCATGGGTACCGTACTTCAGTGCACACTTCAACAGGGGCAACCCCTTTCTCCCTAGTTTACGACATGGAAGCAGTCCTCCCCATGGAAGTCGAGATCCCGTCAATGAGAGTTCTGATGGAAGCCAAATTGTCTGAGGCTGAATGGTGTCAAAGTAGGTATGATCAGCTGAACTTGATTGAAGAAAAACGCATGGCTGCCTTGTGTCATGGACAACTATATCAAAGGAGGATGAAACAAGCCTTTGACAAGAAGGTTCGTCCCCGTGAATTTCGAGAAGGAGACCTTGTGCTCAAAAAGATTTTATCCTTCCAACCGGACTCCAGGGGCAAATGGACGCCTAATTATGAAGGCCCATATGTTGTCAAGAGAGCTTTTTTTGGTGGTGCAATGACCCTTGCAACTATGGATGGTGATGAGCTTCCTCGTCCTGTGAACGCCGATGCAGTCAAGAAATACTTTGTCTAAAAACAAAAGAACAGCTCGGTAAGTCGAAAACCTGAAAGGGAGGCTTAGGCAAAAATGAGCGTCTCGGTGGACTGAAAACCCGAAAGGGCGGTCCGGGCAAAAATTAGAGACATAAAACAGAAAAATGATCATCCTGATAGGTCGAAAACCCGAAAGGGCGATCTATGCAAAAATTAAGGATCAAAAGACAAAGTAACCGCATCAGGTTGGCCATGACTCACTTGGGGCACATTAGCGGTCAAAGAGACCCTGAATCTGAAGCATCCAAACAGTGGAATTCAAAGTTGTTAGGGAGAATAGCGATTATTGTGTTCAATGTACCTTCCCCTTATATTTACCATTTTCCAAACTTTGTGAGATCCGTGGAGCCACGCCATTGGCGGGCCACCACTCTGTTAAATGAATTTGAGCATGTGCATTTTATTTGGAATTCCCATTTATTCTGTTTATAGAATTTCTTCTATTTTTGATGGTAGTACTTGAAGCAAAATATTTTTCAAAAAAAAAATCATAAATCTTTTTTTTTTATATTTTTGGAAAAGCATAAACAACAAAACACATTCTCTCTGAACTCATGAATAAGTGAAGTATGCGTCAACATCTGTCCTAAGAACGGATAAACTTCGCAGGCTGAACATGGTCAATTGCTAAAAAAAAAAAACAAAGAAGAAAGAGAAAAAGAAAAGGCTCGGTAAGTCGAAAACCCGAAAGGGCGGCTTAGGTAAAAATGAGCATCCCCGGTGGATCGAAAACCCGAAAGGGCGGTCCAGGCAAAAATTAGGGGCACAAAAAGAATAAATTCCCGGTGGATTGAAAACCTGAAGAGGCAGTCCAGGCAAAAGTTAGGGATTCAAAAAGGAAAAACAAAAGATAAGCATGACCACAGAAACATCAGTTCTTCTGTCAGGTTTTTGGATTAGCACGTTTTCCCCAGGAAGTGTTTATTCTCCATCAGTTGTTGCGGCTTTACCCCGTCAATGTTTTGATATATCCCCAATGGCATCATTCCCATTGAAGATTGCAGAGTGTTTGTACTGTGCCGTCAGTCCACTTTCCATCCTACTTGTCTACTCCTGTCTCCTCAAGTCCATCAGTTATACAATCACACAAGTCAATCCTTCATACAGTAATACAAGTCGTATTGTCATACATACATTCATACATTCATGCATATACAACATAAGGATAACATCATTCATACATGGTTGCATTGACCACCCTAAGTCTTGCTTTAACTATCTTTTCACACCAATCAATCATAAACAATTTGTAACCTTCCTTTTCCCCAAGTGTCGTCCGCAGTGTGTCTGGTCCAAAAATGTCACCCTCTATATGTCAAGTGGCAGTTCTTTAATGAACAGCTTGTGCGGTCTTTTCGCCAAGTGACAGTTCTTTAATGAACAGCTTGTGCATGTCTTTTATCTTGTCTTTATGCCAAGTGGCAGTTCTTTAACAAACAGCTTGTGCATCTTTATGCCAAGTGGCAGTTCTTTAACGAACAGCTTGTGCACCTTTTATCCTGTCTTTATGCCAAGTGGCAGTTCTTTAACGAACAGCTTGTGCATGTCTACCTTTTGTTTTGTCGTCAGTGGCAGTTCGGCAACATCCCGAACAGCTGACATTTACCTTTTGTTTGGTCGTCAGTGGCAGTTCGGCAACATCCCGAACAGCTGACATTTATCTTTGTTTCTTGTCGTCAGTGGCAGTTCGGCTACATCCCGAACAGCTGACATTTATCTTTGTTTCTTATTGTTAGTGGCAGTTCGGCAACATCCCGAACAGCTGACATTTACCTTTTGTTTGGTCGTCAGTGGCAGTTCGGCAACATCCCCAACAACTGACATTTACCTTTATTTCTTGTCGTCAGTGGCAGTTCGGCAACATCCCGAACAGCTGACATTTATCTTTGTTCCTTGTCGTCAGTGGCAGTTCGGCAATATCCCGAACAGTTGACATTTATCTTTGTTCCTTGCCATCAGTGGCAGTTCGGCAATATCCCGAACAGCTGACATTCATCTTTGTTTCTTGTCGTCAGTGGCAGTTTGGCAACATCCCGAACAGCTGACATTTATCTTCGTTTCTTGTCGTCAATGGCAGTTCAGCAACATCCTGAACAGCTGACACTTACATTTTACCTTCATTAAGCTATCCGCACACCGATAGTGGACAATCTCTTCCCCAGTAAAACTACATTATCCCCCAGTGGAGTCGGATCCCTTTCTTTAACGAACTCGGGTATCCTTTTGTTTTGTTTTATCCCCAGTCAGGTCATCCTCGCCGTCTTGCATTCACATTTGCATCACGAGCATTTCACATCTTCTTGGGTCCAAAATTGGCGTACTCTGTATTTAAGTCCCTTCGGCCCGCCGAATCAAATATTTTATCTTCAAATCTCCGGACGAAGAGACTTAAATAGGGGCATCTGTCATACCACAATTTTTGACCTAAAATTCTTTTTCACTCGTCTTTTTGGTTCGGAATTTTTTGTCGTTGCAGACGAAATTTCGGCAGAGAGGTATTTTAAAATACCTCATTTTTGGTTCAGAAGGCGACAGTCTTTTTATTATTATTATTTGTTATTTTTTTATTATTTCTTTTTTTATTATTATCTTTATTATTTTCCTTTTTTTATTATCTTTTTCTTTTTCGGATTTTTTTTTTATTTATTTTATTTTAAAAAGGGGTTTGACTGATTGCTTTGATGAGTTTTAAGGACCATTTTAATGCTTGCCTTATTGGTCCTTTGCTGATTAATTATCTTCATTGTCCATCAATGGCTTCTAAATCACATTAACTGGCACTGTATGACAAAAGAGGGGAACACGATCAGAAGAAAAAAAAACCATCAGTACCAAAATCAAAAACCAAGGGGCATCAGTAACCGAAAAAAATCAATAGCCAAAAACAACAATCAGAACTCAGCAGCATCAACATCCAAACCAGTCACGAAAAGTCAAAAACCACCACCACAAGCACCACACACAGCCGTACGAAAACCACTACCCCCCCACCCACACAAACGGCCACGAAACCACCATACCCACAACCACACGGCCATAACCCACACCCACACAACCACACGGCCACCATAAACAAAACCACACTCACGGCCACAACCACCGCGGCCACTACCAAAACCGTACGGAAGCACCATAAACCCAACAAAAATCCGAATACCCGCTGGAAACCTGTCTTCTGGTCAGACTTGTTTTAGAGAGAAGAAGGAGAGGAAGATTTACAGAGAGGGAGAGAAGAAGGAAATGGTTAAGAATCTGAAAAAAGAAAATATAAAGTCAATCTTAAGGACAGCCCATGCGGCCCATTCACTTCCTCCTCTCTTCATCTTCTGATTTCTTTCTGTACACCCCTCTCTCTGCTTCTGCACCCCCTTTCTTCTCTATTTTATTTTCTTTTATTTTCTTTCCTTTTATTTCTTTTCTTGCATTTTATTTTCGGTTTTATTTTTATTCTCATGCATTTTACTTCACTGCCTTTATTTTTAGCACATCATGCATTTTTATTTTTTTATTTTCCTTTTATTTCATGCATTTTTATTTTCTTTTTATTCTTAGCATATTTATTTTAATGCATTTGCAATTATGTTTTTTTTGTTTATCATTTTGTCATTTTTATTTCATTTTATTTGAATGTACTTAGGAACAATGTAAAATATAAATGAGAATATCGCACTGACACTCACGTTTTATTTTTTCCGCTTTATGTCAAAAAACAAAAAATACAAAAATATTAGTTTAGTTTATTTTCAAAAGGATTTCGCGGTGATCCAACGTCACCACGGAAATTTCTCGCGTTTAGCTTTTTGGTTATGTTTTTTTTTTTTAGTTTTAGTTAATCATTAAAAACAAAAACATGCAAATAATCAAAAATTCACAAAAAAATCTTTTCTTAAACAAACCTTGATTTTCAATCAAGTGCCCATTTTTCTCTTTTATTTTCTTAAATAACTATTAATCCACTTTAATAACACTTTAATCATTTTCAAAAAATAAAAAAATACAAACAAATTTTAATCTTTTTGCCACTTGGCCTTATTTTATCTTTAAAACTTTTTTCAAAACTAAAAAATACAAAAAAAAAATCAATCGACATTTTTACCCCGAACTACGAGGTTTTGATCCCTCACGGGTACGTAGGCAAAGGACCCTGTCCTTCCAAATCATAACAAATAAAAAAAAACATTTTTTTCCTCACTACTCTTTTCTTTTAAAAAAATATAAGCAAGTTATAGCCAAAATAAATAAATAAAATCAAGAGGTTCTCGTAGAATACTACGAACGTTTAGGGTGCTAACACCTTCCCTAAACGTAACTAACCCCCGAACCCTAAATCTTTAAAATTGTGGTAATTTAGAACTTTTTCCCATTTTCTTTTTGAAAAATTAAAAGTTCGGTCGTGAAATAAAATTAGTGAGTCAACTCTAATCAATAGCTTGATCTCCGAAAATCACCGCGACACATATCAAGGATCATTGGCATGGTACAACTGTTTGTTAATAAAAGTCATTCTGGACTACTTCGCTTTGCGATCCTTAGCTTCGCTCTGCGAAATCTGAGTCTGAAGCTTCACCTGAGTCTGAAGCCTCACCTGAGTCTGAAGCTTCACCTTAGTCTGAAGCTTCGCATAGCAAACTCGAGGCGATGGCTGGGCGAAGTAAGTCAGAAGCACATTCTGAGTCTGAAACTTCGCAGAGCTAAGTCCTGGTCGCTCTGCGACTGTAGCAGAACTCAGAATCCTGAAATCATGTTTTAACTTCAAAATCTTGGTACCCAACTGCCTAGTGACCTTTGAAACATGCCAGGGACTCATTTTAAACTATAAAAACATATTGGGTTCAAGGATTAAATAGGAATCAAGCATATGTATCAAAAAGGGGAAAACTATCCTTTTTCTCTAAAATCTTAGAAATTTGTTGTGACTCTCACACAATCAAGACCCAAAAAAATAAGGGCTACTCTAAGGAACTCACCTAGCAATTGCTGGTCTTGACAAGCTTCCTTTTTCCAAAACCCTAGCTTGGTCTTACTCTTTCCTTAACTTTTTCCTTAAGCTTCCTTTGCTTCAATCTTTCCCATAAGCTTGCTTGCTTGCAATATAAAGAATTAGGGAAGAAAATTGATGGATTGGAGCATCATGGGGTGAGGGCCGATTTCTAGAGAGAGAGGGAGAGAGGTTTTCCAACTTTGTAGAGAGAGAAGGGAAATAAAAAAATGAAATAATTCTTGCCTTGGTTCCTATATAAAGCCCTTCCGTCTCAAATTACAATTCTGCCCTGCTTACTCATAATTCCTCTAATACTGATAAAAGTTACATTTAAGCGGGATGTTACATTGCTCCTCCCAAGCAAACAACTGACTATGCCACCTCCATGCATCCTCTGTGGACCCCAACCTAACCTACACATTTCATCCACAAAAACATTGATATCCACATATAACTCAAAAAGTCTTCTAAATCTAAAGCAGAGAAGACCACCCTCATATTAAAAAAAACGGATACTCTCCCCATTACCTACCATTCTCCCAAGGTTGTCATCATACCAACTCCCAATACTCCAACTATTCCCACCTCTAACACTAATCAAATATTTCCACCATACAGACGCCTTACGACCCACTCGCAAAACTCTACCATCCTTTATCCCATATTTCGCAACTAACAACTTAAATCACAATCCCTCTTGATCCACATGCATTCTCCAACTCATATGATGACTTTGGTATCATAATCAAACCCTACCAATTGTCATTCTTTGTGCTGTATACATTGGCCCCTTTTTCTGGTTTAACTTTAGGACTTTCAGACATAATGAAAATATTGTAAATAGAAAAACATAATGAAGTGTTCCTTGTAGATCCTAATATATTTCTTATCATGATTAGCTCCAAAAAGGGTAGAAAACAAGAAAGAGTAACATACAAAATAGAGTTGTAAAAGAAAAATATACAAAAAAGATTATTCAGTTTTTATCTCTGCAGTCCAAACTAGCATGTTTTCTTTTTCATTTCAGAGTTTCGCTTTAAACTTGTTTTTTATGACTCTAAATGGGATTTCCTAAAAAAATAATTATTTAATTAAATTTGTTTTTGTATCAAATTAAATTTATCTTACATATAAAAACTTATAAATCATTATTAATTTACACAGTAATTTTTAATTTTTATAAACATATATTTGCCTCTTTGTAAATTGTTTTTATATAATTACACCAATTGGTCCAAGTGCAAGGTGTGTGGTTCTTCATATGAAATTCTGATTATAGACAAAAAATATTATACCTTCATGTAAAATATTCGATTCAGGATACAATAGATATTTTTTGTTTGCTAATGGTAAAACCTACTTTTTTTTTTCCTTTGCTACTGTACTCTGTTTATTTTAATCAGATGCCTTTTGAGAATATGTCTATACATAGTCTAAATTTCAGACATCATGATAAGAAAAATTAATTAATATATTTATTGTCTGGGAAAATCTTTACGATCTATGAGAAAATCTGTTAAATTACTAAACAATGCTTGGGCTAATATTAATTTTATTATTCCAATAAAAATCCTAGGCATGACATAAAAGTGCATCACTTTCAGATTGTGTTGGTGCTTGCTTTTTTTCACCACTTCATAAAATGTGTATTGTTATCTATATTGGTGTTAGCACACATATATTTAGCTTCTTTTGAGGAAAGCTTTGGGTGATTAACGTGATTAATTAAATTAACATAGAAAACGGTTGTTAATTAAACTATAGTATTCACTAGACATAACTTCAGTTTTATTGCAATATTCTCTGCTTACCAACATACTACTTGTCAACATACAATACAATAGATGAACATGGTTTTATTCTTATATAAAAAAACTTTGGTATTCAAATTAACTACATAGGCAATATAAAATAATCATGCTACGAATCTAGCTAATTAAGAAGTTTAGATCCCTTTTCCCAGCAAAGTTTAAGGGAAAGGTAAGAAATAATATTTTACTGACAGAGCAGAAACTGTCCTCACTGTTGCACAATCTAGGAGGAAACATTGAGATTTATTTGTGCACAAGTAAAGAAAAATAATTGGTGCAGACATTAAACTGTGATGTTTCAAAATGCTGTGTTGACCAAATTAAGAAATGCTGATTACACAAGAAAAGGAACATATGCTCCAACTCTCATGTGCTGTAAATGAATGTGAGACCCGATCTATCAATGTCAGAAAAATTATGTTATATTAGGTGTGATATTTTTTTAAAAAAAAGTTTATGTAATTAATACAAAATTTTAAAATAAAATTGATAGTGATATGTCACACATGGAAATACACAGTAATATGAAACTACCGGGCTATTGACAGTTTTTTTTCCTATCCCTAGATCAATGAGTTGAATTTCAACCGTTTTCATTCATTCAAAAGATATGGTTGCTTTGAGGTCAAGGCAATATCATGGTGTTTCTAAATTTGATGTTTGTTCACTTTATGTCCCCACATTCAACAAAAGTAAAAGAAGTTCCAGAAACCATATTTCCCTTTTTACTTTAGTTAATAATTGAAAACCTAGTTGATAGGTGAAAATCTAATCGATTGAAATGAAAATTTGGATGAGTTTAGATATTTTTTTCAATGTATAAACTTGTGTTCTGAAACAAAGAAAGTGATTGTCATCTCA
Source organism: Medicago ruthenica (assembly GCA_018208015.1). Classification (NCBI taxonomy): domain Eukaryota; kingdom Viridiplantae; phylum Streptophyta; class Magnoliopsida; order Fabales; family Fabaceae; genus Medicago; species Medicago ruthenica. The sequence goes on along the minus strand of CM031371.1, from coordinate 35,192,542 downwards.
ACTAAGTTGGCAGGGCAACAACACAAAAACGAACGACCAAAAATATGTTAATAATTGTTGAAATTGTGACTAAAAATTGATGATTTGGATTTGATGAAATTTTGAAAATCGGCTATAGTGCAAATAGTGGGGGTAATTGTTGGGATTGTGAGGTGGTTGGTAGTGTTTTTTTATTGTCCCGATACTTATAGATTGCAAGGCAATGACATGCACATCGCGTCTGATTACGCACTCTAGTTCATTTGTTGAGCAATATTGTCAAACCAAAGGAGGGAACTTTTAGGAAACTTAAAGTTAAGGGTTGAGTGTCTTCACCTGTACAACCAAAAGATGGGTCACTAAATGGAGGAATCAACGTAATTGCTTGAAAAATCTTGAAAGCTTAGTTCGTTCATTACAAATTAATGGTTGTTGGTGGGATAAAAATGACTTAAAGGATGGAAAATAAATATTACTTAATGCGGACTTCAATCTTTCTATTTTTTTAGAGAGGTGCTAAATATTACGAATGGTTTTGGCCACAAATTGTAAAAATAACATGTTTTTTTTTTCTTTCAAAATGTGCATTTGCTTTCACTGTAAACACAAGGTTACATTTGCCAAATTAAAATAAAAAAAAAATAAAACAGCAAGGTGAATTACAAGTGGGTTTGGCACAAATCACACATGGTGAACAATTAAAAGAGTCGAACAATTCATTCTTAACAGAGAGAAACAAATAGTGTTAAGAGAGAAGGGAGTTTTTCATGCATTTTATGAAAACTTAAGGAGGTTAGTGTCATTTAAAGAGACCTCAGGAGAGGTCAATATAATTTTCCTTGTATCTTACTTACTATAAAAGCAAGGTGGTCTGATTTCTCCAAATCCCCAACCCTAATTTCCTTTCCTTTCCCGCCCAAGCATCTGTTCCCTCCAATGTAAACCCGTAACCCCCAACTACCTAGAATAAATGCTGCCAATTGCACTTGCGCCGTCTTTTATTCAATGAAGCTGGTGCACGCGTATTACAAGATTCCAATGGCAGATAAAATTAATTGATGTTGGTCTTACCTATGCATTGATTCAGGTGGAGTCGTTTTTTCTTGATCAGTGAACACATGTTGTTTCCAGCCAATCCACATTTAGTCCGCATGGCCTATTGAAAACCCTAAACCCTTAGCCGTATTTTGGCCTGTGTGCAACTCTATTTTCCCAGCCGTTCCCCTTTAATGCAACCTTGCCTTGATTGAACAAACTTGGCCGTGTTTTCACCTTGAACTTCTACAATCCTGGCCGTTTTTTTTCGTTCCAACTACATTGTGCTAGATATAGGTGCCATGCTCAATGAAAACAACCATAAAGAAGGGACACATTTAATGACATGTGCGCTTCGATCGATAAGGATAATATAGGTTTTATGCTCAATGAACCCCATTGACAAGAATAGCATTTAATGTCAATTATAGATATTGACATAGGTTATGTGCTCAAGGTAATCATGCATCTATAGACTAGGTGTGATGCTCAATGATGTCAACCATAAAGAGATTCGCATTAATGATATGTGCCTACATTGTGCTAGATATAGATGTCATTCCTAATGTAAACAACCATAAAGAAGGGACGCATTTAATGACAGGTGCGCTTCGATCGATAAGGATAATATAGGTTCTATGCTCAATGAACCCTATTGACTAGAATAGCATTTAATGTCAATTGTAGATATTGACATAGGTTTTATGCTCAAGGTAATCATGCATCTATAGACTAGGTGCGATGCTCAATGATGCTAACCATAAGGAGATCCACATTAAATGCTATGTGCCTACATTTTGCTAGATATAGGTGCCATGCCCAATGTAAACAACCATAAAGAAGGGACGCATTTAATGACATGTGCGCTTCCATCGATAGGGATAATATAGGTTCTATGCTCAATGAACCCTATTAACTAGAATACCATTTAACGTCAATTGTAGATATTGATATAGGTTTTGTGCTCAAGGTAATCATGCATCTATAGACTAGGTGCGATGCTCAATGATGTCAACCATAAAGAGATTCGCATTAAATGTTATGTGCCTACATTGTGCTAGATATAGGTGACATGCCCAATGTAAACAACCATAAAGAAGGGACGCATTTAATGACATGTGCGCTTCGATCGATAAGGATAATATAGGTTCTATGCTTAATGAACCCTATTGACTAGAATATCATTTAATGTCAATTGTAGATATTGTCATAGGTTTTGTGCTCAAGGTAATCATGCATCTATAGACTAGGTCTAATGCTCAATGATGCTAAACATAAGGAGATCCACATTAAATGTTATGTGCCTACATTGTGCTAGATATAGGTGGCATGCCCAATGTAAACAACCATAAAGAAGGGACGCATTTAATGACATGTGCGCTTCGATCGATAAGGATAATATAGGTCATATGCTCAATGAACCATATTGACTATAATAGCATTCAATGCCAATTGTAGATATTGACCTGGGTTTTGTGCTCAAGGTAACCCAAGCTCGATAGACTAGGTGCAATGCTCAATGCTGCCAACCATAAACGGATACACATTAAAAGATATGAAGCACCTATGATGCACAATCATTGTTTTGAATCTTTTGACGGTGCATTAAGGGATGTGCTTCGTTCTTCCAATAATGGTAGAACAAATATTTCATTCAGTGGCAAAGTTGTTGTGTTGGGTGGAGATTTTTGCCAAATCCTCCAAGTTATTCCCAAAGGAACAAGACAAGAGGTTGTACAGGCTACTATCAATTCTTCGTATCTCTGGAATTTTGTTGAGGTTTTGACACTAACCAAAAATATGAGACTTACTTCATGGAGTTTTGATTCTGATGTTGAAGAGAGGAAAGAATTCTCATATTGGATATTAGCTATTGGTGATGGAAGTGTAGGTGAGAGCAATGATGTTGATATTCAAATCCATATACCACCTGATTTGCTCCTTCAAAGTTATGGTGATCCACTTGCCGCCATTGTAAATAGCACATACCCTGATATTTTGCAAAACATGAACGACCTTTCATTTTTTTCAAGATAGGGCTATTTTGGCACCAAAAAATGCGATTGTGGACGAGGTCAATGATTACGTGTTGAATTTGTTGCCTGGTGATGAAAAAATATATTTAAGTTATGACTCTTCAATTTATCCGAAGTCAGGCAGCAACTCTCCAGATGAAGTGCTCACCCCTGAATTTCTAAACACAATAAATTATTATGGGATTCCTAATCACAGGCTACGACTGAAAATTGGAGTCCCCATTATGTTGTTAAGGAATATTGATCCGAATTTGGGTTTGTGAATGGAACAAGGTTGGTAATCATAAAGATGGGAAAATATGTCCTTGAAGCAAATGTAATATCTGGAACAAATGTTGGTCAAAAGGTTTATATCCCCAGGTTATCTCTGTCTCCTTCTGATAAGAAGTTGCCTATCAAGTTTCAAAGACGACAATTTCCATTGTCCGTCTCATTTGCTATGACTATAAATAAAAGTCAAAGTCAATCCCTCAAGCATGTTGGGGTTTATTTGCCTCAACCAATTTTTTCTCATGGCCAACTTTATGTTGCATTGTCAAGAGTCATGTCAAGGAAAGGCTTGAAATTGATGGTTCTTGATGATGACGGTGAAGACAGCTCTGTGACGTCTAATGTAGTTTTTAAAGAGATTTTTCAAAATGTACTTTAGTTTATTTATGGTCCATGTAATCATCTTATATGAATTTTCATCCCGACATTTTAATGCTACCTAATATGACACTTTGATATTTTTCAACGATTGTATCACTTGATTAAAATAATTATCGATCAATGATTTACATCAGACCTGTGCGAACGCACGGGTCGAAAGTCTAGTTTAATTAAAATATCTCCTCACCCATCCTCTTCCCTCCATTAAAAATCTTTCCTCCTTCATTGTTAAACCAAACAGACCCTTAAGTGTTACATTTTTTTTAAAACATAAGTGCTACAAATTTTAATTAAAGAAATGATGAAAACAAAAATAATATATCATTAAACTTAAAGATGACTCTCGGAGTCATTCATATAAATCACCAAAAACACCACTAACCAATTACACACATCAGTCACCAAGAACTTCATAGAAATACGAAAAAGAATGTGAATTTTAACTCTTATAATATTCATGTATTAGGTATATATTATAACTTATTTATTTTTTTTGAAGGAATTATAACTGTTTTTTTTTCATAAATTATCGCATATAATGTTATAACGTTTCATTCTTTTGGATAAATTATAATTCTTGCAATTGCTACTTTGAACAAAAAAGATTACAAATTACTCCCCCTCTCCAACAATGTTTTATAACGTTTTATAAATGTTTTCTTGAGTGATCATTTGATCATTTCACACATATTAAGAAGAATATATAAATGAAATAGAGTGAAAAATGTTTTTACTAAAGTACTCTTATCAAAAGTATTGGTATATTCATCATTACAATAAATGTAAAGTGAAAAATATTGAATTAAAAGTGATGCAAGTAATATTAATTAGAGGCGCCGTATTTTATTATAAGTCACTTTGAAAAATATTTGTGTTTTATTATAAGTCACTTTACAATATCAATGCCTCTTTAATAATTTTTTCCTATCATACCTATAAGGACCCGATCCCCGAGACTACTAATCAACGATAAATAAACATCTAACATGCAATCGGAACTTTACATTTCTTCATAAGACTCATATTAAACATATGATATGAAAATCTCATCAATATAAACAAACGTATCGCAGTGGAATATCTCAACACACATATAATCATCTCGGGTTATCTCAAAACATCTTAAAATAAATACATAAGTATCTGGATCATAAAGATCACTCAAAATAAATCCAACAGAGTACTAAAATAAAAATCCCAAACGACATCCTAATCAGAGCATCCTAATTCTAGACGTCTCCAAGCAAAGCATACAAACATGAGCTAGGCGTCAAGCCACAACCCATCACGACTCACCGAAAGCAAGCACTCAATCCTGTAAATCTACATCCACAAGGGATGAGGCGACAACAAAGCCACTAGAGGGTAAGATATACATTCATTAATAATAAATAATAAACAAGTGTATTTCAGACAACATTCATATCATCACATTATTCAAACATAACAAATTGGGTTATCCGAAATTCAAGAACATGTAACTCATAATCATATTCTCATACAAGTCTAACTACTCCATCATATCAACTCATCATTTACAATCATCCAATTCATACCATCATCAATAAACAATTAACAAGTTAATTATAACAACAGTACTGCTATATTCTACGAAAAAGTCACAAACGAATTTTAAGAATGTCATGCGTCATTGTTTTAATGAAATGAAAAATTAATAAGTCCATATTTTGTGGAAATCATAGCCATGCAATGATAAAAATCAACGGAGGATAACAATTCGTGATTTTCGTTGGTAGGGAATTCGTGGGATCAAGCATTATCCTTATAATAATTCATCACATCACATCTACAATGCACAATTACCACTTAGATGCACAAATTCTCATCAACACATTAATACATAAGACTCAACTTATGCAATGCTCCTAGACAACTCTATATGTTTTACGGTACCGCCACCTGTAATATCTGTTGGAACAAAATGTATGAACAACTCTCTTTTGGGTTTTGATGATAACAAAGTGTTAAAAAGAAAATTGGAATTGCTAATGCTTTGTTCTAAGTGTGCAGAACCATGTTCTTAATGTTTGGTAATTAATACTGGTTATGGAAGAACAAGCTAAGAGCAAGAAGGAAAGCATAGAAGCCTTGTTGCAAGTTTGAAGCTAGACTGGGTCAGAAGCAGCTTCTGAAAGACAGAGTCTGAAGACTGCGTCTGAAGGGTGCTTCTGAAGACTGAGTCTGAAGGTCAACAGAAGTCAACGTCTGAAGGTTGAGTCTGAATGTCAACAGAAGTCAACGTCTGAAGGTTGAGTCTGAAGGTCAACAGAAGTCAACGTCTGAAGGTCAACAAAAGTCAACGTCTGAAGGGAGCGTCTGATGAACAGTGCTTCTGAAGGGTGAGTCTGAAGACCTGCTTCTGAAGTACTGTTCCTGAAGAAGCTTCTGAAGTCTGAGTTCTTTAAGGAAAAGCAGCTATCTTTGTCAACAGTAAAGCCTGCAATGTCAGAACAGCTCTTTGCAATGGTTGACTCTTTGGAAGAAACATTCTCCAGGTTTTAAGGAAACATTCAAAAACTGATGCTCTGTTTTACGCACCAGCTCTGGAAGGACTTTTTGCTGGCCATAGCTTCTAGCTTTGCAACGGCTCTTTGCTGGTTTTCTGCAAATCTCAACAGCTCTTTTACCATCTATAAAAGAGTGAAGATTTGAAGAAATAAAAAAAAGACTCTGTACAGAAAAACAACACTACAAAAATCCATAAAGCTTACTCTGTTTTTACGTGTCTGTCACATAAACTCTTAGGAATTCTTTCAAACTTGTTTATCTTAGAATTCTTAAGTGTAGAGTCTTAACTGAGTTGTATTTTGTGAACACCTCTGATATTTGATCAAGTGTTCAACACAAACTTATTTTCTGTTGTAAAATCAGTTTGAAACCAAAGTCTTAGCCTGCGTGCTGAGCAACCAGAAGTCTCTTTACTTTGTGTATTGAGCAATTAGAAGTCTCTTAGCTTTGTGCTTTGAGCAGGGAAGTCTCTTGACTATGTGTTTTGAGCATTGGAAGTCTCTTGACTTTGTGTCTTGAGCATTGGAAGTCTATTGACTTTGTGTCTTGAGCAGGGAAGTCTCTTGACTGTGTGTCTTGAGCATTAGAAGTCTCTTACTAGGTGTTTGAGCAACTGGAAGACTCTTAGCTTTGTGCTTTGAGCAATTGTAATCAGTTTGATTATAGTTAAATCTCCTGTAAGTGACAGGGGGACTAGACTACTTCCGGTTTGTGGAAGGAACTAGTATAAAAAGCTTTGTGTCTTTTTTTCCCTCTCTCTTTACTTCTTAATCCGCTGCATAACCAACTCTGAAAAAGGTTCAGAACTGATTTATATCAGATTCTGAACTTAAAATAAGTTTTGAGAAAGGAAAAGATTTTACCCACACAATTCAACCCCCCCCCCCCCTTCTTGTGTGTTTTTCCCACCTTCAATATCCCGCTCAGATGTAACTTTTATCAATATCAGAGGAATTAAGAGAGAGTAGGGGCAAAGTTGTAATTTGAGATGGCAAGGCTTTATATAGGAACAAGATAAGAATTAATTCATTTTCCTATTTCCTTTCTCTCTCTAGAACACAACAACCTCTCCCTCTCTCTCTCTAAGAAATCGACCAGCACCACCACCAGTTGTAATCCATCAGTTTTCTCCCATGAATTCTTAGTATTGCAAGTAAGTAAGCTCTTGAGAAAGATTGAAGCAAGAGGAAGCTTAAGGAAAAGTTAAGGAAAGAGTAAGACCAAGCTAGGGTTTTGGTGCAAGGAAGTTGTCGCAGATCAGCAAGTTTAAAGTGAGTTCCTTAGAGTAGCAATATCCTTTCTGGGTTATATTGTGTGAGGATTACAATTCAATTTGTAAGATTCTAGGAAAAAGGATAGTTTTCTCCTTTTTGATACATAAGCTTGATTCCTGTTTAATCCTTGAACCCAGTATGTTTTTTTGGTTTAAAATGAGTCTTAGGCATGTTTCAAAGGTCACTGGATAGTTGGGTACCAAGATTTTGAGATTAAAACACGTTTTTTCAGAATTCTGAGTTCTGCTACAGTCGCAGAGCGACCATGACTTAGCTCTGCGAAGTCTCAGACTCAGAACATGCTTCTGACCTACTTCGCCTAGCCATCGCCTAGACTTTGCTCTGCGAAGCTTCAGAAGCTGCCTTCATAAGCAGGCTTCAGACTCTGACTTCAGAAGCTGACTACAAACTCTGAAGGTTCAGACGCAGGTGATCGCAGAGCGAAGCTCAGGGTCGCAAAGCGAAGTTGTCCAGAATGACATTTTATTTACAAACAACTGTACCATGCCAATGATCTTTGATATACTTTGGGATAGAGATACTCATGAACTATCAAGGATTAATCTAGGACAAACACATGTATCATACAGAGTGATGGGTAATTTATCCACAAGAAATCAGGTTAGTTAAGGGATAGTTTCAGGATACCCTTAACCAGGCAGGATATAGAGTACCGTAGTTAGAGGTACCAGGTTTACCCCAGTCTCAGGTACATTTGTATGTACACCAGGATGTACCTTAGGTAGTGGTACAAGGCTAGTATCAGGAACTATACAGGTTATATGTATGTATGTATGTATGTATGTATGTTTACAAGTCGTGGCACAGGTACGCTTCAGATTTATTCTGAATAGGCCAGCCAGTTAGGGAGCCTACATGACAACTCACACACACACACACACACACACACACACACACACACACACACACACACACACACACACACACACACACACACACACATATATATATGTTCAGGAAATTACCAGGAATATGAGGATAATATATTATATCAGGAAAACTTAATTAATTAATTACCAGGTTAAGCTTTGTGTCTTCTGTGCTCTCGTCAGGAAGAGACCACAGGGGGTTCCAGTACAGCTGGAATGGGCAGGAACCTTCCGCGAGGATAACCACACATAAGTTTGATTATGGTAATCATGTGTCTTCTGTGCTCTCGTCAGGTAGAGACCACAGGGGGTTCCAGTACAGCTGGAACGGGCAGGAATCTTCCTCGAGGATAACCACACACACATGCAGGAGGAATCCGGTGATTAGCCTCAGATAGGAATTTTCACCGGTTATCAGGGGAATGTACTCCGGGGTTACTCCACTCGGGGGCATTCCGTAAAATCAACTCAGATAATAATGTTTGTTACACGCTAACATCTAACATAATAATATTAGGAAATTACTTTATTATGTTATCAGGCAAGAAATAGTTATCAGGCAGGTATCAGGTAGCAGTTTCAGGCGGTGATCCTAGGTTTCCCCTTGATCACACAGTTATCAGTTTGTAGTCCAGTTTTCATGACTACACAGGTTAGCAGGCTCAGGTAGGTATAAACCCTCTATGGGTACAGTTAAAGCTTGGCGATCTTAGGTTTCCCGAGATTGCCAACAGTAGGCATGGCGACCCTAGGTTCCCCGAGGTTGCCAACAGTAGGTTGGGTGGAGCTCACTGAGACATTATGTCTCATCCCATTCCTTCTGGTGCAGGTTCACAGGTAGCACGCAGCAAGGGTAAGGAGAAGGCTTTGGACTGATCGTGCTGGTTTCTAGTTGTTCTAGTTTCATATTTTCAGATGTTGTATTATGATGTATAATACCAGAGATGTTTTGTATTAACAGTTGGATGTATTAATACATTATGTTATGTATCTTAATCAGTTGAATTTTCTATATTGTAAATTAATGCATCCAGTACAAAATTTAATACTCGTATAAGATCCTAGGCAATCTTTATATGGGTGTTACAGATGAACTCCCTGAGATCTAAAACCCCGCAATGAATTCACCATACAATCTCCGAGGCTTAAACCCCACCATGAAATCACCATACCATCTCCGGACTGACTTATGAATGCATGGACCCACATTGAGACTCGACAATGCTCACCAAATATACTCATCAATTGTTATACGATTCAAACCATCATATAACATATTATCACCAAAACTCCATTTAACGCATTATCAAATCACTAAGGTCACACATCAAGTCAAGTACTCAAACATCGTCACTTAATACATAACATGTATCATCATCATTTACTCAAACATCGTCAATAGCATCATTAATAGTATCATCAATATCATCGACAATAGCATCATCAATATCAAATTAAATATCACCATCAATACATACTCATTTATTAGCTCTAAAAGCTCCCTTAGATTCATTATTAATTATAAGGATGCTTCATGTTTCATTGGAAAAGTATGCGGAAGTTTTCACAAAAAATGTGTCATGACCTATGTGTAGTCTATTACTCATAACTCAAGTTATAGAAATCTAAATGAAGTCAAACCAATGTCATATGAAAGCTAATATCCATATCTACAACTTTCATGTTTACACCAAAACCCGGTTCACAACAGAAAATGGTAAAAAGACCAAATGAAAGCGGAATTTGGGTTTCTGACCTGACCCATATCGTGGCACGATGGCATCCCCTCGTGGCACGATATTTCCAGTGCAGAACACCAAATTCTGGGCTCTCATCGTGGCACGATGGTCCCCCTCGTGGCACGATATTTCCAGCACCAGAACACGAAATTCTAGGCTCACATCGTGGCACGATAATAGCAGTGTTAGCCACCATAAATCAGTTTTTAAAACACGTTTTTCACCCAAAAATCACTTTTAAATCACTTAATTCAATCCCAACAAACCCAAATCATTTTACAAGGTATACTCATGATCAATATACTTAAATTGAACAATGGGTACTCAAGGAAACATCAATTCCAAAGATTTTCCAGTAAATTTTCAAAGTTCGTCTCAAACATACCTAGCTTAAATAACTTCATTCCAACATGTTTAACATCACTACACACACCTACTATAACTCTTCCAACAACAACTTTCTCAGTTTATCAACAACTTATTCATTTTTCACTTAATTAAGCTATTTTCACCAACACACCAACAACAACAACTTATTTCACAACAAACCGCACACTAAACATAGTTTCTTGCTCACAATCATAACCTTAACAGTAACACATAGCAACATCAGCAAATTAAGCAGATTCAGTCAAATAAGCATTTTTCACAAAATCACTTAATTCACAATTTATCTCACATAACTTCATGATTTCTCAAACAAATTACATATCCATACTCATAATCAATTACATAATCACCAAACAACACTTGATCATCATATTAATCATCACAAACATCAAAATTCATCAAGGTATCAACTTAAAATGATGAAAAATGAAGTTTAAGATGAAGAAAGCATGGAATTATCAAGTTTTGACATGTTTAATATAATCAATAAAAATGAGCACGAAAATCATAACAATTCAGCAACAATTAATCATAAGCTACAATTTCCAAACATACCCCGAGCTTATTAAAACCAATTAATGAAGATAATTTTCCCTCTTACCTTAGTTTCTTCACTTCTCTTGCTAACCCACTTGAAATCAAAAATCTCCCCTTTAGTTCTTCTAGATCCCTCTTCTTTCTCTTCTCCAATTTTCTCTCTTGTTTTCTCTCTACCTCTCTATTCTTTTGTGACAAATGAGAAAACCTAATGAAATAACACTGCACTATTCTCTTAAATATTAATGGGCTAGGTTAACTCACCTTAATGGGCTTAGTCAATTCTCATGACACTAAAAATAACACCACACTTTTACTAAGCTCACACCCCCTCTAAATTACTTATACACCACTATTTTCAAATTCTGAATTTCTCACATATTACAATTATGCCACTCCCCCAAATTACTAAAATACCCTTCAACTCCCAAAATTCAATAAATCACCAAAATAAACAATTAAGCACACACAAAATATTTAAATAAATAAAATACGAAAAATCGGGCTGTTACAATACCCTTTTATCATTTATTACTCTTTCTTCTTTCTATTCTCTTAATCTATTTTTCCCATGTCATTGATATGGGACAATATTGTAAAAGCACGCATAATTTCTCTTTTTAATACAAAATTAACTACATTTCTTAATATGTGTGAAAATATCAAAACAACTTATAATCAAATATGGAGGGAGACATCCATTTTAGGAAAACCTTTATTATACATATGTGTCACTCATTATTGTAATGAGTAGTTTTAATTGATTGTGGGTAAATAATGATCTTTTGCTTAGTAAGTGTAATAGATAGAGAAAGTTGGTGGGACAATATTCTAAAAGCACGCATGATTTCTCTTCTTAATGCAAAACTAACTACATTTTTTAATATGTGGGAAAATATCGAAACGACTTGTAATCAAATATGGAGGGAGACATCCATTTTAGGACAACCTTTATTATACATGTGTCACTCATTATTGTACGGAGTATTTTTAAATTATTGTGGGTATATAATGATCTTTTGCTTAGTAAGTGTAATAGATAGAGAAAGCTGGTGGGACACAAGTAGGCTTAACATACATGATTAGATTAATTTTAAAAGTAAAACTAGTAAGATTTTTTTTGAAACAATATAACTAGTAAGATTATTATTATTATTATTATTATTATTATTATTATTATTATTATTATTATTATTATTATTATTATTTGTCAAAAATTATTATTTATTATTATTAGCGAAAAGACGAGCACTCACGTGTCCGTCTTTCCGCTCTTTTTCTTGCGCTAACGCGTGTAAATTATGAACGGTATTTTATATGAAATTTTGATTTTGATTAAAATTATAAGTACAAATATTTGTGACTTTCAAATTGTAACAAACCCAAAAAACAATGTTTATCTTTTTCTATAACAAAAGTAATTTAACAAATATAATATAAATCATTATGTTTTTTAATACAACAAACATTTGTTGGTATAATTGGAATTATAAAAAATTCAGCCCAAAATCTTTATCCCCTTCATATATAATATTGTTCCTATTGTAGTGGGATATTTCATATTTTAATTGGATTTAATTTTTTTAATTAAAATTTAAAATAGTAAATAAAATAGTTTAAATGAAAGGTAAAATAGGTAATAAAAAAGTCGGTCCTCCTTCAAAAAAAAGTCAGTCCAAACTAATGTATTTTAAACATATTTTCTTTATATATAGTATAGATATAGAAGTATAGATTATTGTTATAATATGTAAAAAAAATTGACAAATGTAAAAAAATTATTATTTTTAATAGTATTTGTACTATTTAAGCTAATTAATTAAATCAACTTAGAAATCCGGTGTTGTTCCATATAACAAAAACAAAATAGAAAAATTCATATCCCAAAATGAAAAACAAACCTAATTTCTTTTACTCACTCATCACCGCATACTTGCAAAAAGATTTTAATCCCAACATTAAACAAAATGATGATTTATTTCGATTGGATCGTTACTCATGAGACTACAATCACCATACCATACTCAAGGGAATGCCAAAAAGATATTTGCTCTTGTAAACAAGATTACATGGACGACTACCGTCCGTGGCTTGTTTGCCGAATAGCTTCCGTAACCTTAATACTCCAACTCATTCAAAATGGTACTACTCTGTCCCAAAATATAAGCAAAAATGAGTCAACATAAGTTGATGTATCTGGTACAAATTTTGAACCAAATACATTAACTTTTGTTGACCAATTTTTGCTTATATTTTGGGACGGAGGGAGTATTTGGGTGTGGTTTTCAATGACAACCCCACTCCTCTCACTCAGGATGCCGCTGATGACTCAACATCTGAGATCAAGGGTATTTGGGTGTGGTTTTTTTGTCAACTTCTTTGAGATCTGCTATTCTGCTTGTCTTGACCATTGTTGTTAAAATCCTGATCAGAATTCTTTTGGGATTTTGTTCTGCCTTACCGATTTGAATCCTGAGTAGAATTATAAACTATGCAAAATCCGTTCGAAGTCATTTATGTTTGAGCGATTTTGCGATTTCACTCTGCCTTATAATTGGTGTGCTCATGATGTGATGTAGTCTTGTAGCATCTAGGTTTTGAGTATTTTGTGGACTTGATTGTTCTGCATTTTATGATTTGAGACTTTGAGTCGTTTCTATTTATGCTTTGTCACTAGTTTGTTTTATGTTTCAAATTTGAGACTTTGAGTCGTTTATATTTAAGATTTGAGACTTGGTTGTTTTATGTTTGCTTTAAGATTTCAAACTTAAAGTTGTTTATGCACTTTATAGTATATATTTAATATTATTTGAGTAGGATCCTTCGATTTTGTTTGCGATCTTCGATTTTACGATTTTGATATCCCCTTTCGATTCTTCAAAGTTAATTGAATAGAATCAATCCTTCGTTTTTTGTTGAATTTCGGCAACCTTGGTCTTTGACACATTTGTAGAGTGATGATGCTTCATAGTAGGGCCGTTCTTGGGGAGGTGCAAACAGCTCAACCGAGTTGGGCCTCCCAAGTTCATGGGCCTCAAAAAATAAATTATAGTCCAATACCCACCCACTTAAAGGAAAAAAATCACTTTCCCTAACCTCACTCCTCGCAGTCGTGTTTCTTTCTTCCAACAGTCTTTCTTCTTCTCAACTCTCCCCTAACCTCACGTCCCCGCCCAACCTTCATCTCTCAGCCGTGCGCCGCCACACACACCAGTCACCACCACCAATCAAACCTCCGTATATCCTCTAGTTCTCCTTTCTTTGATTTTTTATTGAACAACAAAAGGGGAGAAAGAGAAAACGAAATTGAAGGTTGATTTGAAAATTGCTCCTTCTTTCTTCTTATCTAATTTGCTAATTACTTATTCTTCTTTCCTAATTTCATTACTATTATGTTGATATGAGCAAAATTGTGAAATTTCACCGAAACAAAACATGATAGAGTCACTTCAATTTATTGTTACTTTTCTTATTCTTATTTTTTTTTTTACAATTCAATCTACTGTTATTGGAAAATGATGATATAATTTAATTTAATTTAACAATAATAAAAAGGAATGGTTTTAACGAATGAATTGGGAAAATTGAGTCAACGAGATGGTTATAGCCTTATAGGGTGGATGAGAATACACATGATATGTTTTTAATCCTTGCCATTCAATTGAATAAGTGATTATATGCTAATTTAACTTGGTTGAATCTGTTAGTTTGAAATGTCACATGCTAATTTAACTTGGTTGAATCCTGCTAGATGATAATGAAAATGTTGATAATGTTAATGACCTTCACATTGGTGTAGATGTATTTGATCCAAGAAATTGAGATTATGGCAAGTCTAAAATGATTGGATTATTAGCTACAAAAGGGCCTAAAAGAGATTTTACTATTGTGAAGGTTACTAGGGATACATCTTCTAGACATTTTACTACTAATTTATACCAGGGGCCCATTTTTATTTGAGAGCCGAGCCTACAATTTTATAGGGACGGCCCTGCTTCATAGCATAGTTTAAACCCCTAAAATATAATTATCATCTTACTAGTAAAGTTACTAATTCGAGATTTTAACACTCTCCCGTGCTTTAGATCCCATTTTTCAGCCAATTACCATTGCATTATTGATTTAAGTCATGATATTATGAAATTGAAAGTCAAACATGTTCAGAACAATCTTTATCTCTATCTCTATATTATTATTATTATTATATTATATTATATTATATTATATTATATTATATTATATACATGTATTTTAACCTACACTTTGGTGATGTGTCATTCTAACAAAGCTCCCAAATTTTTTGACTTTTATTCTAAGATTGACACTTGCTCCAATACATGTGTTCTTTTACATACCAATTTTTCATTTTCATTTCTCATATAAGTTACGAAATAACTCTCCATTAATTTAACTTTATGCATGTTGCATGATTAATACATCATGGGTCTATTTAAAAAAAAATCCATCCAATTTTTCATTTTCATTTCTCATATAAGTTACGAAATAACTCTCCATTAATTTGACTTTTTGCATGTTGCATGATTAATATATCATGGGTCTATTTAAAAAAAAAATCCATCGGTTACATTTTATCTTTGAGTTACATTTCTTAGTTGTTGCTATTCTAATCATTTTTAATTTGCATATAAAAAACTTCTATTATCATTTTACGGGACAAATGTATTGGTTAAAACAATTTCAGTTTTATACTTATTGATGATGGATGATATTGATTAGTTGATTGATAGAACACTATATATATTCCACTCAAGAAAAAAGATACAACACTATACAGGCTATTTTATTAGACTTTTGATATTAAAAAAGAAAAGAAAAGTGTGTTATACATGTCATTTCAATTACATTATTTATTGTTTATATTCCTTTGATTAGTAACCACTACTCACATGTTTCTTTCTGTCCCTTCCACTTTTCTTTAGTTTTCATTTTCATACTTCCCTGTTTCATTTTCTACAATGGAATTTCTTCTTTCTCTTTTGTCATATAGTATGTGCAGGTTTTGGAGATAGGAGAATTTTGTTGAAAGAACAACTCTTATTTGCAAAGGTGGTTATGGTTACATTGAAATTTGTGTTTTACATCATTATTTACTCTAACATTCTACCACTGAATGTTAATTTACCTCCCATTTCTTTTTCTTTCTAATCATTGTTTTTTATAGGTATGTAATATGTTACTCCTATCACTATGTGTGATAAAACTTTCATTATTTTTATGTCTTTATTTTTCATCCTTTTTTTTAATATTCAAACAATCTCTAATTACTTACAGGATGAATATTACACATGTCCTTTAATATTTTTGCAAATGTAACCTACACCATAAAAATAAATATAAAAGATTTAACAAAATCCAATTACTTACCGTGTACACGTCCCTTAACATTCTTGCAAATGTAACCTATTCACACAAAAATAAATAGTGTTTGATTTTTTAGCTTAATTTTTCAGTTTTACAGCAACGTTTTATAACCACAACTTAACACACATATTTTCATCTCTTTCCTCCACTTACTTGACACTTTCATTCACATTGATCTGAGATCATATCTAGCATATTCAAGTTGTGCAGCAATGTCAACAAGATGTGGTACAATTTCTACATTTTTTACCACCATATTTATTTTTCTTTGTAGTAAACTTACATAAATTGAATTTCTTCATGTTAGGAAGCAAAACAATGATTGCTCATGTTCAAAAAGTGAGGAAGATTTGAAGGGATACTTAAGAGGTGAGTTTTGTATATCCCTTAAAATATCTCTCTTCATGTTACAGGATACCTATTCAAGTAAAAATATGATGTCATTAAAAATAATTGTAAACAAATTTGTTGTGAAATGACTATGTATTCAAGTAAAAATTGTTTTAATCATTGAAGTCTATAAAAAATTTGTTAAGAAATGTAGCCATTTATATATACTAAATTCACGTAAGTAATTTTAATACAATATAGAATAACATATAAAATGATAAAATAATTTTAGTATAAAAATAATACAAATTACAAAAATTAGTCAAAATATTTATATTTATTAAAATAGTAAAAGGTTATGTGTTAAAAATTTAAATGAATTTTATTAATATATTTTTTAGTTATATATATATATATATATATATATATATATATATATATATATCTTCTATTAATAAGTATTGTCCAATTCTTTTAAAAAAAGAGTATTGTTCTTTTTTTTTTAAAAAAATAACTTTGCCACACCGAACTTTAAACTACTATTTATTTTTATTACTTAACTCTTTATTCTTTAACTATGACCCTTCACTTGCTGCTAGGGAAGTCTATGAAAAATGACGGCTCATGTAAGTATATGTGTTTAATCCTAATATTTACGTCAAGAAAATTAAGTTCAAATTTGTTGAATTGGTATTGAAACTTTTTCTATATGAAGATGGTATAGATAAATATAATAAGTTTTTGAATATAAATTAACAATATATTTATTTAAATAGTGTGTCTCTATTTTTTTTATAAGCATAGTGCTTCTCTATAATTTCAATTTGGTTATTCAATATTTAATCTTATTTATTTCAAATGACATGTAGAACAATAAGTTTCATTGTGAATTGAGAGAAAATTTATGTTGGAGGCAAGAAGGACAAGAAACATAGTGAAAAATGAATTATTTGAAGTTGTTACTCGTGTGATGAAGTTGTTACCTAACATGATGGTTGATTTCTTTTTTTTTAGAAGCCTAACATGATGGTTGATTGATTCTTATTTATGAATTTTATTTGATTGACAAACTATATGTTCTTTTAAATTTTGTATCTAATGTAAGAGACTACTTACACATAACAATAATTTTTTTTGTTATGATATAAACTTGGATATTGATGTCATATATTTGCATTTATATTTTAATTACTTTACACTTATTGTGAGACAAACAAAATATATTTTAGAGATGATCATGTTAATTTGGAAGATTTAAGGGATTGTCTTTTGTCTTTTGAATCATTGAAGTGTGTTTTCACATAGAGAAGATAACGTTTTTTTGGGTTACAAAGGAAGAGAAAGTTCTGCACATAATTAAATTTTTTGGTAGCTTTTTTAGGCACTATAAATTTAATTTATTTTTTTGACCTCTATCTATTTGACACACTCACAAATGTAATTAAAGTAAATATATGTTTTAAATATTTAATATGCTTTTATTTTATTAAATAAAATTAATCAATTAGTATTTTTGTTTTTAAGCAAAATTAAGTGTAATTGAATAAAAAATGGTTTTGCTAACGGGTTCCCTTAGGACACTATTTAAGGATTCCAAATAAAGAAGTTACCACAATGAATTTATTTGAAAAGGTAAAACATTTCATTTCTAATGCATTGAATACACATTTTTACAAAATATTACTATTTTTTTTGGTCAAAAAAATATTATAAAATATTACTATTTTAAACTCTTAAATAGTGTCTTTAGGGCACTCATTAAAATTTTTTAATAAAATATTAAATAGTGTGGATTGTATAAATATTTCATTTTTTAAATCAATTTTATAAAGGCTGTTAAATTTTTAATCATTGAAGACAAATCTATATAGTTTAAGTATGATGTGTCTTTGTACAAATCACTTTTCAAAATTCTTCTATTTCATAAATAATATTCAGGAATTTAAATAGTACTCAAATTGATAAAATCAAATAATAAGCGCATTGTACAAAAAACAATATTATATAAACACATTCTAATAAACCCGTGCAACGCACGAGTTATATACCTAGTATACATGTATTCTAAACTATACTTTGTCTATGTGTCACCTTACCAATTCCTCCCTTTCTAACTAATTTTTTAAGCATTCACCATGTGGCTCTCTCTTTTTTTTTCCTTATTTTCCATATATTTATTACTAAATATTTACATGTTCATTCTTATAATTCTTAAATATGTAACTGATAATTGAGTGAGCTTTGTAACTCCTTCTATTATCCATTAATTGAGGGAATATGATAACAATAATAATTTTGTCAAAAAAAATGATAATAACAATAACAATAATAAAATTATATTTAAATGTATAGTTGAAAAGGTGTGGCTATTTGATTATATGGTACATTTTTTTTTGGACAAATGTCTTTTATCAATATTTCTTTTTTTAGGAGTTAGTACCATATAGATGTGGCTTTTTATTTTAGTTTTTTTCATCTACCATATACAAATTTATTGACTTCAATTTATTCATTATATAACTTTCGTTTAATTTAGGAAAAAATAACTACTAACTCATTGAGTAAATCTCACTGAGTGAATTTGTAGTGAAAGGTGAAGTGGTGCACCAACACTTACTATACTATCTATCTCTATCTATTTATCTATATATATAATATTATTAAATTAAATATTAATAATAATAATAATAATAATAACTTTGAAAATTCTAAACTTGATTCTTTCTAATGCTAGGATTGTGTCTATGTGGCACCTCTAAAAATGTTTTAACATTGTAAACTAAACATAAGTCATTATAAGCTTTGTTTCTCACATTAGTTTATAACTTCTCACCTTTTCTTATTCAATCCAATAATAAATTTATTATTTATCTTCAAATTAGAATTTTATAAGTTACATAAGTTTATCAATTTACGTCTAATTGTTAAAAACCGCTCATTACTAGAAACTATAAACACATTTTATACACTATTAGTCCTAACTTTTCAATATATATCTTAGGCTCTGTTTGATAAAAATAAGCTATAAGCTAGCTGATAGCTGCTAAGCTAGCTGATGGCTGAAAAGCTAGCTGATAGCTGATGACTGATAGCTGATAGCTTATAGCTGAAAAGTTCGCTTATTAAAAATAATGTGTTTGGTAAAATTAGCTGTTAAAGTGGCTGATAAATATAAAATGACATAAAAGGACATATTTGTTTAATATATTTTTCATAAATTATATACATAATTTTTTTTTACTTATTTATTTTTTAAAAATATTTAAATATATTTCAAATTACTTTCATCTCCAAAATGATAAATGTGTTTTATGCATTCAATTAAAAAATATTTATTTAACTAAAATTGCTTCAATATTTACCGTACATTTTATTTAAAGTTATATATTACATTATATAAAATAAGAGCAACGTAAAAAAATGTAAACAAAGAAAATATAAAAAGAACTACAACTTGAGTGATACACATGGATAGTAACGTAAGTTGGTTGCACCAATATATAAAAAGTGGGTAGTTTTTTAAAAAAAAAGATATAAAAAGTGGGCAGTTACATATGAATATGAGTAGTTTTTATTAAAAAATAGTAAAATTAAAATAATAAGGTTAAAATTGGAAGAGAATATAAGAAACTATAAGCTATAAGCTCAAAAGCTACTTGAAATAGCATCTCAGAAAAAGCTATAAGCTCACGAGAAAAGCTTGTTACCAAACACGTCATGTTTTGATCCAACAAGCTTATAAGCTAATTCAATAAGCTATAAGCTAGCTTTTCGTCCTTACCAAACACAGCCTTAATGATACTCGAATTGAAGAAACAAAAACTAAATTGCCATTGTTGTTTTAGCTTCTATGTATATTGTAACTTCTTTTTTTAAAAATACCCGTTCCCATTCCATTGTGTTATGTGAATATATAATTTTTAAAACGTTGATGCATGGATATAAAATAGCTTAATTCTTTTTAGAATTTTCAATATTTACTTCTTTTTAGATTTACATCTTACATAATCCATTGTTAAATGTTACCCTTTTTATTCATTTTCTTCAACTGATCAATTTCATTTTGATTATGTTATTAAAATCTCTTAATTAATTGCTTATACCCTTTCATTCATCATATTTAATTAAACAATACTAAATTCCTACTTCCTTCAAAAAAAAAATACTAAATTCCTACTATATAACCATTACAAGGACATGCAAAAATATGATTACTCATCTCTAAAGGGTAAGGAAGTTTTGAAGAGGAATGAATGAGATAAATTTTATCTATCCTTTGAAATAGCCTTCTTTCATGAGAAGAGAAATATATTCTTCACAAAAAATTACTTTGATTTTTGCCTTTGCTAGGTGCAACACTTCTTATAGAGAAATTTTTCAGCAAACACAAAAAATAAAAAATTATAACATTCACTTACATGAATAAGTTAGGCGACTCTTGCAATTCCTTTTCTTATAGAAATTCCCTGATGATTTTTTTTTTGCTATATATGTAATGCTTTATTTTTTACATTAAATATTTCATCTAGCCCATTATTTCTTTTATCGTGATGTTCATTCAGTTGGTTCTTTCTAATGCTTTTGTTGTTACATTTGAACTAAATTTGATGGATAGAAATAGATAGAAGCTTCATGTGTTTTCATAGATACAATGAAACTAAAATTTTCTTCGTGTGTTTTCTAATAGTGATAAATTCTAAAGTTGTCAAGGGATTTATTTTCCCATAAGGTGAAATCTTTGTTTTTGGACCATGCCTATCTTTTGAACTTTTAAATAGTTGTTACTATTTTTTTATGTTTCTTGCATCTTTGTAGTATGATAAGCTAAGTAGTAATTTCTTCAAAAAAGAAAAACCTAAGTAGTAATAAAATGGTTCATGTAAGTGTTTTTATTTTAGGTGTGCTTAAAAATAATAAGTTTTAGGTTGAATGTCGAAGTCTAGGCGATGGCTGGGCGAAGTAGGTCAGAAGCACGTTCTGAGTCTGAACCTTCGCATAGCTAAGTTCTGTAGCAGAACTCAGAATTTCTGAACTCGTGTTTTAACTTCAAAATCTTGGTACCCAACTGCCTAGTGATCTTTGAAACATGCTAGGGACTCCTTTTAAATTATAAAAACATACTGGGTTCAAGGATTAAGCATGATTTAAGCATATGTATCAAAAGGGAAAAACTATCCTTTTTCCTTAAGCCTTAGAAATTAAGTTGTGATTCTCACACAATATGACCCAAAAAGGGATAAGCTACTCTACGGAACTCACCTAGCAATTGCTGGTCTTGCCAAGCTTCCTTTACCAAAACCCTAGCTTTGGAATTCCTCCTCTTGACTTGATTTTTTCTTAGTTCCTCTTGTTCCAAACTTTCCCAATAGTTTGCTTGCTTGCAATACCAGGAATTTGGAAGAAACTTGATGGATTGATGGCTGGTGGAGATGATGGCCGAATTTCTAGAGAGAGGAAGAGAAAATCTGAATTCTAGAGAGAGAAGGAAATGAGGAAAATGAAGGGAAATGGGGTTTTGCCTCTTTAATAAAAATCTTGACACGACAATTACCGAATTGCCCTTCCTTAAAATATCTCTCATACACCGCCTCAAAGCTGATAAATACCAGGTCTAAAGCGGGATGTTACAACACATTTTCAACTGTCTCCTTTTTCTTTTACTCGCTCACTTAATAATTTTAAACTTATAGTCTTTTACGAACCTTATAACAACTTATCACATGAGCTTTTGCAGATATTACTCTTTGTATGGACACATGGACACCATGGCAAGAGAAATGTAGAAGGGGGTAGCTCCAATATTGAAGATGTTGAAACAACATGAGTGTAATTTTTCAATCAGTTAGAATGTGCTATTGTCTAGCAAATATTTAGATTCCCCTTTAGTTAGTAGGATCATTTTGATCGTAGTGAGTAGTCTGTTTTGAGTTTGCTGAAAAAAAGTAACTGAAGAACAATCAACATGTTGTATTTGTTACATTTAGAGTATTTAAATGACGCAGAATCATTTAACTCTTTGCTTTTTTAATTTCCGTCCCTCTCATCTTTCTTATCTTTGGAAATTATATAGTTTTGAAGAGGGTTGGGAAACACTTGTTAATTGCCATGACATCATTGATTCTAAAGAGATGGTTGGGAAACACTTCCCCTCTTTCTTCTATTTGGTTAATGCTAAAATCACAAGCAATTTCAAAAGCCTTCATAGCTCCTGTTAACTCTGCCTGAAAAACATCACTAATATCAATGCTTAAAGAAAAACAGCCTAAAATGGATGCACTCTTATATCTGAAAACACTACTACAAGACGCAAGCTCCTGTAACCCTCATAGATATGTGAACAATTTATCATTTCATGAGTTTACATGAGTGTGCATATTACAAATCATATCAAAAGAACTCCAATAATGAAGGAACAGATAATTTATCAATCACTTGATCATTCGAAATATTTAGAAACAATTTATTAAGATAAACAACATAAACTACAATTCATTATTTTCTATCCCCAATCAAATGAGTGAAATTAATTTAATTTTCTTTCATTTTCTCTTGGAAAATATATTATTTCCCTAGGGATGAAATATAATGTGTTTAGTCCAGATACCCTGAATCCTGTAATGCTTGATCTAACATGAGACCAAAATTCAGCAAGAATTGTTCCATATAGCTATTTTCACCATTCCCCTCGAAGGAATCATATGTGAGCAAAATGGACGATTAAGATATCATCAGCAATTGAAAATGTGGTCTAATTAGATGTTGTTGCCAATGCCTGTAACACTTACACAACCTCTGGGAAAATAGGCTACAAGGATCCAACCAGAAAAAATGATACAACAAAATAAATTACATTATACTTTTCTACACAAGCTCAATGATGATCTATATGCGGGCAGAATAATGCCTCAGACCTTTGGTAACATGACCTAAGAAGTACATCTAACGGGTCAGTTCATCCATCATTAAACTATTTCATCTCCATGTTCACTATACCAGAAGTTGCTAAATTATCAAACTTACTATCCTTTCTCAACTATAAACATGCTAACAAAACTTTGATTTATATTTCAGGTGGAGAGCCCGGGTAGGTGTGTGAAGTATAAAGTTGAAAATATTTATCCTTCTGTCAATCCTCTTGCTTACCAGAGATCTAATCATCACTAATTGGGTCAGCATCTCGGTCACTATAAGCATCAAAGCTCTCACTTCAAGAAGTAACATCTGATTCACTAGTTTGACTATCGTTATGATCATTGCTAGAATCAGGTACCGAACTGTCAGAACTCTGGGCAGGAAGAAGCATCACTGAATGGCTTTGTACAGTTGTTGATTCTTCTGGTTGTTTGGTTTCATAATCACGATGTTCGTTATTTGAATGCATGTATAATAAACCAAACTTCTGTCCATGATTTAGTCCTGGGCAGAAACCCTGCAGAATTATAACAAAATACTCAAACATGAAAAAATTGTTTCCTTTAATTTAAATCATAAAATAAAAAAATTTCCACAATGTAGGACCACAAATCCAATTTCTATAGAGCCGTCTGTTATTTATTCTTGAATGTGTAAATCAATTCATCATCAATTGGCAGTTACTTGTCAACTATGTGCAATTCAGTACAATTCAACCGTGACTTGCAATTCAGCCGTGACATACGTCTGTTAGCCCACTGGTGTAGATTGGGAATCATCTTTCTAATAAAAATCTTATTCCACTTAGTTTCTGATCCTGTTTCTATCATTGAACCACTTTTATCTTCTCAAATATACATAATAAGATATAGAAAATATTCAGGGGAAACCAAATTTTAATGAGATAACTAGATTTCTAAACTTCTGATAAATATAAAGAAATAAGTGTAAAGAAGTTTATCCATTTCAAGTCCTACAGTGACGAGTGACGTAAGATGAATAATGTGAAAGCAGAGAAATAGAAGTTCCAAGTGTAACATGAATCAGTGAGAGTGACGGGAGGAAGGAGTACTGAATACCTTGATCAAACCAGAAACAGCACTCGATTCCGACGTAGTGTAGTCTGAGGAATATGTAGCTTTAGTCCAACTTCCATAAAATCTACTATCATTTGATTCGTGCTTATCTTTGTCCGCCTTGGACACAAAATAAGTTTGTCTCAAATCACCGCTTCTACAATAAGAACCATAGTATAAACAATGTTCCTTCACAAGAGAGATTTGAGGAGTAGCAGGCAGTAAATGACCTTCAGTACTGAATACGTACCTGTATCACAACAAACAGAAAAAAGAAGCAACTCAAATTTTATAGTATAAAAAGACCACCCACTAAATTGTAAATATATAAGCCTACTCACTTGTATGGCCCGTTTTCCACAAGGTTATCAGGACCCACGGCCAAATCAAAAAGGAGCCACAGATACTTCACCTAATAGTAACATGGGTTGGTTATTAGTAAAATTCCTCTTTCAGACAAATAATAAGACAAATTGAAAGGAAAGACAAATGTTAATGATAATAAGAGGCGTGATTTGTAAAGGAAGAAAGAAATCTCAAACAATATGAAATTTATAGAAGTGTATAAAACCATTCCTTGACTCAATAAAAAACTTGAGCTTTTTATGAGAGCTAGACATTCTACCAAAGCAGCACCTAAAATCATAATCTTAACCACAATTCCTAATGCTACTAGAAACACCAGTTGAAGCCCTAAATAAAGATGACTGACCGTACTTGACAATGATTTTCAGTGAAACAACTTGAAAAAATTATGTTCTAAATTTTTGTTTTATGGGTTTCGAAAAGATTAGGAGGGCACATGTTCTCAAAATCACGTAGAATAAATTCTTACTGTCTCAGCTAAAAAGAAGCTCTCCATGTGATCTTCCTGTCTGTGATCTTCAACATCTGAAATATGACAATATCCACAAGGGCATCGCGTCCCATACTGTAAACTAGCAAGCATGTCCCTCCCAGCATCAAGATATCTACAAAGAAATATGTATGACAGAATTAAAATTCCTATATATAGAACAAAACTTGCACCACAGCTCTCAACAAATCATTTATAAAAGTTTATCATGAAATGTAATATCAATTTCCTATTTTGCAGGAAAAAGGAGAACAAAAAAATCTACATTGCAGACCACTTGAAAAATCATGAAAGATAGTGCATCCTCTAAAAGCAAATGAAGAAACAAAAATCCACCAAAATACAATCAAATTTTCTATTTTGCAGGATAACTGAGAGAACAAAAAAATCTTAATTGCTAACCACTTGAAAAATCGTGAATGATAGTGCATCCTCTAAAAACAAAAGAAGAATAGCAACAATAAAAAAACACAAAAATACAATATAAACCATCTATCTATTTATAATGACTGTAACGAATTTTTCATGCCTAAAAGTTACTTTTAGTAGATTTTGCTTGCAGGGGAAAATTAATTTTCTTACTGTTTTTGAACAAGCTAATTTTTTTTTCTTACTGTTTGAAAATGAAATATTCTCTTAAAGCACTACAAGAAAACATGAAATAATCCCGCCTTGTTTTGGCTTTCCCTTTTAAAAGAGAAAGAAAGACCATGAGAACACTAGGTAATTGAAAATTCAGGTAAAGGGCTAGGCTGACTTCTCAAGTCTACTCTCAAAATCCATAATGATGTTGTCTTGAAATAGTAATCTGTTAGAATATATATATATATCAGAAGTCATGTTTAAAATATTAGTATTTAGTCAATTGTATTTGATTTCTGTGTACTGCACTATTACCAAGTCCTTAACTGATTATGATTATCCTTGCTTTGTTTGCATAGGATTAGGAAATAAGAGAATGATGAGGACCCCTAGACACACAACTACTCTCATCTGTTTATCGTTAGACCGCCAATTGTGGGTCAGATCCCTCCTAGTTATCACACTGTACATTCCACAGTGGCAGCACGATCTCTGAGGAACAAGAGTTGCAAAGATTGAAAGAAAATATATATATATATATATATATATATATATATATATATATATATAGGGGGAGGGCGAACAGAGAAGTGAGAAGTATACAGATTTAGAGGTGGGTTGAAAGGAAAAAATAAAGGCACTGAGAAATAAGAAAAAGAATAACATGGTGACCGTGAAACAGAAGAGAAGAGTAATTTGCATAGTAATATCCTAAGAAAAAGAGCGAGACTAAGAAATAATGCTAAACTGAAATTGGAAAATTAGAAGAGGCAGTGTTAAATCTCCCAAACCATGCTTGTGAAGACAGGTTCAAGGCTTCAATCCACAATGAAAATGAAGTACGCAACAAACATGTAAAGAACGAGATTCTTTAGAGAGAACGTTTCTTTTAAATTTGTAAGTACTAACTAACCTAGCCTTATTTATGTTGGTAAAGTGGGCTATATACAGTATACATTTGTACAACGATAAGCAGACATAAAAAAGAATTTTTTTATTCATAGTACCACAAACTAAAGCGGATATAAGCAGACCTAGGATCTCTGGTAGCTTTGTATAGCCAATATGTGCTTTCTATTAACTCAGGCCGCAGCGGGTAACTCTTTTGCCCATGCTGATATAAAGAGAGAAAAATATAGATAAAAAATATTAGAGATAATAAAGTAAAAGCTTCCTCCTAAGAGGAATTGTAAGATGCTTTTCTGTTGGCAAAAATAAGAATGCATTCGATTTGGCTAAATGAAAATGAAGGGCCATCAATTAAATGACAGGTTCATATCTTAAAATCTCCGACAGTCAATCTGACATAAACTGCTTGAATTACTCCAACATTAACAATGACATACAAACAATAATGTTCATCTTGCAATTAATTTTACTATCAACACTTGTTAAGTTATTGAAACACACCGTTTCAAAAAAAAAAAAGAAAATTTAAAATAAAATAAATAAATAATAGTAAGTAATAATATATATATATATATATATATATATATATATATAAACATAACATATCACACACACTTTCCCCTTTTCTTCTCCTCTCACTCCCGTAACTCTCTCTGCTCTACTCTCCCCTTCTTCATTTTTTTTCCTTCCTTCCCAAATCAAGCAATTTCATTCACAAATCAAACACCCATAAGAAAAATTATACATCCAAGGAAAGCCCTTTGTTAGTACAAGTGAGATTTGGAAGAATTTTGGGATTTGATTGTGTGCATTTGACACAAGTTTGATATTTTACGAATTATGGTTTTAAAGCTATGTGTTTTGAGAAATACAATTATAAGTGTGATTACCTAGGTGCACCTAGTATTGATTTCGGTTAGGTAGAGTTACTCCGTTAGATGGAGCCGCCCCTATGGATAGGCCGCCATTAGGAGGAGATGGCTATCAATGAGATGTAAACTCCCTAATTGAAAATGTTTTACGTTTTGTTTTGAGTCGAGAGAAAAGAGCTATCCGTTAGATGAAGCTACCACTAAGAGAAAGACCATTCTTAGTAGGAAAGAGCTATCAATGAGATGAAGCTAGTTCTCGATTCACCAAATTGTGATTATTTTCACTAAATGGAGTTTTCTATATTTTTTCAAAAATGCTTTTATTATGAATTTCATCAATGTATTTTTAAAGGCTTATAATCGTATTTTCAGCTCTTTACGATATTGGATTTTCTTGGAATAATTCTTATCGGATTGGAATATTTACCAATGTGTGAATTTTCAAGTGTATAAACGATTGTGGGTTAATAGAATTTTATACGGTTACTAGATTTGCAAATTGACATTATATTTGAGAAAATTAATTACTCGTGCCCATGTGTGTTTCCCTTTTAGTTGGTGGTGGTTGTTGTCTCCTCACTAAGTCCTTGTGACTTATTCTTTCATTTTCTATTTTTTTCAGATTCCCGAGCAGCTGAGTAGAAAGCTGCAAGTAGATTCGAAGTTCAGCATTGTCACTTTTTGGTAGGCCTCCTTGATAGATGGCTTTTTTGCTTATTTACATATTTCAGTCAGTGTATCTGCAGCTATATGGAGTCTAGAAATGTCTCATTTTGAATTGTACAAAAATGTAAAAATGTCATTTTGAGTTCTGGATGATGGAAACAGGTTTATGGACAGGATTCAGATCTTGGAAACGTTAAAAAAACAGAGGATACTCTGTCCAAATTTCTGTAAATATTATTTTGAAGTAAAATTAGTTATTTCAAGATTACTGAAATGTCATTGGTCAACTTGGATCGTTAGGCTTGCCGGACGTGATTCATAAGTCCGTGCGCCGGTCACGATTATTTTTTTGGGTTGTGACAAAGTTGGTATCAGAGCCCGGTTTTAGGTCCAAATAGCTGCAGACATAGAGTAATAATAGATTTCTACTAGTAAATTGTGAACCGCGGCACCATTTACTTGCAAAAAGCTATTAGAACTCTATGATGGTCTTATTTTTGTCTGAACTTGTGTCATTGATTCATGTTGTCTTTGATCGGTGTCACTTTCCTTGTCGTCTGCTTCTGTTTCTAATTAATGTTATTTTATTAGGTGAGGATGCCACCCAGGACTAGGAATCGTACTAGAAGGGAAGCTTCTGATGAGTCAATTGCACTACCTCAAGGCCCTCGTCAAAGAGGCCGAGGTTGTGTTCGAGGTCGACGTGGGGTTAACGTTAGAGGACGTGGAGTTAATGCAGGCAGACATGCCTTTGTTGAAGAGTTATTCAATGTTGAGGTTCCTAGAAGACGACGTGGAAATCCAGCTATGGAGAATGTTAACCTACAGGGTTTACAACAGGTTGTGCAACAACTTGTTGGTATTGTTGTTGGGCAGCAACAACAAGGAAATCAAACACATGAAAATTTTGAAGGTCAGCAAGAAGTTAGGCAGGCTGATCAGGTGGTGGCAGCTCCAACTAGGGGGATTGAGGTTACTTTAGCAGAATTTATGAAACTAAAACCACCTACTTTTTCTGGGTCTAGTGTGAGTGAAGATCCACAACGATTCATTGACGGCCTAGAGAGGTTATGGAGAGCATTGGGATGTTCAGAGGTAAGGGCAGTGGAATTGACATCTAATCAGTTGGAAGGTGTGGCATATGATTGGTTTGATACAGTGACACGTGGAAGATAAATGGAATTACCTCCCTTGACATGGAAAGAATTCTCTGAATTGTTTATGGCTTGTTTTCTTCCAGAAAGTGTGAGAGATCAATTAGCCCATGAGTTTGAGCGATTGGAACAAACTGAGGGGATGTCGGTTTCAGAGTATAGTGCCCGTTTTACATAGCTTTCTAGGTATGCTCCCTACCAAATCACAGAAGAGATGTGTATCAAGAGGTTCATCAGAGGGTTAAGGGAATACATATTCATATCAGTAGTCGGTACTAATTGTCATACTTTTGCGGATGTTTTGAGTTTGGCACTTCAGATTGAGCAGCGACAGAAGGATAAGGGAGGCAGTAGACAAGATTCACACAAGAAACAACGAGTGGAAGGATCTTACAGTAATTATTCTAATCGTGGCGGTGGATCTATGTTTGGTCATCAGGGGCAACAAAGATCAGTATCACAGAAGGGTAGTTTTAGCAGACAATCATCTGGTACAGTGTAAAGTCATAGGTCGGGTCAAGGGGGATCAACGAGATCTACTTTTCCTCAGAGGCATTCTAGTGGTACAACTTCAACATGTTCTGTTTGTGGTAGATTCCATTCTGGAACTTGTTCTTATGATGATAGAGAGTGCTTTCAATGTGGTCAAAGAGGTCACATTAAGAAGAATTGTCATGTACCTACAACATAACCATCATTTAGTCATGCATCAGCACCTACAGCTTTAGCATCTTCTCAGGCTCCTTCTGCACCTGGGAGACAAGTGGGAAATTATTTTGTTCGAGGTTCAGGAGCATCTCAACATGGAGGTAGAAGACCTGGGGGTAGAGGTCAGTCACAAGCAGGAAGAGGTTATGCTCGAGTTTTTGCTTTGACCCGTCAAGATGCTCAGGCATCTAATGCAGTGGTTACAGGTACACTTTCTGTTTGTTCCCAAGATGCGCATGTTTTGTTTGACCCTGGCGCTACACATTCTTTTGTATCATCATGATTTGCTTCTCGACTTGGTAAAAGTTCGTCTTTTCTTAATGAGACCTTAGTTGTGGCTACACCTGTTGGTGATAATTTGCTAGCAAAGTCTGTATATAGTTCTTGTGATGTATCTATTGGGGGTAAAGTGTTACCTGCGGATCTAGTAGTTATTGATATGGTAGATTTTGATGTGATTCTGGGTATGGATTGGTTGTTTATTCATCATGCCACCTTAGACTGTTACAATAAAGTAGTGAAATCTGAAACAAATGGGGGCGCAACCTTCTCATTTCAAGGAGAACGCAATTGGGTACCAAACAATTTAATCTCAGCATTGAGAGCTAACAAACTGCTAAGAAAAGGTTGTCAAGGGTACTTAGCATTGGTTAGGAATATCCAAGCAGGTGAAGAAAAATTAGAAGATGTTCCCATAGTGTGTGAGTTTCCAGATGTTTTCCCAGAACTTCCTGGATTACCACCTGATAGGGAAATTGAGTTCTCTATAGACTTAATTCCTGGCACTCAGCCCATATCTATACCTCCTTACCGAATGGCCCCAGCAGAACTGAAGGAGTTAAGGGAGCAGCTGCAAGATCTTCTTGACAAGGGTTTTATTCGTGCTAGTACTTCTCCATGGGGTGCACCAGTATTATTTGTAAAGAAGAAAGATGGATCCATGCGATTATGTGTAGATTATAGACAATTGAACAAGGTGACGATAAAGAATATATATCCTTTACCCCAGATTGATGAGTTGTTTGATCAACTTCAAGGAGCCCAGTGTTTTTCTAAGATTGACTTACGGTCCGGGTATCACCAATTGAAGATTAAGAGTGAGGATATATCAAAGACAGCTTTTCGCACTCGTTACGGACATTATGAATTTCTTGTCATGTCTTTTGGGCATACTAATGCTCCAACAGCTATTATGGATTTGATGAATCGTGTTTTTAAACCATTCTTGGATCGGTTCGTGATTGTTTTTATTGATGACATCCTTATTTATTCCAAGAGTACAGAGGAGCGCAAGCAACATCTGAGGTTGGTTTTGAAAACTTTAAGGGAGAAACAATTGTACGCCAAATTCTCTAAATGCGAATTTTGGCTGGAGAGCGTGGCGTTTCTAGGACATATTGTGTCAAAGAATGGAATAAGTGTTGACCCAGGCAAGGTTGACGCAGTGTAGAATTGGTCGAGACCCACCTCAGTGAAGGAGATTCGAAGTTTTCTTGGTTTAGCCGGCTATTATCGTCGTTTTGTGAAGGATTTTTCCAAACTTGCGTTCCCATTAACCAGATTGACCCAAAAGAAAGTTGAGTTTAAATGGACTGATGCATGTGAAGAAAGCTTTCAAAAGTTAAAGGAATGTTTGATTTCAGCACCTATTTTGGCATTACCAACGAGTGGTGGAGGTTATGTTGTTTATTGTGATGCTTCTAGAGTTGGTCTTGGTTGTGTTCTTATGCAGCATGGTAAAGTTATCGCCTATGCATCTAGACAACTTAAAAGGCATGAGCAGAACTATCCTACACATGATTTAGAGATGGCAGCAGTGATTTTTGCTCTTAAAATTTGGAGGCATTACCTATATGGAGAGACTTGTGAGATTTACACCGATCACAAGAGTCTTAAGTATATTTTTGAGCAGCGAGACTTGAATTTAAGACAGAGAAGATGGATGGAACTCTTGAAAGATTATGACTGCACGATCTTATATCACCCTGGTAAGGCTAATGTTGTTGCAGATGCTTTAAGTAGGAAGTCCATGGGTAGTCTTGCTCACTTAACAATAATTAAGAGGCCTATAGTTAAAGAATTTCAAGAAATTGTTGAAAGTGGAATTCAATTTGAGATTGATCATTCAAGGACATTGTTAGCCCACATGAAAATTCGTTATACCTTAATTGATGACATCAAACATGCTCAAAGTCGAGATTCAGATTTGATGAAAACAGTGGATAATGTGCGAAATGGTAAAGTTTCAAACTTCTCAGTTGCAACTGATGGTGTTTTGTGGTTGAAGTCTCGAATTTGTGTTCCAAATGTTGGTGATTTAAGGAGAAAAATCTTAGAGGAGGCTCATCATTCTTCTTATACTATTCATCCAGGTTCTAATAAGATGTATCAAGATTTACGAGAATTTTATTGGTGGGAAGGAATGAAGAGAGATGTAGCTGATTTTGTCTCTAAATGTTTAGTGTGCCAGCAAGTGAAGGCTGAACACCAGAAGCCTGCAGGTTTACTTCAACCTATTGAAGTACCTGAATGGAAGTGGGAAGGCATTGCTATGGATTTTGTTACGGGTTTACCACGGACTCAAAAGGGTTATGACTCTGTATGGGTGATTATAGACCGTTTGACCAAGTCTGCACATTTCTTACCTGTGAAGACTACCTATACTGCTTCTCAGTATGCTAAGATTTATTTAGAGGAGATTGTCTCTCTACATGGTGTACCAATTTCTATTATCTCTGATCGTGAGGCTCAATTTACTGCTCAGTTTTGGAAGTCTTTTCAAGCTGCATTGGGAACTCGTTTGAATCTTAGTACAGCTTTTCATCCTCAAACTGATGGTCAATCTGAGAGAACTATACAAATTCTAGAAGATATGCTCCGTGCTTGTGTTCTTGAACTTGAAGGAAATTGGGATCGATATTTGCCTATGATGGAATTTGCATACAATAACAGTTACCAATCAAGTATTCAAATGGCACCTTTTGAGGCATTGTATGGTAGGCGATGTAGGTCTCCTATAGGGTGGTTTGAAGTGGGAGAAGCTAAGTTAGTGGGTCCCGAGTTGATTCAAGATGCCATTGATAAGGTTAAGTTGATTCGAGATCGCTTAGTAACTGCTCAGAGTAGGCAAAAATCTTATGCTGACAAGAGGCGTCGCCCTTTAGAGTTCACAGTGGGGGAGCATGTATTTTTACGTGTTTCACCAATGAAGGGTGTTGTGCAGTTTGGAAAAAGGGGCAAGCTAAGTCCAAGGTTCATTGGGTCGTTTGAGATTTTGGAGAAAGTCAGACCTGTAGCTTATCGATTAGCACTTCCACCGGATCTCTCGGGAGTTCATCCGGTCTTTCATATTTCTATGCTTCGGAAATACCTTTATGACCCTTCTCATGTGATTAGTCATGAAGATGTGCAATTGGATGAGAATTTGTCATTTACCGAACATCCGATAGCTATAGTAGATAACGAAGTGAGACGTTTACGCTCAAAAGATATTGTTTCAGTGAAGGTTCTTTGGAAAGGTCCGTCCGGTGAAGAAACCACTTGGGAACCCGAAGAAGTCATGCGCGAAAGGTATCCGCACTTATTTGAAAATCAAGGTTAGTAGTGTTTATCAGATGTATAAAAAATTCAAGGATGGATTTTCTTAAGGGAGAAGAATGAAACACACCGTTTCAAAAAAAAAGAAAGAAAATTTAAAATAAAATAAATAATAGTAAGTAATAATAATAATAATATATATATATATATATATATATATAAACATAACATATCACACACACTTTCCCCTTTTCTTTTCCTCTCACCCCGTAACTCTCTCTGCTCTACTCTCCCCTTCTTCATTTTTTTTCCTTCCTTCCCAAATCAAGCAATTTCATTCACAAATCAAACACCCATAAGAAAAATTATACATCCAAGGAAAGCCCTTTGTTAGTACAAGTGAGATTTGGAATAATTTTGGGATTTGATTGTGTGCATTTGACACAAGTTTGATATTTTACGAATTATGGTTTTAAAGCTATGTGGTTTGAGAAATACAATTATAAGTGTGATTACCTAGGTGCACCTAGTATTGATTTCGGTTAGGTAGAGTTACTCCGTTAGATGGAGCCGGCGCCGCCCCTATGGATAGGCCGCCATTAGGAGGAGATGGCTATCAATGAGATGTAAACTCCCTAATTGAAAATGTTTTACGTTTTGTTTTGAGTCGAGAGAAAAGAGCTATCCGTTAGATGAAGCTACCACTAAGAGAAAGACCACTCTTTGTAGGAAAGAGCTATCAATGAGATGAAGCTAATTCTCGATTCACCAAATTGTGATTATTTTCACTAAATGGAGTTTTCTATATTTTTTCAAAAATGCTTTTATTATGAATTTCATCAATGTATTTTTAAAGGCATATAATCGTATTTTCAGCTCTTTACGATATTGGATTTTCTTGGAATAATTCTTATCGGATTGGAATATTTACCAATGTGTGAGTTTTCAAGTGTATAAACGATTGCGGGTTAATAGAATTTTATACGGTTACTAGATTTGCAAATTGACATTATATTTGAGAAAATTAATTACTCGTGCTCATGTGTGTTTCCCTTTTAGTTGGTGGTGGTTGTTGTCTCCTCACTAAGTCCTCGTGACTTACTCTTTCATTTTCTATTTTTTTCAAATTCCCGAGCAGCTGAGTAGAAAGCTGCAAGTAGATCCGAAGTTCAGCATTGTCACTTTTTAGTAGGCCTCCTTGATGGATGGCTATTTTGCTTATCTACATATTTCAATCAGTGTATCTGCAGCTATATGTAGTCTAGAAATGTCTCATTTTGAATTGTACAAAAATGTAAAAATGTCATTTTGAGTTCTGGATGATGGAAATAGGTTTATGGACAGGATTCAGATCTTGGAAACGTTAAAAAAACAGAGGATACTCTGTCCAAATTTCTGTAAATATTATTTTGAAGTAAAATTAGTTATTTCAAGATTACTGAAATGTCATTGGTCAACTTGGATCGTTAGGCGTGCCGGACTTGATTCATAAGTCCGTGCGCTGGTCACGATTATTTTTTTGGGTCGTGACAGTTATATATCTCAAACTGCTCTTTCTCTGATATTATGTAAGGATGTAACTTCAAAAAAGTAGGCTCCTTGTTCTTGCACTACAAAAGAAGCTAGCAATTTTCATTCTTATGAAAGAATTTTTGGTACTCTTCGTAATCTTTGGTTCTGTCTTGTGATGAAGTTTTTACGGTTCATGTTAATTGTTTTGCCAGCTTGTTGTCTTAGCCGTATTTTACTGCACATGACTTGAGCCAAGTGCTCTCAACAAGAATGCCTCTTTGCCTTTAAAGTTTAAACTTGTTATGGGATAGAGTTCGCTAATTGATTCTCTTTAGGGTTCGATTCATATGACTTCAAGAATGTACCCATTCTAAATTTTTCAACATCTCTGTTTGAAGGATATCTAATCATCCCAATAGTTGTGCCTATCTCTTTTCTCTCTAATGAGACTCTTTTTCAATAACAGATTTAATTTATCATATGAACAGAGATTTTGAGCTAGAAGTTTGTTGAAGAGGGTGTTGTGTGCAATTGATGACCAATTACCTTAAAACACTACAAATAGAAAGAACTTCTTTTCAAAGGAGGCTCGAGCTATATAACTAAACAAGCATTTTAAAAGCTATATTGGGTCTCAGGTGTCAAAACTAAATATACCTGAACACTGAGACTAGCAAGATTAAAGCCCTCAGGGGTAAAACCATATCTTCTCCAGACACTCAAGAAGGCAGCATGAGTACGAATTGCAGGATTGATATCTCCGGCTAAAACCTTGCAAAAATACTTGTTATAATTAGCCTTAACTATGGCACAGTTTTTTATACAGATCAACTAAAAATACTAAATTATATCCAAAATCAAGAAAATAAAAACCTGAAGGCCAGGCCAAAATGCCTGCAGACTGTTAAATAATGGCCAGACAATAGCAGCAGAGTCCATATTCACTTCTACATACCTAAAAGCAGAAATCCAAGTCCAAGTCTCAAACTTTAAATACATTAGAAAAATAAACATACTTTTGAGTTTTGAAGAACTTAGACTGCAAGTCAACAATATTTACAGGGGGGCACGCATTGCCACAAGCATTTACCAAGGATCGTGATAAAGATAATGCATCGCAGCAGCATAAGCTTCCTGAAATATATACAAGTACTCCTCATCTCCAAATAATAGATAAGCCTGAAAGATCATGTATGGAAAACAAAATCAAACAACACAATATAAATATTAACTGACAAAATTTAGCACAAAAAGGGACATTCGCAGAAGAGCAAAATGAATTCAAGCAAAAACTATTTCAATTGGTTAATAATGTTCAAAAATTGGTTAATCAATAACCACTATATGACTTAATCACTTGAGTAGATATATGCTCCTAAACTGAATATTTTTTAACTAATAATTTCATTTAGCAATTTTCCCCGAGAATCTTTAAGCACCGCATGTTTTTTCATACAATAAAAAACATAAATCATACAAGCAAATAGATAGGGCTCATAATTGACAAGCATAAATAAGTTGGCACCTACAAGGCTAAGTTCAATGATTGTAACAAAATTATAGCCACTGTTGAAAGTAGTCTCCAATGCATAAAATTCTAAAGATATCCTCAGCACATAGGTCAAACAAGTGGAAGAACGGTAATAGGAAGAATATAATGCGGGCCAACTTTACTTGTTTAAATTTGGTAGATACTGTTGGAATTATAAAATAAATTCCTTAGGAATATATATAGTTATTCATGCAACTAGAAGATCAATAGTTAATTATTTGCCTAGTAAATCACATTTATGTAGGAACCAGAAAGCTGATTAATGTCCTTGTAACTCCCATATTGTATTTACTTTCTAGAGTGTATATAAACAGATCAGCTGAGTGGAATTTCACTCAAGTATTTCACAAATCCTTTAGTTTTCTCTCTAAGTCCTTTCAACAGATACATAGACAAATTATTTTTTAAATATTTTCATAAAAGAAAAAATCATTAATATATAAAGAAAGCACATTATCACATTATCGAAAACCTATGTTTTTTTCTAAATCAGATAAAACCAATGAAGCAAAAGAAGAGAAATGTACAAATAGGAAGAATATCATATTAAGTAAACTATACAGTGAAGCAAAAGCAAATAAAACAAAAATGTGTGTCCACTTGAATACTGACACACGGGGAAACACATCACACAAAATATGCAAGCGAAATTCCTTCAACATCATGGATAAGTTTTGGTATACTCAACTAATTCTAGATAGTAATAAGGAACTGTGGTTATTTTGCAGATTAATAGAAATTGACGCTTTCAGTACAAATGTCTCTATGGAGGCTTCATCATACTAAATTTCAGCTACTAACCTTCAATAAATACTCATAAAAAGAGTCGATACTAGTTCCTATCCCAGCATCCTGCACAAAGTCAAAGAGAGTGATGTAGTTACTATTATTAACAAACATAGCCTGCAACGTACACACGTAGATAAAACAGAAGTAGGAATAGAAGCACTATATAATTGCTGAAGAAAGTAGGACATAAAATTCAATATATTATATGTTCCATTTTATTAAATATTGGGTCACTACAGATAATAGATGACAAAATACCACAAAATAAAGAATGCTTAATATATTAGTATATATTTGTGCACGTGTGTGTGTTACTTAAAACTCTTTATTGTGTAATTTTCAACAAACAAAATGCATGATGTACCTTTTGTGTCCATTCACCTGTAAAAACATTAATATGTGCACCGACCAAATTAAGCTTTGAACGCCGCGCCCAAATTGCAAGCACTGCATTCTTGGTGACTTGTTCAAAAACTGCATGTTAAAAATTCAAAAAGAAAGGACCATAATTAATAAGACAGTGAACCCTAGTCCCCCCACCCCAAGAGAGTGAAGAACGTAAAAATTGACGAGTAAGGAAAAGCTAAAAACCAAAGTACATAGCATAAATGAGAAGAAAACTTTAAATCATTACAAATACTTTGAAAAAAAAAAAGGGCAACCAGGTGCACTAAAGCTCCTGCATACGCAGGGTCCGAGAAAGGGTCCCACCATTTGGTGTATTGTACGCAGCCTTACCCTATTTTTTACACAAGAGGTTGTTTCCAGGACTTGAACCCGTGACCTTTCAGTCACATGATAACAACTTTACCGGTTGCGCCAAGCTTACCCCTCTCATTACAAATACTTGATTAAACTTAAATTTTAAATCCATAAGAAAGTCCTAAACAATTGATAGGTCACAAATTAACAACTTAATCTAGAGTATTAACAAGTACAGCTTAAAAACTGAACAAATAGACAAATACAAAACACCAAGCTTTTGATAAGTGCCAAGAAAAAAATATCAAGACTAAGTAGTCAAATTCTAGATATCTAATCTAGAACATATTTTAAGTTAAAATCATAATCTTCCATAGGATAGCAAATACTGCCAAGTAACGTTGCTGATCCCATGCATCCCAACCAGATTGCAATTCTGCTTATGATCAGGATAACCAAGGTCATCAAAGATCATAAGATTGTATGATTTGATGAGTAAGATCACGATTTTGACCACCTTGTGACCAGATGAAAGCCAAAGCATTTGATGAATTATATCAATCTTTAGGCACCACAATTAGTTGTGTATGAATGATCCAAAATCTATTAGATTTGAACTCCTTACATAACATATGTGTGCAAATGATCAAAAGGTGAAATGGTAAACTTACTAGGATCATTTGTCAAACGGCTTAGAACACCAAATTCAAGAGTCAAGGTTCCACCACCAGCTGTTGAAGTTATCTAAGCACGAGAAGTAATAACTTTTAGCACAATATGTAACAAGAAAAAAGTTGACAATATACGAAATATATAAGAAAAATGATCTTGGAAAAATTCCCTGTTTCTCAAAACCAAAAATAGTGGAACAAAGAAGAGTGTCTGAGACATTTCCTGTGCTAAACTAAAATAAGCTTATCACTTGTAACTTATACATCATTTGACACTATTAGCCACTTTGGCAGCTAGACCTACATCTTCTAACATAAAAGCAGAAAGCATAGGTTAAGACATTACCTTGCTTTCATGTTTATCAACTCCATGCAACAAATTTACAGACCCAAATGGAATTCCTGAAAATACAACATAGCATATAAAAGTCAACATATGAAGCACTATGGAGGAGGTGAAACAACATTCTCCATCAAGCTAGGCTGAAATAGTATCGATTTTGCACCAATCTCAGTAAATAACTAGAAAGGTGATTTCTTAACACCTCTCTGCAGCTACTTTACTGAAATTGTGTATGTTATGGAGAACATATGTCTTGGTTTCATGTACAGCAAGAGGCTAAGCAAGGTGAACCTCCGTCCCCTTTGTTGTTTACTTTAGGGGTTGAATTTGATCATTAAGTCCAAGGCTTTCAAGAGCTGTTGATAGGGAACTCATAAAGGGTATTAAAGTTTGTTCAGATAATATTCGTGTTCCACTTTAGTTTGCTAAATAATATTGCTCTGGTTCACTCTTTCCAGATAAGGATAGTGATCTTTTAGTTCTTTGAATGTATTTCTAGTCTGATGAATAATGGGGGGTATTCAATAGTCTAATGTTGGTGAACAAAACAAGTAAACAATTTCCTTGTTAGTAGGGAGAGCTGGAGAGGGTCGTCGCAGTAAAAATAATGAAGCCAATTTTGATAGCATGCAGTTTATATAATTCTTCAGTGCATTTAGTTGAAGCAGAACGCATGGATATTTAAGGGTGTCCTTTTGCTCTTAAATTTTCTATGAGATAGGGTTATGCTTTTAACATCTATATGATGTTCTGCCCATGGTTGTTTCAAGGGGGTTTCCCTCTCCAACTTGCAGAGAGATGAGGCAGCCTTCTTGAATAATTAAGTCTACATTATCCTCCCTTTCAGTATATATACCTTCTTTTTTCCTGATTAAGTTTTTCTCTTTAAAAAAATCATGACAAATTTCAGCCCTCAAACTTTAAACATGCTATATGAAGCACAGAGAGTTTTTTAATAAATACACACACTATCATTCTTCGGTTGTACGTGTAAGTGATAGAGAACCAGTGGTGTACAATGCCATCAAATTGCAAATTAGAAAGATAATATATTTAGTTCAAAAAGGATGCAGATAAAATAATCCTTTTAGGAATTGAGACAGATAATTATGAACAAAAACATACTAAAGGATAGGCACAACTATGTATGAATCAAGTAATACCAGTAGGAGTATCAAATGCAGGTAACAACCTCCTGGCAAGATCTTCAGCTAAGTTCAGCAACTGATTATCATACGATGGAACTCTCATACCCTGCAAACATTAGATGAGAAGAGAATCGTTTAAGACCTAAGATGTCCACGTACAAAAAGATATTCTTTACATAAAAGATACCAAATCAGTACAATGAATGCATAAATAAGCACCCAAAAGAGATGGAGAGGGACAAGCAGAGGCCTGAAAATAATTATACTACCACCTAAAAAACCACCTTCCTAAAAATTATACTACCACCTAAAGGGTGGAAACTAGAAAGAACTCTTCGAATCAATTAATCACTTAAAAACCACCTTCAGCACTGCATCTCAAAAGGACTCGGCACATGGATAGAAACATCCATATAACTAAAGGGCCATTGCAATTTCAAAACTTGCCAGTCAATAAAACAGTAATATACAGAGAATCTGACAATCCAGAGTCGGATCACCAGACAAATATAATCCAAATTATAATTTTTTATAAACATGTGTTAGTAAGTTAGTAGTTATGTTAGTTTCCAGAGCTCGAATCTTGAACCTTCTCCTTAAAACTCTTTCAGTGTCCCTTAGCTCACCAACTGAGCTACCTACTTGGAACAAGTATAATCCAAATTGATTTTCAAACCAGATATCCCAAAAGAACTTGACAATAACAAAAAAGCCAATATCTACGAAAGAGTTACTACTATTCACCACCCAAAAAAAAAAAAGGTGAGAAGCCATAACCTCATATAATCCTCCTAAGTCACATTCAAATTCCTATTCCAATCAACACATTCTTGATGCGCCACGAAAC
Organism: Medicago ruthenica; assembly: GCA_018208015.1. Taxonomy (NCBI): domain Eukaryota; kingdom Viridiplantae; phylum Streptophyta; class Magnoliopsida; order Fabales; family Fabaceae; genus Medicago; species Medicago ruthenica. The sequence continues at coordinate 35,150,934 of CM031371.1, read as the reverse complement.
AAAACCTAGACTAATAAATTCAAGTGTATCATTACTATTATCATCATAAAATAATAAAAACTGTACCGTAGCATAATCAGAAGCGATTTGATGAGCTGAAATCAATCCACCAAGTACCCTAATAGTCGTCTCAAAAACAGAAACCGTTTTATTCTGCAACTCAAACAAACATAGAATAAACCAACCATAACCAAATAAAAACAAACTTTTAACATTTCACTTATTCAATAACTAGAATGAATTAGTTGACTCTACTCACTATCATATCAAAGCGAAGATTTTTACCAATCCATTCAACAGAAGCTGCAAACCGTTCACGATCACCAAGTAACGCCAAAGTATCCAACGAATCAATCTGCATGTCATTTCATTTCAATTTCAGTATACACCTGTAATTAAATTTAATCAGACACCGACACATATCAGACACCAGATACGCACCAAAGTTAAGGCGTAACCGCCAAGAGTATCTTGGCCTTTGCAAGAAAGAGGTTTTAATTCATCAAGAGGAAAAGCGTTATCCATATAACCATTAAAAGCGTGATAGAACATTTCACCAACTTCGTTTCTAAGTTGTTTAGCTTCTTCTTTGGTGACGCTATCGGCGAAAGATAATGTGAAATAACAAGAAGAAATGCACGCTACTAATATTAACATAGATGAACGGATCTGAATCCGCCGCATCATTCTATCACCACCTTCCATTGAAACTAACAAGTTGCACTATCTTTTCATTTTCAAACTCTGGTTATTACAATTACAATGAATCCAGTTTAGAGTTTAGACACGAATTCGATCCAATCACAATCCATTATTTTGATATGTCAGCTCAATTTTGTAAATCAATCTCATTTTAATTTCATTTATTTATTATTATTATTATTATTATTATTTATCATGATGATTAAACCTTTTTTTCTTTTCTTGTTTATTATGTTTTTTACACATTTTCTCATCAAAAGTAGTGTTATTAATATCGGATCGCGGAAAATATAGGATCGTCAAAAATCTGATGTGACAAATAGCGGCTAGCGTAGCTGACAAATAGCGGAGGCCACAAAACAATTTAAATAAATATTTAAATTGTTTTGTGATATGTTGGTTCAATTTTGTAAATGAATCTTACTTAAATTTTTATTTCATTTATACAATATTTAACAAAATTTATTTAATATTTAAGTTTTGTTTTCTTATAAACTAATTTTATCAGTATTTTTTTCACCATTTCTTATCAAATTTAATCTCTAATAGAAAAAAAAAATCATTTATGTTTAGTCTCTTATTTGGTGTTTTACCAAATTCACAAAATGAGGTACTAATCATTGATGAAATTTTTACATAAACTAAGTGTGTGTTTGGTTCCACGGCTTGTGGAATTGATTTTGCCTAAATTGATTTTAGATAAAAGTGAGTTGAAATTGAAATAATTTATGTTTGAATACAATCACAAAAAAGTGATTTTAGTTTATTGATGTTGTTTGGGTAGTTTGGATTGGAATTGCTTTTGAGTGGATAAATTATTAAAATAAGTTTCGGTGTGAGTTTTTTTTATGCAAGAATATATTTTATGCATTTCATCTAAAAAATAGGTATTTGTGTGTGTTTGGATTTTCTTTTATGTAGATTTGTTAGATTATAGTTACTTTTAAATATATTGATATTATTAAATAAATTTGTACCAAAAAAAATTAATAAATAAAATGTAGGAATAACTCCATTAAAAACTTGAAAATAAATAATATTAAACAATAATAGCAGGAAATTATTATAGTTTTTTTTTTTTACAAAATAAACTATTATAGTTATTAAAATCAAAGTATTTAAATCATAAACAAAAATATCATAGTATTTAAATAAAAAGCCAAAACTAATGGAGGAAAATAAAAGAACGTGAAAAACAAGAACCACACACTTCGCATACAGTCATTGTTATAAAACTTTATCAAATGATTGATTCTCAAAGAAAATAATAAAATAATCCATCGGCGTCAATAAAATGGAAACGCAATTTTTGCTGGACGCAGAAGCTGCTCCCACGAGCTTCGGACAAACGCCGTTCTAAAATCAAAATCACATCAAAACATGGATAGCCAAACATGTGGATTTAGTGATAAAATTGAGTTTGGCAATTTGAACGCGGTTTCTAACGTGAAACCAAACGAGTGCTAAATTTGACACACAAGGTAATTTTGTATATGTTTTTCAATAAAAAAAATGTTATAAATATTCGTTATAATGCCACTGTATTAACATAAATATGAGACAACTTGATTACTCTTTAGGACACAGAAGCACTTGGAACCACGAGGTCTAAAGTGTAAATCCCTTAATAACTAAGATAACTCAAAATTACTCAAAAACAAATAAAGATAACTCAATTTGCTAACATACTAATATTAGTTTTCCTATCAAAACAATATGAATAATTTGTCAAAAACCGTAACTTATCAAACAACTCGGTCACTAAAACTTGTGTAAACACTACTAAATCTATCTAACTCACTCAATTTCAACTAGGATTTAATTTGTTTGCATGGTAACGAGGAAACGATTATACATTGTATTGGAGATTGTTCCATTGCCAATCGAACGTGTGAATCCCTTGGTTTTGTGAATTGGCTGAGATCTGAAGTTGCAGCAGGCCTTGCTGCCAAATTGTTTTTGGTTACTCAGTGAGTTAATGTGAGATAGGAGTATATTCACATCAAAGAACTCATACCGAGTCTTATCAGGTCGAAGAAGACTTGGACTATCATGACAATTTATTTTCCTAACAATGCTTCAAAGGTCCAACACTAATCCCCAATGGAGGGTTACTTGGTATTGGTGAATGGTGACCTGCTTATAATAGGCAATGGTTGCTGGATGGTTGGGGTATAGTGGCTATTTAGGTACTTCAAAAAACACTCTTGCTAAGCATTCACAAAGACCTGTCAAGGGAACAAATCTCAACTATAAATTATTCCAAAATTTGGTAATCCTTCAAATGAATCAAATCATAAATCTAAAAGTTGTAAATCATCCAGCTAACTGATCATGAATTTAGTTCGCGGTTAAACCAGTTCAATGATTTGTCTCCCATATGCACTTCGTTCAAAACCTTTTTCAATAGGCAAGTTCTTTTGTAAAGGAAATTACACACCATATCTGACAATACAATAATAATTCAAATTTCGTAAGAGTAGAATATTGTCTTTGTCCCTAAACAAATTGGAATTTAATTTAAAGTAACCCAGGGTCAGATATGAAGACCCCATAGTCAAAAGCTATTAATCTACAGTGACAAATCCTCAATCTATCCTAACAAGTCAGTACATATATGATCATAACAGTGACCAGTAAAAGAGGCTCCCTGCAGGTCCACCGAACATGTCCCGTCCAGGTAAAGCGTAATTGTAAGAATCTTGAATGAATGTGAAGAAGCTGATCCAAATGCCATAGCAATGCTCAGTTATCCATCATTCCTACAGGTGGAGAATAAATGTGCATTACAATTAGGGACCTCAGGAGTAGAGAGAAAAGTAAATACTTGACGACGTATTGCATTTGATGAACAAATAAACCAATCGTAAGTAGTCTACTGAAGACACAAGTAACTCTACAACAGATGGAACATATATAACATGTAAGTATTGATGCGCAGCCCACGCTGTTTGATACATAATACATATTGTATCATCCTGTTTTATTTAATATTTAAGTATTCCACAGTAAAACTTGAGCTAACTTCTCAACTGATAGTAACTGTGTTCAATTTGGCGTCAAACTCACTCAACCAAACGTAGTTGCCACAATAACAATAAATTGGAAATAAGGTGTCAAGTGTGTTCTGGTATGTGTTGAAATTAAAACGAACAAATTCATCCTGTCATCATATTCTCATGATTCTTATACTTCATATCCCCTTTCTTTCAAGGAAGACAGTAAGAAAACATTTTCTTGATAAATTTCCACATTCAAATAGTTATTATAGGCATTTACACAGGGTAAAACTATCAAGCATGAGACATATTAAAGAATAATAACTAAATCCACCACTTTAAATGCAAAATTGAAAAGTAACTAAACTAAAAGATATGAGAAAGGTAAGGGACCTGAACACAAAAGACACAAGTGAATTTATTTATAAATAGGGAATGGATTTCGAGAGGGTTCTTTAAAGCTAGTGATAAGAGTAAATTCTTATCATACAATCATACGTGAATAATCAAGATTAAAAGCTTTTAATGGTCACATAATCACATGACCTCTGTTGTCAATAGCGGCCGCCACCGGCGCTATCGCGGCGCGGCGCGGCGGAATTGGCCAAACCGCTACCCAACGCTCTGGTGCGGTGCGTTTGGAAGAAGCGGGTAAAGCGGGCGAGTTTTTGGTGAAGCGGAGCGGGTAAAAGCGGGTCAAATCGGGCGCTTTTTTATCTCTCGTGTAAAATACAGGACTACCCTTCACTTAACCTTTTGGAGGGTCGTTTTGGTAATATTAGAAACCCTAACTATTTCTCTTCTCAATCAGAACCAAAACACAGCCGCACAACTCTCTTACTCCCTTCCAGCTCTTCTCTTCACCGTTTTCTCTGTTCAACAAACAACAAACCAATCCTTCATCTCTTCTTCAAAGGTAATTTCCTTTCCCTCTCTTTTCAATCCTTCCTCTCTGTTTTTTTTTATTCCCTTCTATTTTTTTGTTCATCTCTTCTTTTCTTTTTTTTTCAACTTTCTAGTTTTCTTCTCTATTTTTTTCCTCTCTGTTTTTTTGTTTATTTTTTATTCTATTTTTTTGTTCATCTCTTCTTTTCTTTTTTTTTCAACTTTCTAGTTTTCTTCTCTATTTTTTTCCTCTGTTTTTTTTGTTTATTTTTTATTCTATTTTTTTGTTCATCTCTTCTTTTTTTTCAACTTTCTATTTTTTCCTCTCCATTTTTTATTCTATTCTGTTTTTTTTCAACTCTATTTTTTTCCTCTTTATTTTTTATTCTATTCTGTTTATTTTATTTTTATTCTACTTTCTAATTCTGTTTTTATTTATTTTGTTTTTTAATTCTGTTTTATTTTTATAATTCTGTTTTTTTTATTTGGTTTTTTAATTCTGTTTTCTTTTTATATAATTCTGTTTTTTTTTATTTTGTTTTTAAATTCTGTTTTTTTTATAGGCTTAAAGTGTTGGCTACCTTGACTTTTATTAGTTATTCTTGCAAGTATATTCTTATGTTTTGTTTAAGACTTGTTTTATTTCAAATTATGAATTTTATTAGTATTTTTTTTTCAACATTATAGTATTTTAGTATTAAAATATTAGTGTCCGCGTCACGGGAATAGCGCCCGATACGCGCCCGCATCCCGCGCCGCGCCGCTTTTCCGCATTGACAACAGAGCACATGACCACTTAAAAAAGTCTCAACCTTGTCTTTCAAACTTGTATAAAGAAGTTTCCAATTAGATCGGAAGGTAATTAAAAATATGAAATGTAATGCAACATATATTAGAATAAGCAAAAGTTATGCACCTGCTTCTTTTTCTTCTTAGGTCTTCTCTTTCTCCGAGGCTTGTGAGCATCAGAGTTGGAGCTTAGACTACTGCCATGACCTGTCCGAGGCTTGTGAGCATCAGAGTTGGAGCTTAGACTACTGCCATGACTGGTCCCTGATCTTGAGGGTTCCCTTACTCTGAAGTCTGAGCTGGTCCCTGATCTTGAAGGTTCCCTTACTCTGAAGTCTGAGCTGCTTTTGCTGTTTGATGCATTGCGTGATGTAGAAATATCAGATCTCTGTTTAGATGAATTTTGGCCTGCAGACCCAAACCTTGACAACTTGTTTGAAGGGCGAGGAGGAGGCATCAAAGCTCTAGCAGAAATCTGCCTCTACAAAAATGGGCTAAGATATTTAAAAACTGCAAAATAATGTGACTATCTATTCGGTATTAGAGTAAATTGAAAATTAAAACAACAAATTACTAGTTGTTACTCTTGCGGCGAACCTGATTTTTTTCATCGCTGGACATGCCAGACACAGCTTTTCCAGAAGCACTAGAAGCCTGCTCTCTACAACCAATAGAAAATTTTATCCACTACTTTTCATCGATATAATTCCAAAAAACTTATTGAGATAACTACCCAAGTACTAAAACATCTTTGCTCACCTGGTACTTTTGTCTGTCAATTCATCATCTGCGTCAGCTTCATCACTAGAACTTCCAGCAAGGAAAAAATCATCATCACTGAGATCCAGAAGACCGTCATCCTCACTGCCAGTCTCTGCAACAGTAGCACGAAATTTCGTTGACATTTTATCAAACAGGAAGGAGGTATAAATACAAAGGCACATTTATAAATATGAAGCATAGCTATAGAACCCAGTCACCAATTTCAAACAGAGCTCAGCTCACACCAACTAAAACCAAGCACTTCAAAATAAGGGTAAGTAGCAATAGAAACATTCTATGCAGGGGCGGATGGAAAAATTATCTAGGAGTGCCAATTTATGAGCACAACCATATCAAGATAAAAGAAAGTGTACACAGAATATTAAGGAAGGTGCCATTTGATCAATTGATTTAAAGTGCAGGTAATACACATCAACCAAAAAATGTAAAGTCACATAGACAATTGACTCAAAACTTTCAAATTAAAGTGCCACAAAATAATTTTACAAAGAAATGTAAAGAAAGATGAAAAATTAGGGGTTGCCATGGCCAACATAGGCCACCCCTTGGCTCCACCCCTGGTTTTATGGCCCTGTTTACATAAACAACTTAATTAAGCGCTTATAGCATTAGCACTAATGATATAAGTGCTTAAGTATACACTCTTTCTATAGCAAAAGATAAAATAAAATCAAACTGTTTTCGTATGAACTATCCTGGAGAACTTATGAAAATAAGCTGAAAATAGTTTATGGACATATCATAAGCGGTTTCCTGAAGCTCCCCAAAGTAGTCTCTCTCACAAGTGCTTATGTTAGTAGATAAGCTTAAATAAGTGAATCCAAACTATGGTATAGATAATGAAAGCAATGATAGTCTCCAAAGCGTAACTCAAGTGGTTGATCTAGCGTTCAAACTCTGACTACCCACATAATACACCAACAACAAATATTTGCCTATTAACAAAATTAAAAGCATTTATAATAAACCACCTTCTAAATCCTTGCCAGTTGCAGCAGCCGCAGATAACCTGTCTTCAATCTGTTTGCGCAGCCCATTTCGCTTGTCAACTATCTCCGCATCATCAGTTCCACTAAATAAAGGAACATATTTCTCATTCTTGGGAAAGTACTGCGCATTGAAATTGAACCATACTCAATTTTATTAGTCGATATTTATCACCATTAGCGAGTATAAGACCCTGTTTAGATAAACAACTTAACTAAGTGCAACCCCTTATCATATAAGTGCTTATGTTGTTTTCATATAAAGTTATAAGTTGTTTTCATAAATTATCCTAGACAGCTTACGGAAATAAGTTGAAAACAGCTTATGGGTATGTTATTAGCATTTCTATAAGCTCAACCAAACTGTCTCACAATTGCAGATGTCAATAAATAAGCTCAAATAAGGCAATCCAAACAGACCTAGACATAATTTGTCACTTGAAAAACACTAAAAGACGTAACATAACATAAACTATTTTTATAACAAAAGATAAATAAAAGCAAATCATTTCCATACAAGCTATATGCTATTTTCATAAGCTATCCTTAAAAACTTATAGAAAAGGGCCCATTTGGATTGGATTATTTTTGAGTTTATGAAAAATAGCTTATGCAAATAAATAAGCTTTTATGCTAATTCATAAGTTCTCACTAACAAAAATTGTATCTTCATAAGTTGTTTTTTCATAAACTAGCTTATTCCAAACAGACCCATAAGCTGAAAATAACTTATATACATGAGTACATGTCATAAACTGTTTCCATTAGCTCCCCAAAGAGTCTGACAAATGCTTATGTTAATAAATGAGGTCGAAAAAGTGAATGCAAACAGAACATAAATATATAACTTGTCAACAAAAACAGTAAAAGACATACCATAACATATTGAAGATCTTGTTTAAGTGATGCAAGCTGATCAGGAGAAGCAGATTGAGCCGAAGAAGACGATGAAGAAGCACGCTGAAGCTTCTCTAAGCGTCTAATTCTCCGTTCAATTTTTCTCCTCTCAAAGAACTTAATCTTCTTATCACGTAAAAATATCTTACGTTCCACGGCGAGGCGAGTGTGAATATCCTGCTGTTTCTTCAGTGCTTCCAATTTCTGCTCCTGTGCTTCTCTAACCTCCGCTGGTAAATTCTGCAATTCAAAATTTAAAGAATAAATAATCGAATTAGGGTTTAGGGTTAGGATTAAGGGGATTTTACCTTTCGGAGCATGCGTTCTGCGGATCGGATTTGGTTTTTGAGAGAAACGGGAGGTTTGAATTTCTTGGTGGTGGTTTTTCGACGGTTTGCGGAGGGGTTGACCCTCTCGCGGCGCTTGTTGACACCGCCGCCGTGAGCCATGGCGCTGTTTTCAGTATTCCTTTATTAGGTTTTCTGATTGTCTATTGCTTTCTTCATCTCCAGGAACCCGACGGAGGGATTCTGATATAATAATAATTATTACTCTATTTCTCACCGTAATGTTTTTATTTTACAGAAATGTTTCTTTTTTCTTTGAGGGTAAAAACAATGAGTAAATTTTAAGGGGAAAAGAGTAGAGTAGTATAAATTCGAGCTTCATTTAGTCAAAAAAATAATAAAGTAATAAAAAAAATTATTGTTAACATTTTTGGGCTATTTTTATAAAATTTAAAGTTTATGGGTCAAATTTGAAAATTAAAAATAGGGATAAATTTTCACATTTCAACTTTTTGAGGGGCCAATATGTACTTTTTGAGGGCCATTTTGTAATTTTTTAAAATTTATAGTGTCAATTTGAAAATTTTGTAAAATATGGTGACCAATTTGCAAAATTTGAAAAAAAAAATTATAAGGAAAAAATTCAAAATTTATATCTTTTAGTAGTTATTTGAAATTCTCAAAATGTAATTTACACAAAATACTTCATAAATTTCATTTTAAAATTCTTCAAAAATTACATGGAAAATGTTAACTAGTGCTCACAAACACTAGTTAAGGACTTTAAATGGTAACTTTTTATGAAAGTTTGTGTAATATAGTACATTGAAAATTAAAAACTTTGACATTTTTTAAAAAATACCCCGAGGACACTCATTAACAAGATTCAAATTACATTATCTCGAAACATTCTATCATCCGATCGTACTAGTGACTTAATGTGGCTCTTTTGGGCCATAACATAACATACATGGGTAAACTCTATTAATATTTTCTTACGAGAAGATAGACTTGGCCTATGTTTATATTGGGTGGATTTGTTGGGAACGTGTGTTTGGAGAGATCCTACAGTTTGTAGCCTCTCTATTATCAATTCCCAAGGCTTTCAAACGCACGGTGGTGGTGGTGGTGAAACACCAAAACAAACACACACTTAAACTTGTACATGCCTATTTTTGTGTTGGATATGTTATTCTCAATCTGAATCCATTTTGTTGTGTATTCTTCTTCTTCTCAAACCTTTGTATTCATTATCATGTTTTAATTCTTACTTTAGATGGGCAGTCACTGTTTTTAATGCAATAAATAATTTATTTTTTAGTGTATGAAACGATGCCTTCAAGAAGATATCTGCAAAAGTTCTATGAAACCAATACCCAAGTCAGGTTGCTCTGATGGTGAAGAAAGTGAACGCACCATTCCATAGGGCTATGGACAGGGCCGGCCATGAGGGGGTGCATACAGAATTCAAAGAGGGGCTTGGTGATGGAGGATTATAGGAGAGGACATTCATTGGCTGAGATATTGAATTCCGTAGCATATACTAGTCCTGGTCAAGTAAGGTAGTAGATTCACAAGTCTTGGATAGTAAAAAAACACTGATAATCAGATAACTTTTGATGATCCTTGGTCATAAGCTTTAGAGCATGGTTTGGCAGCAAGAAAGTCAGTATAAAAAAGTATATATCTGAACAATAATACTTGTGCAAATGGATTCCCTTGTGAGAGAAAGAAACTTCCAATCCTAGAAAATCATTGAGGGGTCATATTTTTTTGATTATGAAGCTGTCATCTAGGTATTGCTTTACTGAATTAATCTCGGAAAGGATTTTTCTAGCTAAGGTTACTTTATTAACATAGCCAATAAGCATTGTTACAAATAAACAGGTTATATTATTAAAAAAATCTTTTCGAATAACATTCTCATTAGAACATTATTATTGTTGAGAATACTATTTTTCAAACTACTTTTATATAACCTAAAACAAACATGTTGTCAAAAAAAAGAAACTAAATCAAAAACCACTGAAGAGAGGTCTAGGATTTGACGATGACATGACAACGTATTGCAGTAGTGACCTATCATCTATAATTTCAGAAGTATTTACATTTTTTTTAAACATTTTATAAGATAATTATTCACATAATATATTTTATAACAAAATAAATAAGTGAACAACAGGATGATATTCAAAATGAATCCTCATGATCAAGCGGTTAACAAACATAAAAGTTGACTTAAAGAGTAGACAGCAATGTCAAGCATGCATACATGACAGGGTAGAGGAATAAATCAAATATTGTACGTGCATCTTCAAAGTAACTTTCAGAATACAAAAACAGTTGACGATTTGCAATGGAGGACAAGCCCGCAACACAACCCACCTTCTCCAAACATATGGCTGATATTCCCTCAGTTAAACTTGTAAGCCGATAGAAAATACAGCTTCTGGAGATACGCCTAAAATAAATTGTAAATGAAATGAGAAAAAGAAAGAACCCAGAAACAATACTAAACGAGATTCACATTCAAAGTGAAGGAGTGTCAGTTTACCATCAACTTCTTTGTCATTGGATGGCTGCTCATCCTTCGGGGTATCAACAGGGTAGCTACCAGACAGTCCACCTTTCCGTTTCATTTGTAAACCTGCCTTGAATAAAAGACTCTCCACAGATTCTGAAGGTTGAGCACCAACAGAAAGCCAATACCTAAAGAACATGAGGAGAAGTTACACTGTTAAAACTATGATGATGGAGATTTCTGTCATATCAAAATCATAAAGATGGACCAATGATCCCCACAATTATCACTAATTTCCCCAAAATTGTGTACAAATAACTAGATAAATTAGAATTAAATAAAAGTTACTTACTTCACTCTTTCAAGTTTGATGTTCACTCTTTTCTCATCATCTTTAGCTGTACAAAAGTAAATCAAGTTAAAAAAGGATTAGATGCGTAAAAACTTGAATCACCCTCCTCATCCCAAACTGGTATACATTACAATTTACAGTAACAAATAGGGATGACATTTGCAACTTGCATTTTTAATCCTTTTACAGTGGAATTATGGCCAACAGTTTGGGTCATTGATGATTTTTTGAAACAATCAAATCCCTCCGAGTTTATAAATGATAAAACCAAGCCCCTCTATCAGTCACTTTCTAGCAAAAAATAGTGATGCAGATAACAATTTATGCATCATGATACTTTACAAAGCAGAACATCTGAATGAAACCTCTAGTGACTTCAATCCGTTTAAATACATCAGTTCGTTAAAATTAAATATGTCACTCGCTTAATATATAGATAAAAGTCAATACTAAGTCCATTAAGATGCAAACAGATAAGTCCCATACTGAGAACAGAAATCAGGTTAATGAACCTATCGTAAACACAGAAAATTCCATACCATCGTAAATCATTAGTCACATCACTGTAATTTAAAAAAAAAAAATTAAATGGCAGATTGACATAGGTTATAGGTACATCATTCTTTCAACTTGAAATGAAAACACTGGAAAAACTTACAAGGAAACAAATTTCAGAATTCATTATAGCAAGTAAGGAATGAAAGTGAAATTAAGCATACAATAATGTTCTGAAGGAACACCACTTACAAGAGATATTACCAAGGACTGATAATCCAAGCCTGTGTTTCCTTTTAGTCATTTGAGCGAAAAGTTCGAGATAATTTCTATATGCAATATTCATTTCTTTGTTTTGTGTCCCTAGCTATGAGGGATAGCTAGACTGACTCTTGTAATTTCATTATATCCCAAAATCTCTCAAGACATTCACATCACTAATCCTATATCCTTTCAAACAAGTCCTACATATGCAAATATCAATTAACCCACCACTCATTAACGAAAAAGCCATAAAAAACGTGTTTCTCCCGAAGAGTTATGTTATTTGAACATCAAAATACAAACATCATATACGTTTATCTTTATCTCTCTCATATGTTTTATCTTCTGCAACATCAAAACAAAGTACACTATATTTGACATCAAATATATCATTTCTCTATCCCAAAACAATTTTGTTGTTTAAGTACTAATCCACCATAAAGTATACCCAAATGAAAGAAAAATTGTTTGGCTTAGACCAAATAATAAAAATGCAATTTTTAATAACATAAATTTGAGCATAAAAACATATAGAATTACAGACAAGGTTAAAGAATTGATGTTGAACCTGCAATAGGATTGTAGTAACCAACAACTTCGATGTTCTTGCCATCTCTAGCACATTTGCTATCAGTGACAACAACCCGATAAAATGGTTTGTGTGTGCTTCCAAGTCTGGCTAATCGAATACTCACCACCATTTTTCACCTGCAAGTAACCCAGAATTCGAATGAACAACAACGACACAATAAACTATGTTTCAGTGTAGCGAAGAGTTGAACCTTAAAATTGAAGAAAAAGAGAAGAAACGAACCTAGCTGGTTTGGTTCGAAGGAACAATGAATGAATGTGTCTTCTGCTCTCTCTCTCTCTGTGTCTATCCCTTTATGCGATAGCATAACAGTTACCGTTCCCTCCCAATCCTCTTATCTTTATCTCTTTTCTTTTTCTTTTATTTTTTACATTTTTAAATGGGATAATAGACATTTTTGGTGCGGAATATATACTGGGAACTTCTACGGTACACCTCACAAATTGAGGTGTACCGGTACTCTTACTTCAAAAGTTTATAAATTAACAATCAATTTATGAAATAAAGAGCTATTTGACAATATTTATATTTTAAAAAACATCATTTCATAAGAAAAAACATCATTTTATTGTTTATAAGAATCATATTAAATTTTTAACATTTTCTCATAAAAAATAATCAATATTCTTTGTTATGAGTAATAAAAATAAAAAAAAATATTTTATTTCGTCGATGCTTTTGGTAAATGAGATTTAATTATTATAATTGTCAATGATAGAAAATAATTCTTTTTCTTCAAAAAAAACAACTCATTTAATTATTAATTTAACAATTTGGTGTATCGGTACACTCAAATTTTAGGGTGTACCATAGAATTTGCCATATATATTTTGGGTGCTTACAGAGAAATGTGCTGATAGAAGGATCCTCTCTCTTTCTCCACTTTCATGCGGACCCTCTTTAATAAATTGATTAAAAATAAATTAATGTTATTGAAATATAATGATATAAAATTATTAATAAGACCTATTTAGTAATTCTTTGAGGTGTTGAGTTGAATAACTTGGATGTCTATTTACACGTGAAATATACTTGTATACCAAAATGAAAGTAATATATTGTAGATGCTCTTATTTGAAATGAAAAAGTTACGGCAATGTGATTTTTCTTTTACTTTTTTTCCTTCCAAAATAGTCTTTTGTTTGGTCAAAAAATGTACTAAAATCAACTAACAATGAATTATTCAAATGGTAAATGATTTTCCTTAAAAAAAAAATGAGTAAACTCCCATTTGGGTCCCTGAAAGTGTCACTCGCTATCACACACGTCCTTAGATCAATAGAAATTATTAAAAACTCCCTCAATGTTGGTTCCGTTAGTCAAATTAGTCTGAAATGTTAACTTGGTGTTAACTCTCTGGCGGTCGTCTGCTCTCTGGAGGTCGTCCTACGCCTGAATATCTTGAACTCAAAGAAAACCAAGCTTTCATACCAGGAAATCGAAGATGTGCCAAATCGTTCTCTATTGAATCGTAGTCTAGAGCCAAATGAAACTGATTCCACTTGACTTGAGCAAGAATAAGTCAATTTCCCACGGTCAAGCCTAGTAGAGCTCCTAGTCCGACAAGACTAGCAAACATGCTACCACAGAAAGGAAGGGAAAGAGATCGGAAAGCACGCAACCAAACTGAACGCCAGCGCTTTCACAGGGAAAGTCTCTGTCTCTAGCCGCATTAAAGCCCGGAGAATGAAATAAGTTACTCTACCCTACGTTGAACAAGAGTTGGCTTCCTTTCTAAAAAAAAAGGGCCTATTATGCTGCCTTTCTTGGCTTGCTGCCTTAGCTAGCTCCCTTTCGTACTGGTACCGCACTCTTTCCATCAAATACCGCTGGCAGATCCTGGTAATTATAACTGGCATATCTTATCTTCCTTAAACTTAACTCCTGAGTGAGACCTACCTTAAACAAATTGTTTGTTTGATGTGGGAGAGAAGAAGAAGATTAAGAATAAAGGAGGGATACAAATGACTGTTGCAATGTTTGTTATCCTATGCAATTAAGTCCCTGCCAGCGTGGAAGGTAAACAATGCAGCTGAAGTTAACACCAAGTTAACGTTTTGGATGCATTTGACTAACAGAACATACATTGGGGGAGTTTTTGATTCATTAAATTGATCCAGGGACTGGTCTGATAGCGAGTGACACTTTCAGGGACTCAAATGAAGGTTTACTAAAAAAAATTGGTAAATGATTTGAACGTTTACGTAAATTGTTAGGGGCTCAACCCCTAACTCCTGCATATAAAAACTCATTTTATATACTTCTTAAGTTCTTTGATAGAGAGTAGTCGTCGTTAAACATTGGATGAAACTTTATGGCAATGCATGGTAAAAAAAAATAAGAATCAAAACAAAAAACATAAAGTAAAACACATGAGACCAAAAATATAATTTATGTAAAAAATTACACCGTGTTGTACTTTGTGGAGTTGCATGTGTTTTGGGTATTATAATTTATGTGTATTATTATCTAGATTATTTGATCAATTAACTACTCTTTCAATGTTTTTCCGAATTTAATTTTAAAATATATAAAACTTTTGGTATAATATTTTAAGTTTCGGCTTTTTTTAGTGAATTAAAGTTTGGGAAATACTAACAAGTGTCTTTGAGATATTTGTTTAGAAGTCAAATGAGAAACTATTTTTTGGAAATTGTGTATTCAACACATTAAAACTTCAAAAAAAAAAAACTTTATTTACATAAAATTTATAAATTGTTTCCTTTTTCGAATCCTTAACAAGTGTCATAAGGACACTTGTTAGCATATAGATATGTCACCATCAAAGATATTATCACATCGACAACAATTGAACACACAATTTTACAAGTGAGTCAATCACTTACTAACTGAATCGATCTTCATTAAGTCAAATACTGAGTGATCAATTTACAATTTCTCATGTTAATTTTATATACTTTTCGACAAAGATGTCAGTTTTATTTCCTAAAAATAAAGATGACATTGTTATAACTAGTTTTTTTTAAAATATGAAATAAAATATATTGGTTTGAGGTCAAGTAGTTCAACTAGTTTGAGGTAAAGATTAAAGAGTTGGAAGTCAAAGTTCAAGTTCTGACAAGAAAAAAAACTAACATATATAACAATTAGTTTAAGTTAAAAGACTTATACCAAATCTCAACCGTTTAATTTAATTGATCACATGGTTCAAATTATATCAACATAAAAAAAAAATAAAGAAGAGAGTGGATCTCGTTCCTAAATTTCTTCTTTCTAGAAATTCATATCGGTGCTCTGGGTATAAATTAGGATTTTGTCATAGTCATGAAATTCCTATCTATATGCTAAATATTTATGCAATCAAGTTGTTCACTGCACTTAATTATTTATTTATCTAATAAAAAATAATGTACAATTTAGTGTCTAACAAAGTCAACATTAACAATACTATACAGCGACATGAATTTAGCCTGTAATTTTCGTGAGGAGGAGATGAATCTTAATAATATACAAACATGCCCCCATTTTTAAGCCAAAATGTCAAGTGTCAATCAATCAATACACTCTTGCCACATCATCATAAAATAACAATTTTCTTTTACCACTTTTAGCAATCACATTTTCACAAACATTAAAATATCATATCTCTCATTTTCTCTCTTCAATTCAAAATTCAAATTTCAAATTTTTTTTCCCTCCTACTTTTTCTCATATCTTAATCAACATCACTTTCTATTTTCTCTCTCTTTCCCTTTTTTCCTCACTTTCTCTCACACACACAAACTTATCCTCAAATCCCTGTTTTCCTCACACACTCTCTCACGTAACAAGACATTAACCCTCCTTCTTCTTCTACCTTCTTTCTTCACCACGGATCAATTTCGGCATCCTCCCACTAAAATAAAACCATCACCATCTTCTTCTCTTCATCCTCTACAAAACCAACTCATTGATTTATATATTCCTTCAAGTTCACTTTTGAGATCACCGTTGGCCACCGCATCGGAATTCGCTTTCTGCCGCGTCGAAATAGCAGTCAAAAGTTGAGGAGGAAAAAGAAGCAACGTGAAATTAGAATTTCGGAACCCTAACCCGTTTTTTTCTTTCTCAGATTCGAAAATACCCATCTTTGGGATGAAAATTGTTGTTATTTAATTATAATTCATCTGACTAAGCATTGGTATTGTTTTTTTTTATGTTGCAGTTTGAATTTTGGATATGTTGCTAAATGAAGGGTGATATTGTTTCCCACAAATTTGGAGAATGAAAGAATGAGAAAGCAGCACACATTTATGCGAAATAGGTAATGATTCACTTGGGTTTATAATGAGTTTTTATTTAGCTATGTTAGTTTCAAATATGATAGGTTAGTTTCAATAATTTTGTTTTTGCAATTCTATTTTAGTGTTTCTATCTCTAAATAAAAGAGGGAGAGATGAGATGTAATTCTGCTTTTATTGTTTGTAATTTTGTCTTTAAGCAAATAACGAAAATTCATCCGGTTAGAGAAGAGAGGACAAAGTATTCGAGAAAATGTCTCAATAAAAAAACGGATGATTTTGTTAGTTTTGATATTGATACAGAACGATTTTCGTTTTGAATACAGTTGTCTTGCTTAACTATGTCTCTTTCTTCTTCTTCTCCTCCTTCTCACACCCTTCACTCTCTGAGATTCAATGAACAATGTTCAACAACAAAATCAGATTCAAGAAGAAGAAAGTTTCAGTATGTTATATCTCTTTTTTAATTTTTTAATTTTAGTTGATTCTGCGTTATTGGTTTTCATTATTGATTATTGAGTTTTGATTATCTAACTCGATTTTTCTGTTGATTTAGAGTGACATTTAACAGCAAAAATTCAATTGTGAGTTGTTGGAGTTTTTTGTTGCAGGAATCCAGAATTGAGTGACACTGACAACCAAATTAATAGGGTAAAAGTTAATTTTTGTGTTCTGATTTTGCTGATTATTTTTTGTTATGTTTTAAGTTTGATGAGTTCCTTTCCAAATTGATTGTTTTTCTGTTTTTGTTCACTTTTGTGTTCTTCTCAAATTGAAAAATAAACCAAAAATGACGGAGACAATGGCCTTCTCAAATGATTCATGGATTGTTTGGCATATTCAGTAGGTTATGTGTTTTATAATAATCAGTTATACAAGTGATGAATATATTTTACAATTCTGACGTCATAACAACATGTGTTTTCAAATTTGTATCACTCTTAATTGTTATTATTCTGAATAGTATACAACAAAAATCTAAGGATAATTGAGTAGTTTATTCTGTTTATTTGTTTGAAGATCACCCTATGTTTTGAATATATGTGCTCTATTGCAGATGGCAGATTCATTCATTACATTGATGTATGCAGTTCAAGTCACGAACTTCTTGAATAATCTTATATTAAGGACATCATAACAGAAGGTAGAGGACTTACATGGTTGCTAGAAATGTGTATTAGACTTGGAGTATAAATGGTCTGAGCACCCTACCATAGGCTGGAATAAGTATATCTATTGTAATTATTGCTTAATGGGGTATGTAATAGTTTTTACACGCCTCTTTGTTAATGTTGTTGCAACTATCAAGTTTGCTATCAGTAAAAAATCTTAGCCCTGTCATTGTGTGTGTATTGTTTTTGTTCTATTACTCTACATACTTTGTGTGTAATGCATCCATGTTATCAGTTAGCTATTTTATAATTTGTTTCAGCTTTGTTGTTTTATTTTCAAGATTGGAATCATTTTCCACTAGCAGAAGGCAACATGCAAAACACGAAGGTAAATTACTTCAACATTATTTAGAATAATATAATCAAGGTACTTGAATTAAGTATATTTTTTAATATATTTTGATGTAGGCATCTTGGAATGGTATCTTTTTTGCTTAATTATTTACAATATTAATTTGAATTGTGTATTCTAGCATTTTTTATGTGAAGTCTTACTTATTTTAGCTGCCTCAATGATGATGTTGTCTTAGTCATACTGCTATATAATAGGGTGAAAATTACTTCAATCACATTAACTTTTACGTATGTGATAATATAGGTTGATGTATTGTCATAATGTTTCTATTTGATTCAATAAAACATTATTTGATTTTCAGGATCAAATATAGTATTTAGATATTTCCTATCACAACATCAATGCAGACTGCTTTTATAATTTCCTTTTGCTAGAAATATGTCTCAACAGGAAATATAAGTTTATGACCAAGATAAGCTTATCACAGTTAATGTTCTTACTTTTCAAATTATGTCTTTCAACTTAAAGTGAAATATGAGATATGTCTTTCAACTTATTGTGATGTGGGATATGTACTATTCAAAGCATTGCTCTATAGTTTTGCTTTTTACTAATGCTTTTATTTTGGTATTCATTTTGAAAATTCTATTTTTCTTTGTGATGTGGGATATGTATTGTTCAAAGCATTGCTTAATCTTATCCTCACCTTAATCTTTATGAAACATTGACAAAGACATTGAATGGATCAAACTGAATTCGGCAGCATGGGAAAAGATTTAAAAAAATAAGTTAAATTTTTAGAGGTAAGCAAAGATAATTTTTTTTAGAGGTAAGCATGGGAAAAGGTTTAAAAAAATAAGCTAAATTTGAAGAGATAATCTCTATGAAACTTTGTTTGTTAATTCAAAGTCATGTAATGAATTTTAGAAATTTTTCTTTACTTTGTGATATGGAACATATACACAAGACCTTTAAAATCTTTAGAAGGGTTAACTAACAACTCTATTTGTAGTATATATATGTCATAAGCATAGTAGTCTAATATGACTTTTTGTTTTATTCCTTCCAATTAGTAGTCTAATACAAATTGATCAATGTAGGTTTGTGATGATTATGTTTCCATGCCTTGAGGTATATGTGTTTTGTTCTACACGAACTCGGAAGCAGGGGCAGGGGAGCTGTGATGTATGATAGGGTGTGGTTGTTGTCTTCACTTGGATTTTACAAATGTTTTGTTGAAACACTAAATTTGTTGCACAGTATATTAACCAAATGACATGTATCGACATGGTTATTACTTATTGGCTTCCTACGTATTACAGACTAAAATATTATGTGATTTTATTAGGTTGTCCAAGTTGGTATAAGTTTCTTAATCGACGAGGAAGAGCCACCGTTGAGGGAGAGTTAAGTAATCTATCTTAGGTAAAAAAACTATTGCCTTTGATTTTCTTCCACAAGATCTCATGCCAAAATTTGCAAGCGCTGATGTTGTATTAATTCTAAGAACATTGAGCAAAAAGTGGTTGGTGTTGCTAAGGAAGTTATCACCAATATATGTTATTGAGTTTTTAGTCTTAGGAGTTTAAATTATGTTGGTTAAAGTTAAATTAATGTTGTAAACTTGACTTGGTTTGTAACTATAATATGGATATGATTTTATCAAATATAATGTGAATTGTAATTTGGGATTATACACAATGAAATTATGTTTGATGTAATTACCACATTATCTAATAGATCTATTATATGTATTATTAATGATAAAAACATCACAAATAGAGTACTTTAAAGATAAACAGATGTAAGAAAAATACTTATCTTTAAACCATAAACATGAAATTTTAATAGGTATTTGATATAAATCTAGAGTTGTATATATCTCAAACACCAGGGGCTATAGATATTTAAGTTCAAAGTTTTATATATCTCAAACACGGGAGACTATATTTTTTTGATTCAAGTTCTAAGCTTTATATTTCTCAAACACGGGAGGCTATAGGTATTTTATTTATGTTTCTATTTATAAGTTTTATATGGACAAACCTTCACTTTGACTGCTAATTGGATACAATTTCGTCAATGTTGAGTAGTAGAACTTTAACTTATTAAATTACGTGACGTTGGTTGACCATTTGATTTGTTATAACATGCATATATTATAATTATCAAGTAACTCCATATATGTGATGTTATAGTCAATATTTATAACATGACATAAAATGTTCATCTAGCCCGTGCGTCCGCACGGGTCTCTGACTAGTAGCATACATATACCTTTATTTGCACAGAAGGTGGAATCTCCTATCAAATTAAGCATCTTCCTCCTAAACCAAGCTGAATTGTTGGAATAACCCAGAACTCTTATGCATACAATTTGTTACTTTTACATTATTATTTTTTTTGGTTACATTGTTACTTTTACAATTAAGTTCCTGCTCAAAAAAGTAAAGGTAAAAAAACAATAAATATATAAAGTGGTTATGACCTTCCATTAAGCACCGATACTTCGCTTTATCATGGTGCACGTCTCTTGAAGATTAATAGATTGTGATATGAAAGGGGTAGAGTCACAAGGTTGGACAATGATATCGGAGGAATTCTTCGATGGTCATAAGACCAAATAAATAGTGTTTGGACACACATAAAGAGATTATTCTCAAATTATTCAATCATTTTTTTTATCAAATTCCTTTTTATTATTAAACAAATATTTTTTTATGTGCGTGTCTAAAGACTATTTATTTGGTGTTGTGACCATAACCATATATTAGAATACCTCATGATCTCAACCCAAAATACAACAATGTTATTGTTGCAATATGCATTCAAGTAAATTGAATTGCTATACAATTTTTTGGATGTTACGTAATTAATTAATAATAAGTATACAATGCATAGCCATAGAGTAGTTTAAATAGATATATTACACCTATGAGCGCTTAAATAAGATGACACAAGTCTTTTTTAGTTTAACCAAGGTCTTGGATTTGAAACCAGTCTTGGACATGTAGTAGCGTTAAAACTCTTAGGAGAGTTTGTCGTCCATTTGGATTCACGAGGCTCGAATGATTAATCTATGCAGTTGCGTGCGGAGGGCACCTGGTTTACACAAAAAATAGATATATTACATTACATTGTTACAAATAGATACATAGTGTAGAAATTGAAGGAATTCTAACTATGTCAACTCGGAATTTTAGTGACTTGTCATAAATATAATTATGTGACGCAAAAAGCGATGACATGTCAATAAATAATTTGAGGGTCTATTTTAATAAATATAATAGATAAAGTATAGAATGTTAATATGTGCCTCTTACCATTTTCGTATGATTGCCATGCCTCTAGTATGCGGTACCAACAACCACTTCTACTCAGGAAATTGGCATGAATTTCAACCACATCAATCTTCTCTTTAGATAAAGGGATAAAATTGGAAAGGCAATTCCAGCTCAAAAGAGTGCATTCTTTTTAGAAAATTGTTGTTCCCATTTTAAAGAAAGTTAAGAAACACCATGAAATGACAACTTTAACTCCATCGGCACTTAGCTATTGTCGACTTCTTTTCATCGGTAGTTAGCTACCGTCACTTCAATTCCAGCGGCAGTTAGCTGCCGTTGCGATTTGAAGATAAACAGAACAACATCTGCACTTAACATCGGTTATGAAAAACAACAAAACTTCTCCAAATTTCCTCTAATCTCCTCCAATTTCACTTTGACGAAATCAAGCAAATCATTTCCACAAAACCACAAGTAAATATTATTAATCATTTTAAATGATAATGTTAGTTTATGTAGGTTTATTTTTGTTAATTTTGGTAGATTACATGTGGTTAGGGTTGATGTTGAAATTGAAATTTTGGTAGATTGCATGTGTAGTTTATGATGTTATAGATGAATGTAGTTGCTGTTTCAATGTGGTTGTGAATGTTCTCCAATTAACACAATGAGTCTATGTTTCATATTTTGCACTCAAAGTGATTGATAAAATGCCTAAATGAGCCTTAATGAGCATTACATTGATTATCTTGTTAGTTTATGATGTTATAGATTTTTTTATAGTAGTTTATGATGTTCTAGATGAATGTAGTTGTTGTGAATTTTGTTTAGATTGTTTTTAAGCTGAATGCGGTTGTAAATGTTGTTTATGTTGTTGCCTAAAATGCATAAATGAGCATTACATTGATTTTTTGCTTTTGTTTTTTTGTAGTAATGTCTAAGAACCCATATAGACGCATATGCGGTAAAGAGACGATGACTAACAGCGCCCAGCAGGATAGAATGACTTCAAACCCTTATGTGCCCAAGAGGGGAAGAGGGCGAGGGGGTAGGAACATTGATGGTGCTGGAAGTTCCCAATCAACACAGTCACATGTGGATGACCCGACCCAGTATCAGGAGCATCAAGATCAGCTACACGATACCACAGACGGTGGTTATGACGCAGATAAATCAAAATCTATTTTAAACATTTATAAAAATAATTAAAATCATGAAAACAACACAGATAAAAATCATAAAAATAATTAAACAAATCATAAAAATAATTTAAACATTTATAAAAATTAATTAAAACAAAAATACTTCGCATAAAACAAATCTATTTTATATATACTTTTTATATAGCAAACATTATGCACAAACACTCCAAATTCTATGCTTGGATGAATGAATATCACATGCATTGTCATATATAAAAAATGAGAACAATAATTGAAGACAAAAATAAAATGAACAGACATGGGCACGGGCATGTGTCATAATATTTTTAAAGTTTCGCATGTCAAAATTTTAAAAAATAAATAACACTTACATTATTTGCATTATACCACAGCAGCAATGCAACATGAGAAGCGTATGAGGACAACACATATAAATCCTCAGGACCTCCAGGAAAGGGAGGCAGTTCAAGTAAGTGATGTGGGGCTGCCTCAGCCGCATCGTCATCTTCATCTCCCTGAGCCACCTCATGCTCAATGTCGTCACCCTGATGTTGAACGTCATGACCCTCAACCCCTTCCTCAAACTGTTGCGCGTCATAACCATCGTCCGTGGTATCGTGTAGCTGATCATGATACTCCTGATACTGGGTCGGATCATCTACTTGCGATTGTGTCGACTGGGAACTTCCAGCACCATCAATGTTCCTATGCCCTCGCCCTCTTTCCCTCTTGGGCACATAATGGTTTGCAGCCATCCTAGCCCGCCGAGCGCTGTTAGTCATCGTCTCTTTACCGCATCTGCGTCTATCTGGGTTCTCAGACATTATTACAAAAAAACAAAAGCAAAAAATTAATGTAATGCTCATTTAGGCATTTTAGGCAACAACATAAACAACATTCACAACCGCATTCAACTTAAAAATAATCTAAATAAAATTCACAGCAACTACATTCATCTATAACATCATAAACTAACAAAAAAAAATCAATGTAATGCTCAATTAGGCTCATTTAGGCATTTTATCAAACACTTTGAGTGCAAAATATGAAACATAGATTCATTGTGTTAATTGGAGAACATTCGCAACCACATTGAACTTAAACATAATCTAAACAACATTTACAGCAACTACATTCATCTATAACATCATAAACTACACATGTAATCTACCAAAATTTCAATTTCAACATCAACCCTAACCACATGCAGTTTACCAAAATTAACAAAAATAAACCTACACCAACTAACATTATCATTAAAATGATTAACATTACTTATTTGTGGTTTTGTGGAAATGATTTGCTTGATTTCATCAAAGTGGAGTTGGAGGAGATTTGGAGAGGTTTTGGTGTTTTTCATAATCGATGTTAACTACCGATGGGATTAAAGTTGTCATTTCGTGGTGTTTATTAACTTTTTTTAAAGTGGGAACAACAATTTTCAATATCTTATAGTGAAAAACACGTAGAAAAAAAAAGAAATTATGCTTAGAAAATATAAGAGTTTATTGAAATTGCAGTTTGTTGAGATATCTATGCTGAAAAAAATAAATTAAATACTCGATTGAATTCTAGATTATCGTGACCTTTTTTTTCCTGTGAATAGAAGGATTAAAAAAAATCAACTAAAATAGCGAAAAAAAGATAAACGTTGAATCCCATGTGGTGTTTTATATGCTTCTATATAATAGGACATGATCTTTTATTTATTCTAGGATCAAAAGGCCTCATTTTAGAGAGAGTGTGGGTGTGTGTAACTTTAAATACAAGTAATAATATACACTAGTTCTTGGGCTATCTGGAGATGGAGGTACTAGAGAAGAAGACCTTGTTTCCAACTCAGAAGAGGTTTTTACCTTGCACCACTTTGCTGCATTTTAATCCTTTCTCTTTGCTATATTTTTATCCTTTTTGCTGCACCTTCCTGCATTTTACTTTCTCTTTTCTGTATTTTTATCCTGTTTGCAACCCCTATACATATTATCAACCTTGATTTTCTTGGTTTTATTTGTTTCTTGGTTTTCTTGCATGTTCTTCTCTTTCATCAGAACTTGTTACTAACCTTTTCTTGCATGTGCTTCTATTTTAAATCTTTTAAACAATGAGTAGTTTTATACGGAATGTGCAATAGTGCTCTTAGAAGCTTAGGTGTGGATTGTGGAAATTGTTTGATGTTCTTCATGAGGCACATGTAAAACGTTTTTTCCTGTTCATCGCCGAAGATGATTGTGACTTACAATAATTGATGTTTCTGTTTCTTCGATTATTCATTGCTAGGAATAACCTTTTGGACACATCAAAGCCTGAATTTTCTACTCATGCATGTCATGACTCAAGTGAGCTACAGGATAATACTAATAAGATGATTCCTACTGGAGATTATTCACTTGAGTCATCTAGTCTACGTACAAAGATAAAGCTTCCACAAGCTATGCCGTATAATCCTTGTGGCCCGGAACATCATCCTCTAATCTCTCAAGTGATGATGCTAACTATCTTCTTGAATTACTTGGCGAGCAAGCACCAGATGGTACCAATGTACAAGACGACTCTATGAAAGATTCAGTTGAGGGTGGAACATATATTCGGGAAGTAGGTCAGATTGAGGCAAACATTGAAGGACCAGATTGTGATTACAATAACTTAACTAGTACAACACAATCTTTGACACTGCAACCACAATCTACCACTAACATTAATTATAAAGTGCAAATTGTTGATCTAGTCGTAACAAAACTATCCTCATTCTAATGCGATTTTCTACCACCACTGCGAGTAGGAGATGATTCAACTTCAATTTCACATTCAGGATTAGAAATGGATATCCTCTTGCCAATAAGAGAAGTATTGATGCAAGCATTGATTCCACAATCTCTTGGTTTTGGCTGCCAAAGATTAAGCACAAGATCTTTGTGGCTTTCCCATCATTGATGAATAAGGTAATGGAAGCAAGGATCTGTCACATACAAATGAATAGAGATCAATAATGAACTTCAATTATTATAAAATTTGCTGCATTTTGCACTGCATCTCATAATAGAGTACAATGTTATATTATGTTCTTTTCTGGTTTATAAATCTTTCATTTTTTTTTTCTTCTACTTGTGTCAATGTGTTGGACATATCAATCATTGTTAAAATACTGTTTTTGAATATAGCTTCCATGTATCAGACACAGTAACTGAGGTGTTGTCAAGGCTATAAATATGAGATTACCAGTTTGCAAAGGAACAACTCTGTTGATACTTCAAACATTAGTTCCTGTACAACAAAATCTGATGATTTTATGTTAGTTTATTCTATGTTAGTTTATAACTTTCTTCATTAGCCTAACGCCAAAGTTCGATTTTTCAGGCAAAAGTCAGATCTAAATGGGGAACGAGGAGCATGCAAACACTCTAAATGTAAAAAATCAATGTGTTTGAAACTGTAGGTTATAAAACTTGCTCCTTTTTTGAGGTGACAGCACAAAGATTAAGCTATTATAAGTTGTGAATTACCTTCATTTATATTGGATTTTTATTAAGCTGGTTTTTTGCACTGTCTTCTAGATTTATTTTGAAAAAATGTCAACTTACCTTTACATTCCCTAATATAAAATTATTT